>VZTN01020381.1:29356-183798 GCA_013400515.1 Erpornis zantholeuca
TTTTTTTTTTTTTTTAATATAGGCAACCCCCATTTTTTCCTGCTAAATGAGTTCATGGTGCTCTGTGTTGCAAAGGCTCCGAAAGGCTTTTCCTGCTGCTCGGGAGGGTGGGGGTGTTACGTGTTGTGTGTATCCAGGAGAGTACACAGCGGGGATTTCTGGAGTGAGGGAAGGTGGAATCCACCCCCACAGGGCTGGGGGGGTTGGAGTGATGCTGGATCCCCCAGGGCAGGACAGGGGGGACCCCCAGGCACCACATCCTGGGGTGACACAGAGGGATTCTCCTCACTGGGATACAGCTGGGCTTCTGTGCTTACCAGACTGTTTCTTTCCAGCCCCTGAGCATCCCTGCTGTTGCTCAGGGTCCAGGCCCTGTTCTTCCACATTCTGTGTGATTTTTAAATCGCTTTCCTGTGGCCTTTAACCCCCACAGATTACATTTTGGGGAGCTGCAGAGGACAAGCCTGCTGTCAGAGCAGAAAATCAAATTTTTTGATGTGATGTTGTTGCATTAAAAGGGCCAATCTTGTGTCATGTAACATGTGAATAATGGGACTAGCATGTGATGTCAAAAATTTCCAACTGCCTCATAAATAAATGCAGTCCCTCCCCTCCCCCCAAAAGGTCACCCCGCTTGAACCCAGGCTTGCATCCCAAATTACCGACGCGCTCAGAGTCAAGGTTAAAGGTACAGTATCCCCTTTCAAAAGGCACATGTCAGTGTCTGTGCTGGGAATGATAAATAATGCCTGGAACAGGCTATCAATTTCCCAGGGCCCTGCCTCCCCTTGCTGCCGTGCCCAACTTCGCCCAGGGTCTGGGCTGGGGAGGGAGCAGATCCCAGTGTGGCTCCGAGCCTGCCGCTGGTTTTGGCTCTGCTGGCTCTTGCCCTGGCCACCCCTCGGACCCCAGGGGTGCTCTCCCAGCATCTGCTGGGTCTCTGGGTGAGTGGAGCCTGTAAATGTCACCACCCTTGGCCCACAAAAGTCCTTTGGAGAGCTGATTTCACACATTTTAGTGTTCAAAGCTTCATGTGCCCATAAGTCATTAAGGTTGTAAAATCAAGCAATGAACTGAAAAGCTGTGGAAGTGCCCAAGTTTGCACATAAACCCTGACTCACCCTCCCTGAGTGGATGTGTGTGACCCAGCCTGAAAGCCCATCAGCTGTGGGGATGCCTTGGCTGATGTGGGCATAGGGAGTGGAGGTGTTCAAGGTGGGAACATCCCACCTTCCTCTCCTGCTCCTGCCTCTGTGTTATTCACTGTAGGCAAGCTGAACAATGCACAGCCTCCAAAATTTATCCTTCTCGATTCATCACCTGTTGAGTGGCATTGGGACTTAGTTGGGAAAATACCCTCAACACTTCCTTGTGAAATACTGTGGTATCATATGGTGTAAAACCAAAATAAATTGCTTTTAACCCCTTTTTGCACACAGGCAGCAGAATTGCTGTGGTTAAGGTCCTGTGCAAGAGTTATGTACCTGAATTTGGTTTAAAGGAGGCTGTGTGTCTACAGCCACCAGAGAACTTGGTTGGTGATTCAGCACCACCCTACAGCATACCCTGCTGTGCTCACTAAATGGGGTCAGGCTCCTGGCCAATGATAGCAGATTAGCATAGAATTCAGGCATGTGTAATAATGCATATGCAACCGAGGGACAAATTAAGGATGAATAGGTAAATTTCATGATAGCATTTTCTAGTTTTTGCAACTTAAGCATTTTATACTTTTGGTTTTTTTTGGTTTTTTTTTGTTTTTTTTAAATAAGCACCATGTGTGGTTCTTGGAGGGGGCAGCCACAAAAGCCAGTGGTTTCCATGGAGAATGTGTGGACACTGGGAAGGTGCTGACTCAACTGGCTCGGCCAAGGAGCTCTCATCAGCCGTGATGCTGGAGAACACTTTCTGCTCATCTGCTGCATCTATAGGTTAAATGATCTCCAGCCACCTTTGTTTTCTAGGCTTACTCTGAACTTGCAATTTGCTATCTCAGGTCCTTGGCAGTTTGAGCGACTGGGGGTCTCTGTCCTTCCTGTGGAGGAGCAGTGGCAGGATGCAGATGTCCCCCAGGTGGTGGCTGTTGCCTGTGGAGGTGGGTGCAGCTGCTGGGCAGTGCTCAGGGCTCAGTGTGAGATGGATAAACCCTCTCGGGGAGTACCTCGGAGGGGTCAGGCACTGTTGGCCCCTCCTTGGGGAGCCGTTTGTCCACGGCCTCAGCCACCCTGTGCCACATTGTCCTCTCCTGTGACCGTGCAGGGAGCAGGGGCTGCTGAGATCAGACTTCCTGAGGAGCTGGGTGTTAGAGTGGGGACAGCAGCCCACCCTGCCTGCACTCCTCTGTGCCCCCAAACTCTGCTGGGTGCCTGGGGAGATGAATGGGTGACCTCAACCCTGAGGAACGATGCATCCCTGGTGCAGCTGGTGCTTAGCCAAGGGAGGGATGGAGCTGATGTCTCTGGTCCAACAGGCACCATTATCCACATACTTGGTGTTAACCAGCAGCTGTGATGGAGCTTCCCAGTCTTTAGATGATGAATTGTCTGTGTGGTACCTCTTGGCACACATTTTTACCTGGTACCTGCTCAAAGTTACTGCCTGGCAGCTGCATCAGCCCAGAGTGTGCCAAGGTCAGGTCTGTTGCCTGACACCTAGCATGAGTGAAGAACTTCTGAAAGAACTTAAAAAGGTTAATAAGTTCTATAGTGCTTTGTGAATATGAAACCTTTTCTTAAAAAAGTGTTTAGGAAAGCCTTCTCTATCTCTGGCTCTGTATAATGAAATGCTGAGTGCCACATTTGTGGTGGGTCACTTCCCCGAGGTAGGAGAATGATAATTTGGGAGGTGAAGCCTGTCCCTGCCCAAGCAATGCCATGTCTTCTCCTTTTTATTGGTAATGCTTTTTTCTTAAATTATACTTAGATTAACGGTAGATGAACTAGTTGGGCACATAAAACCCATATTCATAGAATCACAGACTGGTCTGGGTTGGAAGGCAGCTTAAAGCTCATCTCATTCCAGCCATGGGCAGGGACACCTTCCACTAGAATTCCCTATTCAATTTTCATGTTTACTTGCATGGCAGGAATGGGGTTTTACAGAATTAGGTGTGTAAGAGGCTGGCAGTCAGTGCAGGTTATCAGTCAGTGGCGCTGCTGGGGTGGCTTTGGCTGCTGTCCCAGAGCCAGGCCGTTGGCAGCGCTGCCTGAGCCGAGCCGTGCCCGCTGACCTGCTCCGTGGCACGGCCGCGCCAGCCGCATCTGCTCTGGCTTTGTTCGCCGGCAGAGGGGAGGGAGGTGCTCGCTGTGGTCAGGGGCCAAACTACATGTCATATTTCATTACCTTCATTAGCTACTACAGAAGGCTGTGTTAAAAGGGAGAAGGTTGTGCTTAACTCTTCAGTTGCCAGGGGCTTATTTTCTAAATGTATTTTTAATTTTGCTTTCTGCTCTTCTCAATGTGTCTTTACCTTTGTTTTGAGCTTATCAAACCCATAAATCATGTTTCTGCCCAGGGTTCTACCCCTCGTTGTCGGGGAGGCACAGGGTTCCTGGTTCCCTGCTCAGATAGTTGCTGAACCATCTGGAAACAGTTACAGAATGTAACTTTTGGTGTAAACCCAAAAGGGAAAGTGTGTTCAACATCAACAGAACTTTTCTTTTTATTTTGTCCACAGTTGTCTTTTCCTCTTTCACCTCTCGTTGTTCTTCTGACGTAATGTTGCTGATTTGCCCAGAGAAGCTGTGGCTGCCCCATCACTGAAACGTTAAAGGCCAGGTTGGATAGGGCTTAGAGCAACCTGGGATAGTGTCAGGTGTCACTGCCCATGGCAGGGGGTGGAACTGGATGGTTTGAGGTCCCTTCCAACCCAGTCTGGGATTCCATGATTTCTTTTGGGGGAGCTAAGGGCAAAAGGACACTCTGGTCGGGGTAAGGCTGGGACGAGTTTGTCTCCTCATTAAAGATATAATTTCTTACAGGAATGCAACAATTAAGAATTAAGATTTCCTCATGAATTCATGACAGGAAACAGGGCATAGAGATGTTTGTAGCAGATGTCTTCATTAAGGTTACCTGCCTTCAAACTGTGTTTAAGCCCATGAGTCCAGGCAGAGCTGTGATGATGCGAGGGCTCTGTCATGCTGTACCATGTGTTTTGTGAACAAAATGTCACAGAATCATGGAATGGTTTGGTTTGGAAGGGACCTTAAAGATTATCCAGTTCCAACACTTTGCCATGGGCAGGGAACCTCTAATTTAATCACGTTGTAACCTTGGCACAGCTCGCGGGCTCCCTGGAGGTGTGGCTGTTTCCAGAAGGAAGCAGGGTGAGCCACGGAGAGCCTGTTTCACTGGGAGCCATGCAGTGGGTTGGGATGTGCAGAAACTCAGGTCCTCTCAGCTGCTGGGGGCTGGAAATGCATTTGGGTGTCACCCACATTATGTCCATCTACAAACATTTAGGAATGGGTTTACAGCTCCAGATGTTTTCATTGATACTTCTGTGTTACAGATTTACAGTAGGAACAAAACCAAACTGTGTATTAATTAGTAAAAATATTAGTGAGCAAGAGACTATAAACCCAGCCCCATTTCCCTCTCACTCTGTAAATCTCCATTTTCCCAGGCAAGTATCTGGCTGGTGTTTGTTCCAGCATTTTACGGAGATGGGCTGTGGCGTAATCTGCACCGAGGCAAGATAGCAGGGAGGATTAAGATTTAGCTTTTTATCTGACAGCAACAACAGCACATCCAGTATCTCCACTATTATTCTTAAAATTCTGAAAGCCTGCTTTCTGAAATTACTCAAATTTTTAAAGGGCATGTGTGAGGGGCATTTGTGGCTCTGCCTGTAATGTCAAGCCTGCAGTGCTTTTTCTGAAAATTTAATGAAGATTTGGAATGAGATTTTTACCTGGCTGTGTTTTGTCTGGGACAGATGATGGCTATGTCAAACTGTAAGCCCTTAGTAAAAGGTGCTTTTTGATGGGAAAGCCCACACCACCATAGCCAGAGCACTGTGATTAAAAAATGAGACAGAACAGCAAAATACTGCTTTTAATTTATCATTTAATGGTGGAATAAGGCTTGTTTACTTCTTCTTTTTCATCTCCTGTGCTCTTAAGTCTTTCAGCCATTCTTTTGAAATGTATTTTATAGTAAAACCTCAGTGCTTACATTGCCTAGGGGTTTAGTGTCCGTTTTCAAGAAAGGGAGTATTTTTAAGCTTAAAAAAATATTCTGCTGACTGATTATGTTTCAGCATTTGAATTGAATGCTGCTGCCTTGATATATACTTATTATACCAGCAATTTAAAAATAATTCTTTTGGATCTCGTGAATTCAGAAGGTTCAGTAATGTGTGCGTATTATACATGAAATATAATTTTTATCCTATTTCAGGCAATTAGTTCAGTTTTATGTGGTTGGTGTGTGCTGTAGTTATTTTTAATAATAGCAGTAAATCCAGTTGCACACATGTTGGATGATGTGTCCGGCCAGCGCTGAAGCCGGTGCCCTGTGGCCCTGGGGACTGACGAGAGGTGACAGGCTTGAGTCCCTGCAGCCCTGCTGGGCCACCTTCCCAGCTCCTGCCCAGGGAGTGTCCTGGGGCTGCCCAGTGCTCCCCTCCCAGCAGGGCTTTGTCAGCCCCAGCAGTCACAGCTCATTGGTGCCGTGGGGACGTGGAGCTTTTCCTGCCTCTGTGGCGCTCCTCCCAAGGAGAGGGAGGAAGGTGGACCTGGCAGGCAGGACCCTTCTCCACGGCTTTTGCTGGAGTCAAACTTGATCTTGTCATGTGCAACAATTTTTCTTTGCCCTGGGTGCTGTTGGTGCAGTCCAGGGTAAGATGCAGACTTTACTCCCACAACCAAACCAGGCAGTGCCAGGCTCTGTGCACGGTGTGGTGATCATGGCCCAGCCCAGCTCACCACTGAGGTCCTGCAGCTGATGTGGTACCTGGGAGCTGTTCTAATCCTTGGGATGCAAACATGCAGAAAGACAGGGGTTGTCAGGAGAAGCCTCTCAGGCTGTGGCTCTTGCAGCAAGACCTCAAATTAATTCTCCTCCATGTCAAGAGCATTTGGCCTTAGATGCAGCAAAGACAGTCACATCTCATTGCCAAGTCAGGTTTCAAAGCCTGTTTGCCCAGGTGCTTGTTCTGTTGTCCTCAGTAGAAGAACCTGAGGCAAGTGTGTGCTGAGCAGGAATCAGCCCTGGCTCGCTGGCTCGAGTGCTCTCGGAGCCCTTAGGCTGATCTCAGCCGTGGCTGCCTGACCCTCGGCCCAGGGATGCTCCCAGCAGGAGTCTGTGGCAGGGCCAGCTGGCACGGGCAGGATGTGCCCAGGAGATGAGTGGACAGTAGATCCTTCTCTAACAGTCCAGTTCTCCCTGAAAACTTGATGTAACTATAATCCTACAATACTTAGTCATGTGGGAATTCCCAAACCACGTTCCTCTTGTTTTCCCTGGGATGAGTAAACACCTGCATGAGTGCTAAATGAGATCTCCTGCAAACAGCCCTGTTGCTGAAAGAACTGCTAATGAATGTGTTCTGTAAAACGCAGATCTTGCTCAGGGTTACAGCTGGAGAGCACACACACCCAGAGTGGGGATGTTCCCACATGAGGAAGGCTGGTAATTATCACGTGCTACAGAGTGTTAATGCCTTGCTTTATTTTCACAAGGTTTGCTTGATTTTTCTGGGTGTCTAAACAGAAGGTTGAGTGGGAAGTGTGGAACAAGATGTGACTCCCTGGCTGTGAGAAGACACAGGAGGCGAAATGTGGATGAAAGTGTTCATGGTCTGCAGAGATGGAAGAAGGCATTTGCCTCCAGCTGGACGAGGCTGCTGTTATCACACAGTGCGACTTCAGGGCTCCCCACTTACTGTCCTCTAGGAAAATCAGGGGCTTTGTCTTAAAGATGAAAGAAAAAGTAGAAACAATAAAGAGCACTGAGTCCCCCAGGAGCACCATGCCTGTCTCCAGCTCATACCCCAGGAGTCACTCCTGCTTTGGGGGGGCTGTGCCCACCCTGGGCCACAGCTGGGGCCAGGTGCTCACCAGGAGCTGTTGCTCTCTACACAAATTACCTGAGTGCAAGTAAAAATGGCCAAGGAAACAAAACACAGAGAAAACTGGTGAATGCTGCAGCAGTCCTTTGATCATAGGTCTCACTTGCATCTTTCCAAGACTGGTACTCAAGAGATAGAGAGGATGAGGAGTGTGGTACCTTGGCAGGATCACACAGGGCTGGAGGAATGGTGCATTGGGGCCAGTGTAATTTGTGAGTAGCAATGTTGTTGATGCGCCGTACCAAAATGCTTCCTTCCTGCCTCTGACTAGAGCTATCAGTGTATCACTTCCAAATGAGCAGCTGAAATTAAAAGCTAAACTAAAAGAAACCTGGCTGCATCTGGGACTTGTCAGAAGCCTCATTCAGAGATGCCATTGTCACATTTTCCAAGAGCCTGAAGATGTGGAAGATAATTATCCCATCCCATAGACAAGTCTATTTGTTCCTTACACCAGTTGCTGTGCAATTTGAGTATCTCTCTTTTTTTCCCTCCTTATTTAAAGGGTCCAATAGATGCTCCAGGCTGCTGCTCTCCTTCGATTCCCTATTTGCATATGCTGCAAACATAAACATTTGGTAAAGCTAAGTTTGCCTGGATTGCCCATGTCCCACCTTACAGATCTGCAGATAAACCTGCTGTGCTGGTCCCTGGCTATCTCTGGGCTCCCATTCTGCTTGACAGATGTGGCAAGCGTCCCTTAAGTTTGGTAGGCCTTGATCAGGCAGGTGCTGCTCAGTTTGGCTCTGGTGCAGCTCAGTGAAATGGGCAGGAGAAGGGCATTGGCTTTGTCACATCTCTTGGGCCCATGGGACCTTCCCTGTGTTTTGGGGTCGTGCAGCACCAACAGCCCCCCCCACACACACAGTGTTCCCCGAGGGTCTGAAATCACAGTGCCTGGACTGGCTCCTGCATTCTGACTCTGGAGTTCATGGCACTGGAATGAGACCCTGCTCTGCACCGTCCCAAGGGCTGCCCTCCCTCCTTCCTGATGCTCCAGGCATTTGGACTTGCCAGCACCAACCCATGGCAAAGGACTCGCAAGGAGCGAGCTGTCACAGGAACCTGATGGTACAGAGTAGAAATGGTGTCCCCGAGTTCATTACACTATTTAACATTCTGCTTGCTTGGATTGAAGCCTCTGCAATGAACAGACTGTTTTCTCATAGTGTCAGGTTTCTGATACATTTCTTTATATCAGAAATCTTGATATTCACAAATATGGTGTATTCTGCAGAGAAAAATCACTCAGGAGAATTTGGGCTGAGGTAAATTTTTTCTCTGATGGAAAATTTTCTTTCTGAATAGACAGTCAGGGCCCAGCATCCCACATGTTCCCTGCAGAGTCTGGTGAGGCAACCTCAGGAACATCTGGATGGGCTGAATGACAGCAGGTGCTGCTGGGGATGGGGTGCAGGGTTGCTCCATCCCCTGAGTATTATCACAATAATCTTCACATTTGGCTAAAAGAAAATTGGAGACACATTTGTCCTGGTGAAGGAGGAAATGCAGATTTTGGGAGTGGAGGGAAGGAGAGGAAGGGATTGCCTTTCTTTGCATTAATATAAGATGAAGATTAATTCTGCTAGCAGGATTCTGTCTGCTTGTCAGAATTCAGTGATTTTCCATTTTGGATCAGCGCAGTGCCAGAATGTAAATCCGATCGCCTTGTGTCTTTCAAAATAAAATCAAAAAGCCTCCCTGACTGCTTATATGGGCAGCCAGCACACCTTAAGAAGTAAGAAAGGTTCAGACAGGAATATAATAAGGCCCAGGAAAGTGGCAGCATGAAAGGGATGACCTTTATTTGCAATCATAGCTGAGATTTACAGTTTATTACTGATAGCTTTTATAAAGAGCCATTCAGTTCAGAGGTGAGAGGTTTGTCATCTGGAAATGCAATTAACTTTAGCCTTATCCCAATCCCCCTGGTCTTAGTGTGAGAGCAGCACTTGAGCAATATCATGATTTTCCCTCTAATTTCTTTTTTCTCTACATTTTTGTCTCTTCTATCCCTTGTTCTTTGGCATAAATGCAGGTGCATGTTTTTTGCTGCTATTATTTCATTATTATTAGATGCACCTTTGAATTTTTTATTAGCTCCAACTTGATTATTGAATGAGAAGATTTCAAAGAAGAGTGACATTTAAACCTGAGAATAACTAAGATCACTCATGGAAAGGAATTGTGCTATTTATGTCAAAAATTAATTACAGACATGGAGAATCTCAAAAAAAAAAAAAAAAAAAAAGGTGGGGGGAGAAGAAGAAACAGTTGCTTTTTAAATAGCAATGCTTACTGCTGGCCCTACACAAAGCCTGTGTTCAACACCATCCTTTGGAATTCATCCTTGGTGTTTGGTTCTGCGCCCTTACTCATGATCCGGATGTGGGTGCACCAGGAGCACCAAGGAATATGGAATGAATAAATAAAAGCAGTTTTGGTTTCCCTGCTGTGTGCACATGAGAAATCCTGCAAGGTCTGTTTGTGTTTCAGGGGCTGGCTTTTCTGGTCCCCTCTGGTGTGCTAAGCCAGGTCGGCAGGACTCTGGGAGCCGGGCTCAGCCCGCTGTTGGTTGCTTTCCCCGGCGGGCGGCAGGGTGGGGTGCCCCGGCCAGAGGGACCAGGAATTCCTACAGCCTCTGCTCGCTCCTGGCTAAATGAGAGCAGAATAATTACTGCCGCTGTGGCTTTCATCTGGTTTTATTGTGGCTATTATTTTCATCAGTGTTAGAGGTTAATATCCCTATTTTTCTCCTCTGCTGCCTGAACACAATGGGAGCTTAGCACGGACCCAGCCCAGGTAGCCGAGGCAGCGACAGCCCAGATCAGCACATCCCACACGAGTCCAGCTTGGGGTGGGAATGGCCCTGTTGTCCCAGCAGCACCTGGAGCTGGGGCTGCTGTGGAGCATTTCTTCTTTTATCTTGGTAGAAAGGACAGACTGAACGTGGGTGAGACAAGCACCAAGCATCTAACCCTTATCCTGCCTCTTGGCCCCTCCCAGCGGTACCCAAGGGTCCAGCAGAGTGGAGAAAAGGCAGCTGGGCATCAATGTCCTTAAAAACACCTTTTTGGGGTGCAAAGAAGCATTCATGTGCAAGGGGAGATTGGCTCAGACAGGAGAGTAAACACTGCCCTTCGCTGCAGAAAGCTTTTGTTCTAGGCTGCTCTTTATCTTGATGATATTCCAATCCAAAAAGCCTCCTTCCTGCCACTTGACAGCAATAAAGAAACCTCAGTTGTACTTATAGATTTTTATTTTCCCCCCGAAGATGTGGGGCTGGGTTCGGGTGTCCTTGGGAGCGATGCCTTTTTATTTACTGCCTTTTTTTTTCCTTTATTTTAAGCTGAGTGCTTTTATCTTAAACCTCCTGGTTGCACAGGAATGTTCATGCTGCTTACAGTGCAATTATTTATTTTGTTTGAGGCAGAGGACCTGATTTTCCTGAGCTGAGAAATGGGATCATTTTGTACATCCTGAGGTAAATCCAGCCAGCTCCCACAGAGCAGGAGCAGTAGTGGGGATGCTGCAGGTGCAGCAGGGCCCAGCCGTGTTGGGAAACAACTGGGTTTGGGGGTTCCTGCTGTGCAATGGAAATGGAATAAGCTAAAATGGAAATAGCTGATAAACTTTCATGTTTGGAAAGTTTCTTTCTCCTCAATATTGGAGACTAACTGTTCCACCCTGAGTTTTGTTTTCCTGCTCTCAGTGTGGAAAAAAAAAAAAAAGAAAAAGAGTTCACAGCTTGTCCGGGAGCTCACAGCAGCTGAGTCCATTGGTTAAAGTCCATGGTAAATGACAAAAATAAAGGAACACCAAAGGAAAGCTTGTGCTCTGCCTTTGGAGTTACCAGGTTGGTAACCCCAACTGGGCTTGCAGCAACCTGGTCTAGTGGAAGTGCAGTGGGGTGGAACCTGATGAGTTTTAAGGTGCCTCCTGATGCAAAGCTATTTTTCCTTCCTCCTTTGCAAATGAACATAAATGGTTCATGTGAAACAGGGATAATAGCCAAGATGTGCTAGGAAATTAATTAGAGTTTATTTATAGTTACACACCTACTCAGACCTATTAGTTACATTATATGTGTTTTAATTGCTTTCCTTTTGTGGATTTCTTCAGACTTAAAAAATATTATAGTATTTAATTCAGGCATTCTGGGAAGTTTGTACCTAGAGATACTTTAAATCCGAGTGGAGCAATCTTTTGCAACTGGGAAATTGTTTTGAAGAAACAGCCAATGCTTGGCCACTGTTCTTCTCATTGAGGAAACAGACACATTAAATGTTATATGATGCTGCTGCGTTATTAAAATTTTACCTCATGGATTTGCTCACACTGATAATTTCTGGATGTTCTTTAAAAGCGAAATAGAAATAGCAAAAAAAATTATTCATACTTTATATTCTATTCCAAAAACTGGTCTGGTTGTCTCTCTAATTATCGATATAATTAAAGCTGCATTAGTTGGGTGGAGTATAATTTCCTTGAGTCTTTAGGGAGTTTTGTCTCTTGTGACTGCCCCATCCCCAAATTTAACTCTGTTACAAACTGGCTCATAGCAGTCACGTTTGGCTGTGGGGTGTTCCTAAACCTTTTCTCTCGTTCCTGACTCGTACCCGAGTGTGTGATGGTTTCTGTGACTTGCGAGAACCGAGTGTGAATATAAATCCTTCAGACTCCTGACTCAGTGGAGAAGCCAGCCCGAGGTGTGAATAGGGATACAAGAGGGTGGTTTAAAGCAATTTAGGAGTAACACCAGCAGGTGTGGCCCTGAACTGAACAGATCTGCACTAAATAGCAGCAGTCAGTCAGATTTTCTGGTGGGAGGGAGAGGGAATATTCATTTAAGAAAAATACTTTATGTTCCAAGCAATTGAGAACATTATTTACTTATGGTAAAAGCACTAAAGATACTCTATGAAATTCTCGTCTACTTTACTGACTAGAGCAGTTTTATTAATTGTATGAATCACAACAATACCCATAAATACATCATGTTTGCCACCAAATGGAATTTTGTATGAACCCAACCAAGCAGTCTGAAATGGGTTTAAAAGGGGTGTGAAGTGCAGGATAAATATAGTTTTAAAAATGTTAAAAAGAACAAGTCTTTTTACTGAATCAGGAGTTTAGGGCTGGGGCAGCCACAGCTTCACTGGGCAACCTGTGCCAGGGCCTCCCCACCCAAAGCAGAGACAACCCACATAATAAAAAAATACAAGTTACAATGTCTAGCCAGCATGGCAAGACTCCTGTGCTTTGGGCAAGCAACCTTTTCTTGTTCCACCGAGCAGGTCACAGAATGGTTTGGTTGGAAAGGGCCTTTAAGGTCATTGAGTCCAACCATGGTGATGCTCTAGCACAGAGGTGGGAGCTCTGCATCCCTTCTCCATCACACCCTCAGCACTTGCAGGGGCAGAACTGCTGTGCTGGTCCTCAGGAGAGCGAAATATTCTCAGGACTGTGGACACTGAGGTCTCCCAAATGTCCCAAAGTGTTTTACAGCCAGGAAGGTCTGTGGTGGGTGAGAGCAGCCCAAGCTCAAGTAAACAGGGTGGTCAGTGTGGCTTATTTGGACCCAGAGCAGCTGAGCTGTTCTTTTCTGAGAGGTTGTCAAGTAAAATTGAAGGCTTTAAGTATATCACCTTTTGCAGGAATTACTTCAACAATGGCTTATTCTACTGTGTCGACTGTGGTTGTGGTTATAACAATGGACTTCACTTTGAGAATGCAAATTGAGTTCCTAATTGTGAGATTTAATCCGGGGTGGGCAGTAATCACTGAAGAGTTTTGTTCCTGCTAAAGCATTTTAGGTTCCTGCAAGAGTCAAAAGTACTGCTCCAAAGTTGGAAATACAGTATATGTGGGAAAAGAAAAGAGAAAAATGGTGATGTTCAGGAAAACGGTGCTGGCATGGGAAGGAAAAGGCTCCAGGCCTTGTGAGACAGGAAGTTTGAGATGAATAGGTCCAGATTTTCATGGCAGTTTCTAAAGGCACCCACAGAGAGAACATCTGGGCTCACTGGCATCCTCTTGTGACCACAGAGGCAAAGAGGAGGCTACTGGCACATGTCCCCTGGCTGGCAAAAGTGGGCCATGGGCAAGCCAGCTGGGCACCTCTGCAAATAAGGGATTTAACTGACATTCAGAAATTCTGGGCTGTTTTCTGCTATTTTTCATTTTAGTACTGAGAAAACACCCCCAGCCCCTGAAAACTCATCTCTGTGCAAACTCCAGAAAGTTCCTTGTGTGTACTGGGGGGTAAAGATACAAATTGCCAGAGTTAAAAAAAAAAAACCAAACAAAAAAAACCTCTAGAAATAAACAACCAACAAAAAGAAAAAACATAATCAAAGCATCAAACCAAACTAAGCCAAACAAATATTTTAAAAATCTAGCAAAAGCCCCCAAACAAGCAGAAGGACTTGGTTATCATTTGTGTCATCTTTTAATTGCTGAGGATGTAGCTCTGGAAGAGTTTCTGAACCAGGTTCAATATTTTTAGGTCAATATTCCTGCAGTTGTCACTGTGGGCTTTGCCAGAGATGTTGGAATGCCCATGTACATGGAACAAAGATCCCCCAAACTGTGGTTAAACACCACTTTGTGAGGCTGTGCAATTAAATGTGGTTTTACCTGCAAAGATAAGGATTTAGTGGATGTTCTTTGTGTTTTTCCCCAAACCAAGGATCTGATTTCTGTGGCTTATCAAGAGGCTTATTTGGATAATGACTGCAAATTTGGAACTACTTTTGTACGTCAGAAGGCATCACAGAATTCCAGTGTTATGCCCTTTGGGTTCACACACAACCAGAGTCTTTTACAGATTAATGAACCCTGTCTTGCAAAGATTAATTTATAAAATACTTGTTGTCTGTTTCTATGAAGTCACACTGGCACTGTCTGCTTCAGCACAGTGTGTGTGAATGGCTGAATTTAAACATGAAATGCCAAGAAAAATTAACTTCCTGTGACATCAGGTCATGATTTCAGGAATGACAGAGCATCCTGTAGGAATGGGAAACGTTCCGACGTGAAACATCCTCCACTGCTGGGAGATGTTAGATAATGAGCAGGAGGATGAAACCCTTGCCAGTTCCACCAAATTTACTTCCTTTGCAGGAAATATAAAGTTGAAAGCAGTGTATAGGAGAAGCTTGGCAGCAAGTAGAATATGTAAATAAACAGTAAAAACTGAAAGTTGTGGTTGCCCCGTCCCTGAAAGTGTTCCAGGCCAGGTTGGATGAGGCTTGGAGCAACCTGGGACAGTGGAAGAGGGCATGGCAGAGGGGTGGAACTGGATGAGTTTTAAGGTCCCTTCCGATCCAAACCATTCTATGATTCCATGATAAGCAGAGTTGGTTTTTATTTCCCCACAAGTTCTGTAAAGCAAGAAAATCTCATTCCAATGAATGTTCTTGTGAAGAACTCTTTGAACACCAGGGCCACCAACCTCACCCCATCTCTGGGTGTTGATAGATCCATCTGTTGACTTGCTGATGGCTTTACTTGAACTGTGCACTGTTTGCAGGTAAACAGCTGTTTTCACTGGAAATTGCAATGCTCTTTTACTGCATGTTCTCATAAGTTCAGGGATAATTTAAAAAAAGTAATTTTCATGGGAAAACAATTCTACGGTTAAACAATCTGGTGGAGAAATTTTCATTGATGATCTCTATGTGACATTGATGGATCAATTTCTACTTCTTTTTTTTTTAGTTTATTTCTTTTTAATAAAACACTTCTTTTGACCAGTATTTGGGTTTTTCTTGCAACTCCCCTTTGTCCCAGTTTGGATCTTGGCAGCCAGGATGGGTATTTCCAAGTGCCCTGTGCTCCTGGGGCACGGCATGACATGGGACCATTGTCACACTGTTGCCAAAGTTGTGTGAGGTTGGTGTCCAGCAGGAGGGATGGGATGGTTTGGGATGAGCCTTTTGTCCCCAGCCCCAGCTGCAGGAGGCAGTCGGGTCCCCACAGGAGTTTCTCTTGGCAGGAGTCAGAGGGGAACGTGCTGTGTGTTGGTTTTTTAAACAAGGGAGCAGGCACCAAAGGAAGTGTTCTCCAGGCAGGATGGAAAAGCCATCCTGAGCAGGTCCCCTGCCCGTGCAGGAGCACACGGAGCAGCAGAGCTCTGCTTTTCCGCTCAGCCTCGCCCGGCTTCACACGCAGCAGGATTCGGTTTCACTGAATAAATCTTAGGGCCATTTCACGAAAATTAGACAGTCTGCAAAATGAAATGTAAGCATCTGGCAGGTGGCTTGTAAAACAAAATCTCAAGAACCACCTGGATTTTAGGGCTGTGGGTTACCTGAACCGAGAGGAGGTTTTCTGGTGTCGCTGACCTGTGTGAGCTTGGCTTTGGAACTTCACGTGAAACCAGTTTTACAGATGTTGGGATTGCTGTGAAAACCACGCGGTCCCCAAATGCAGGACGTGGTGTCACCCTGGTGATTGCCCTGTGAAAAAGAAGCCTCACGTGCAGCTTGAGGATTTATGGGGCTTTCATTGCTCATCTGAGCAGCTGCCCTGCTCGAGGCCATGGGGGTCCAGTGGGAGGGGAGCAGGGATCAGCCGTCCATCCCTGCACAGCCCCCGGACCAGGGTGACCACAAGGACATATGTTGAATTATGAATTAATTCCCTCTCCTGGGAAGTGGTTCTGTGCTCATCCCCTGCTGGTCCAGTTCTGGGGCCATGTGTGAGTTCCCCAGGTCTGTGTGCTCTGCGGATTCATTAAATATCATTAGGTAGTGATTGTGAATCGAGGCAGCATTGACCAAGAATGGGCTCCAAAACAATGCTTCTCATCAACAAAGGAAGTAAAGCACAAGTAACTCCAAATAATGATCTTGGGCTTCAAACACCGTCACTCAAGGAACTCTGAAACTGCCATTTTATTCTACGAAACATCTGCTTTGTGTTTCGTCTTCCTCCACAGAGTTAGACCAGCCTCGACTGGGCAGGACGAGCCCACGTGAGTTTGCATCTGAAGGTCACAAGGATCCTCCTGACCAGGCTGCAGGCAGGCAGGCTCTGCCCAGGGGATTAAGTCAACTCTTGCACGTTTTCTTATGGAATCAATCGCTGTGGAATCTCCTCCTTTTACATCCTTTTGGTGATTGCCTTTTACCTGACAGATCCTTTCTTGCTCTTCCTCTGTGTAGGCTGTCACTTGTTATTTGAGAAACTTTACTTGAGGAATTTGGAGTGTCGTGTTATACTTTGCACATCATCGGTTTATGTGTGTGAGCTGCAGTAAAGCGCAGTGATTGCTTAAAAACGCTATAGTTACTTAAAAGAGATGACTTTGATTGTGTGTTTTTTGTTCCCATCACAATAACACTTTGCAGGTGATTATTAAATTAGAGATTTTCTTTGTTTTTTGAACAAAAAAACCCCAACCTTTTTCATGTCAGTGCCAATTATGAGTAGTAATTTTTCACATTTTACAAAAGAATTTTCTGTCCTGCCTCCACGCCCCCCCAAATAAAGAAGGGCTTTGACACTCTATGACAAGGAGGTGGGGGGTAGGGTTTTTTATTATTATTTTTTGCAAACACAGTGCTTTTGACTTTTCTTTAAAAAATCTGTTGACTCTATTGAAATGTGACAGGGCAATATTTAACCTGAATAGAGGCATGTTGACTCCTCTTATTAAAACTGACAGTTAAGGACATTTCTCTCTTTATTCCTTCTGATACACGCAGACAAGTCTTCACTGCTAACTAGTATACAAAATCAAAAACAAAAAAATAGCGAGTGAGGAGATGAGTACCTTATAAACAATATATGAATGACAATTGCAAGTTTAATCTAGCAAAGAAACCTTTTTTTATCCTTTAAGAAAATTAAAGCCCTTTCAAATTAGCTTGATATATGAAGACAGGCTGACATCATTAATTTTCAAGTATTCATTCTTCTCCCCTTGCACACGGATGCATTCCAGGTGCTGGATGGGTCCACAGCGACACCTATAGCGAGAGGGGCTTCGTGCTGCGCCTGGGGTGGGCACAGGTTGGCTCACAGGTGACACCTGCTCCTCCTCTTCCCTGGGCATTGGCCTGGGGTTTGGGTTTCTTTTGGAGAGGAAAGACAATCCAGTGTTCTCACGGTGAGCTGCTCTCCTTTTGGGTTGTGAAGAGTTTGTGAACTCCCCATCCCCGGCAGTGTCCAAGGCCAGGTTGAATGGGACTTGGAGCAATCTGGGACAGTGGAAGGTGTCCCTGCCCATGGCAGGGGGTGGCACTGGATGAGGTTTAAGGTCCCTTCTAACCCAAACTGTTCTATGGCCCTTGTGGCAGCCAGACCTGCACAAGGCTCTTTGGGAAAACTGAAGTTAACTCTGACTTGTACCCACAGCTGAAAAGGTGTTCAGGGTTTCTCTACTTGTTTTCTTGAAGGAGTTGTGTACATATCTGTACCCATAGGGTGCACTGGCTGCTCCTTGCCCGTGGGAGATTGGTGCTTCTGGGGTAACAGCAGCATTTCTGGAAAAGGAATTGGTTTCAAAGTAGCATTCAATGGGAGTTTATAGCCTTGAATGTCAGGGAGTTGTGAATGTCAGAGAGGCAAGAGCCAGGAAACAGCCTGTTCTTACCCTCATTCCCTCTGCCTGGAATGCAGCAGTGAAGGTGGGCATGAGGTGTACAGCAGTGATGGTGGTTGGAGCAATCCTCTTTGCAACAGTAGGCTCAGTTAAAGGAGGGAATGATGTGTGTTTTGTACTTGTTTCAGAGGAGGTGAGGAGAAGCTACAACACCCTCAGGTAGCAGGTCAGGCTGTTCCAAGGAGGGGGCTGGTGCACAGTGTGTCATGCAGGTTCCATGCTGGAATCTGGGGTCTCTAGACATTTGCACAGGCTTGAGAGAAGGATGATCACATGATCAGCTGTATTGTTTGGAAAATCCTGGATGGGCAGTCAGTAGCAGGAGAGAGGACTGACAGAAGAAACAGGAGACCAAAACTGGGGATTAGCAAATGTATGGTGTTGTACCTTCTGTAAAACCAGGTGAACTTAAGGTACAAGATTTAACATCTTTATAGTGGGAGTCATGTTTCAGAATTAAGCTGCTAGTGAATTTTCTCTGGAGCAATCTTGCTACAAAAACATATGTGTTCTTCCACAAAAGAAGATTCAGATCTATATGGAAAATACGTGATCTGATGCCTTGGTTAAAGTGTGTGGTTAACAGCTGTGTTTCTACAGATAACAAAGGGATCAAGGACTGTGGGCAGAAAATTCCTGTATGCTTAGACGCAGGGACAAATGAAAACTGCCAGGTGATTGGCACAAGAGGTGGAGAGAGGAGATGTTCTCATAAAGCTGAGGCAGCAATTTTGTACCAAATGGTGCTTCATGCGCTGTTCCTGTTGTGTTGCTGTTTCTGCTCTCAAGACACCCACAGGCTCTGTGGGAAGCGTGGCTCTAACTGTGACACAGCAGCCTGCTCTGGCTTGTGTCAGGGCTGTGCACTGCATCCCAGCCAGGGTTTGCTCCCTGCTCCTGGAGCCCCATGGTGGGCAGCCCTGGCTGCTCCCCTCGGACATGCTCCGGATCTGCTCAGCCACGCAGTTCCACTGCTCAGGTGCTGTCACAGCTCTGGTTAAGGCCCTTCCTTGGCTCTGCTGCACCCAGCAGAACCCCTGTCTTTCTTTCAATTCCCTCATGGTTTTTCCAGGGCTCAGTTCTCTGAGAACTGAGAACACTTCTCCCACCCTCCACATCCTCTGCCAATATTTGCTTTTCTGATGAGCATTTTTGCACTTTCTCCCATACTGTCACTAAAGGGTGAGAAAAGCACTGTCAGTCCCCAAAGGCACTGCCCTCCCTTCTTTCACCTCTGTGAGCCCCTCTGTGGCCACTGAGGCTGGTGATGGCTGAGCCCCCGCAGAGCCAGGAGCCACGCAGCTCCCTCGGGAATTGCTCATATCCACTTGAGGGTAGTCCATGCTCTCCTATCACCTGTCCAGCCCACTTGCACAGCTTGTCGTTTAACTTGTCAGCTCCAAAGGCAGTTGCTGTAGTTTCTTCTGTTGGTACAGAACTTGAAGATGATGCCACAATGTAAATATGGAATAATAATAAATGCTCCATATCAAACAGGATAATCTTGGTAATAACTTTTAAAAGGGAAGAGAAGTCATTCTCTGCAGTTCCAGAAAATGCTTCTATTCTGGCCAGAAGCGGTCAACCTACACAGATTGCAGGTTTGTTGGGGTTTTAAACAGTTTTTCGGGTTTTTAGTAATCTCTGCATAATCAGATCTTTGGTTCTGTCCTTTGCTAACCAGGGCAAGTACATGGATCCCTCTGGATTCTTTAGCCAAAACCCATGAAGAGCCCCTCATTTCATTCTTGGTGTGATGAAACACTGGGCAACTGGAAACTGATGGATAGTAGATTGGGTTTCTTTTTTTGTGGGAATTACTTCTTTACCATGGGATGACACCACTGACAGCCCTTGTCTTCTTGGTTTTTATTCCAGCTTTTTCAAAGAACAAGTTTTCAATAATTTCTCTAACAGCAGAGAGGGGAAAATATGGAGTTAAACAGGGATTCTGGCTGCCATTGAAACGGCTGCCTGAGGAGAGGCACTGGAAAACTGTAAAGTTTAAGCTATGCACAAAATTCACTGAACAGGGTAGGAGTGCAGAAAGTGAGATGGAAGTTTCCTCTTTTCACCCCTCAGATACAGTGGATACTGTAGGTTTGTGTCGGTGCTAGGGCAGACTGGGCACGTGCATGGCGAGAGAAATCCAGGGGTATTAAACACTTTCCTGCTCTCCTGGGGCGGTGCCCAGGCCCCACTGCTGGAGCAGGGCATTTGGGGGAAGCAGTGCTGTCTGCTGCTCTCTTTACTCTCCTCCTGGACACCTGCTTTTGAAGGCTGTTGGATGCTGGACATGGGTCTAAGGGGACATTTGGTGGGACCCAGTGCAGCCGTTTGTGTGTTCTCTTCTCTCTGCAGTAATTTAGGGAGAGCAGAGCTGCAGTTTGGGGGTGTTTGTGTGATGTATCAGAGCAGTCATGGCACAGGTCTGCTCACGCTCTCATACCTCCTTAGGCCCCAGCCCAAGCCCCAGGTGGCCCATCAGGGTGGTGGTGGTGGCCATCCAGGAGGCTCTCAGAGCATCACTGTGGGTTGGCATGTGACAAGAAATGGCCTTGAATTTGCTGACAGTGTTCTTCATTTTGATCTTTCCAAGGATTAGCAGAGGAAGGTTTTAATGCTGAGGGCAGAGTGCAGTTAGAGGCTGACTCTCATCTGCTCCATGTCTCTGTCCAGTCCTGCAGCTGAAGAGCAGTTTGGTTTAGAAACCTTAATTTCAGGGTTGTATATAAAGCTTTTAAAAATACATCTTTCTTCTTCAAAAGAAGTAAACTTTTATTGCGCTTTTTCTATTGTTGTAAATTTGATTGGCCAGATGTTGTTTAGGCTCACTGTGGTTTTGTTCAGAAATTCTTTTTGTAGATTTTGATGGGGGCCTGGTCTGGTGAATGAGGAAGTTATCAAAGGAAGAAATAAATTTTTTTCCTTTTTTTTGCTGCACCTTAACTTCTGCAGATGTTGGGAGTTCTATGATTTCCAGCATTTTCAGCACATCTTTACTTCAGTTTGGTGAAATAAAATATCCTGGGTCTGCAGAGGTGAAAGGTGACAAGCTGAGTGTTCTTGGCTGAACGTCTCCTCCCTGGAAGAAAACTTCATCCATCGTTGTAGGTCCATCCCTGTGAAAAGGGATGGACACAGCCATGGGTGTGTTCTGATCCCATCTCCCCCTGTCCGGGCAAGGGCAAAACAACCAATTTGGAAGTGCATTAGGAGCCTCTGACACTGGTGGCCTTCAAACACAGAATTTTAGCAGTTCACCTTCCTTTGGGACGAAGGCAGGGATGTCTTCCTGTCACCCAGGATTTTTCCCTTCACCCAGGTCTCTTCCTCTCCATCTCTCCTACTGAAGCATCTTTGTGGTTCTTTTTTGGTTTCCCTGAACACTGTGATTGAGCTTAAGGAGGTGAGGGACAGCAGGGACAGATGTCCAGTGCAGGCATTACTGTTGGCATGACTGACAATCAGCCAAAAAAATTCATCACAGAAGAATTTGTCTTAAAAATATCCATTAATTAAGGCTTTTCTTTAAGAATAATGTTAATGCTGTAGCAGCCAGTGTGGCTGCTGGCTGAGAGTCAGCATCACTGAACCAACAGCCCAGTGACCCACAGCTTCAAAGACTAAGGGTGCTCCTGAGCCCTTACACTGTCCTTTTGGAATGAGAAGGGTCATTGGAAAGACAATGGGAAATTACATAACATTCTGATGCAGAAATAAAAGTCAGGATTCCCTGTTTGAGAACTGCATTTGAATACACTGCTGTTGAAGCATTATCTGCATGTGTGTGTCCTTTATTTCCCTTGGTGAGCGGTGATGCAGCCTTTGCCCCTGAATTAGGATGTTCTCTACGCATTCCAGTTGGAGTCATATTAACGAGAATTAACTTTGGTAACACCACACTGAAGCAGGAATGGCTCTCTTAGCTCGGCGCCGCTTGGGGTCCTCAGGTCAACCTCTTTAATTAAGTCTTGTAATGTTAAGAGTGAATTCAATACCCATCCTACCCTATCAGAGCTAACACTCTTTCCTGCACTGCTTTTATCAGCATGCCCAATTTTCCACCTGGAATTTGTTTTAACGAAGCCCAAATCCTATTTTGCCGAACGCTGGAGGCTGTGTGGAACATTCTGCCTGTGATTCTGTTAGCCACACTCTGGAACTCGGCACAAACAAGCTGTAAGCTGCATTTTGATGTCAGGTTAAGCTATTATGGTACAAATTGTGTTTAATATATTTTTAAATACTTTCTTTAATATTTTATAGGGTTTTTTCCCTATTGAATTAGCAGTAAAACAGCAGTGCTTCATATTTCAGATCTTTTTCCACCTTTTGGGGGCCTGTGTTCCACATGATCTGGTTACCAGCTGGACAGCCAGAGGCTGAGCACAAAGCAGCACAGCAGACTCAATTTCTGCCCTAGTGTTCAGCCAGAGTGTTTTTCCACAAATAACCTGCTTCCTTATGTACTCCCTTCCTAGTTTAATTCTACCCAAAACCCAGAGATGTTTCTTTCTTCCTTCCAACTTTTACTCTGTGGGCCACCAAACCCATGGAAATTCAATGCATGCTTTTTTATCTGCAAGGAGAGCGCATCACCCACCTGTTTGCTCATTTAAATATCCATTTAAATTACTCAGTCCTATTTATCTCTTCTAAGATGAGCAGTTCCATTAATTTATCTTTATATTTTCTTTAATAGTAACAGTGTTCTTGAAGTGTATGTGTGAGCTGTGGTATGACACTGTCAGACTTAACAAAACATGAAAAGAAACAAAGTTGTTAAAATACAGGTTTGACAACAGTTGGATTGCCAGTAGTGACAAACCCAGGGAGTGTAGAGGGGACACGTGAGAAATTACTTTCTCTGTCTCTTAAAAAAAAAAAAGGGAAAAAAAGCTTTTGGAGATGCCAGCAAATACTGTCTGGCCAAAACAAGCCCTGGTGCAGGTGGATCACCTCTGGTAAGATCCGTGTCAATCACTGGAGTTAGTGTGCCCTTGGAATTGGACTTTTGCCTTGTCCCCTTCTCTTTGCCCTTTCAGTTCAAACTGACGAGAGCTCAGGAAATATGGAGAATTGGACATGAGTACTACTGTGCATTTACTATACCTGCAATGACACGGGAGCACAGAAGTTTGGCAGATTGCTGTTTTGTCACTACAGTCAATGCACTTGACCGTGTTTACACATGGGGAGGGAATCCTTGAGTATGGAGTTGCCATTTCTGTTGTGATTTCTCAGAGTGAAGCCACACTTAATGCTCTGGCCAGAAGGAAGAGGGGTGGGTCTGCACATGTTCCATGTCCGCAGTGAAATCCCATTTCTTCCCAAATGTAAAAACATTGGGCATCAAACCCTTGAACTTGTCTGGTTTCAGCACTTACTCCTCTTGTGATCATGGTTAATTTAATATAGTTTAAAATTAAAAAGTTAAATGAAAGCTGTTTTTCTGCGGGCTGTTTTCCAAATTTTCCCAGTCCTCCCGTTTTACTGTGCTTGTTGCATTAACCAGCAGCCACATGTGTGTGTGGGTACATCTGTTCTGGGCGGGGATGGCTGTGTCTGAACATATGTAGGAATGAAGTGCAGCTCAATACTGGCTAAATGACAGAGCCAGGAGGTGGCCACCTGCCCTGACACGGCCCTTGGCATGGGCAGAGCGAGCAGAGAGTTAGAAACAATTACAATCTTGCATGTACTTGTTAGAGCAAAGGAACAAACTAAACTAATTTCAACTAATGTTTCCCCTAGGATGGGAATTCATTGACAGGATTGCCCTGTTGTTTGCACAGCGGAGAGTGCGAGATACAATTAATAAACTGGCAAAATCGTTCTGATATGTTTGATCTGTATGACAAAGTTTATTTTTTGCTTTCTAGTGAGAAACCTGGCCTTGAATTTCTGTAGATACCTGAGGCAGATACAAAGCTCACGGGTGAGGTGTGGAGGCAGCGCAGCTCCAAAGGGAGAGCACAGCACTGCCAGGCCTGTCCATGCCTGCTGTCCCCATCACTGCTGCCCTCCTAGCTCTCAATTTCTTCCCATGAAGTCATAGACTCACTGAATATCTTGAGCTGGAAGAGACCTACAAGGTTCATTGTGGTCCAGCTCCACCATGAAAGGCTCTGGCTGCTTACTGAGAGCAGCAGTATCATCCTAGTGAAGCTAGGACGATCCAGCTATTGCTTTATGTTTAATTTTCTTAATATATTGGGTTTTTTATATAAATATGCCCAGTGAGAAACAGACCAGAAATATCTGCAGAACACAAAGCTATTGCTGGGATGACTGTGGGTCCAAGGACACAAGGTGCCAAGGGTCTGCTGCTTGTCCTCCAATCCCGAAAGACTCACATGGGCAAGTTGCTGTGAGTAATTTAAGGTGTGGATTTCAGCTGGCTCAGTGCTAATTCTCTGGGTGGGCAGTCTCAGGGCAGGGACATTCCCTCTGTGAGTGGCAGCTCGCTCTGTTTGCAGGGCGGTGGGACCTGCTGGACACGAGGGCCATCCTTGGGGAATGGTGGCAGCAGATCCAGGCACAGGGACGTCCCTTTGTCCAGGACACGCTGCCGAGCTCAGACGTGGTGCAGCCAGCTATGAGGTGGACCTCGAGGTGGATTAAGGCAGGATGTAAAGACCTGGGCTGGATCCTGGAGGGTGCCCTAGCCCAGCTCGTGCTGTTTGGTGTGGCAGCGACAGCTCGGGCATGTGGGATTTCTGTCAGCCTGGCGGTGCCTGGAGCCCAAGAGCTGTTGAAAGCACTTGAAGTGTGCTGGGTCTGGCTACATTTATTCTTAAGCCACTGCTCAGAAAAGTACCCATTTTACTTCTATACCTCTTAAATTTTTCTGGCCTGCATCACATCCTTGTAATTATTTGGACATGGGACTGTTCCTGGGGTTCTGCTGCACCCTTCCTGGGAGCAATCCTCTGATGGTTCTGTCCAGCCACTTTGATGGTTTTCTCACTATTTGCCTGGCCTAATTGCAGTGAATTCCAGCTTCAGTATTAATATCTAGATCTGCTTGAGAGTCCAGAGGGACAGGATTGATGAGCTTTAAATGCTGGAGGTAATAGAAAGTTGTTCTTGAGGTTCCTCCCTGCTCCCAGAGAACAAGGGACAGGACAAGAGGAAACAGCCTTAAGATGTGCCAGGGAAGGTTCAGGTTGGACATCTGGAGGAATTTCTTCCGGAAGAGGATGGCCAGGCACTGGCACAGGCTGCCAGTGGTGGAGTCCCCATCTCCAGAGGGATTTAACAGCTGTGTGGATGTGGCACTTGGGGACTCAGGTCAGTGGTGGCCATGGCAGTGCTGGAGAAATGGCTGGGCTCAATGATTTTAAATCCTTTTCCAACCCAAAGGATTCTGTGATGTTCACAAGTGCTTGTGTGGAAGGGTCAAAAAGCCAAGCTGTCCTTAGCACCAGCACTCCTGAAGGACGGGTAGGGTGATTTAAATTTTGTCCTAACAAGTGTCCTTACAGAAAGCACCACTTGGAAACAAACTTCACAGATCCCTCACTCCTTACCAAAAGCAAACTTGCTGCTTTTCATTAAGCTGTTTGATTGCTATCGAGCTCCTCGTGTCAGTGCCAGAGGCTGCCGGGGCTTTGTGCACTGCGCTGGGTAATTGTGCCGTTTCTGTGGCCTGCTTTGGAACAATGGCTCATAAAAATCTTAAGCAGCTATCACTTTTCATGGCTAATGAACTGAGGATCTGAGAATTAGATCCAGAGCCAATTCTTGGATTAAACCTTCTCAGCCCAAAACAAGGCTGTCTTCAGGAATAAAAAACAAGCCAGGGCCGCTGGAATAGGGGAGTACAGAGTGTGACCTTCAAGATGTGAGATAAGTGACCAACATGAAGGGTACAGCAAAAACTAATCAAAGAGGAGGGATGAATACCAAAGGGCTTGTCGGAGAGTCGGTAATGCAGGCGGAAGGGCAGGGGGGAATTGTTTGTTTTTAGATGTGATTTCTAAAAGGCTTTTTTAGCTTCAGAAATATTTGAAGTAAGTGTCCCTCAACATTCACATGCTGATCAGGGACAGAATTGAGTTTGGTGGCCTCAGCCTGCCCCGAGAAGGGAGAGCGGGAGAAGCCCCCAAACCCGCACAAAGGAGCGAGAGCAATGGTAGTGCTGGGCGGGTGGGTGGTCTGCATTCACAGGGAGCTTTCACGGCGCATTTATCCCCCACACCAATAATATTTAATAACTGCATCCCCAAACCCACAATCTCCTCTACACCCTAAAAGCCAAAGCAAATATCTGTATAAAGTATAGATTTCAGCACTTCCTGAGAAATGAGAACATGAAGAACAACTGGAAGAGTTGTAAATAGCGGCTTTAACAGGAAAATTCCAGAATGTGTTCAAAGTAAATTAGCTCCTGCCATGCCTCCTTGCACCCCCCCTTCTCGTCCTCCCCCCAGCCCACTTCTATTTGCTTTGAATTTCCCTTCCGCTCTCTTAGTTGACAGCATTTGCACTTATTTCTGTTAGGGAACACAGCCATTCTTTTTTATGGCAAGGTGAAAATAATTTTATTTTCATCACTTTTCCCCCACTCCTGTGATGGATTTACTTGAAAAAAAATAATGACGGGCTTCACAAACTGGCCTGACAGTTGTGATGCAGAGAGTGAGCTGGCTGAGCGGGGACAGTGAGGCATCTCTGTACCTATTATGGCAAAAATCGATAATGCTTTCTGTAAATTGCTCCTCCCAAAGGAGATGAACAAATGCAGGAGACAAGGGAAGCCATCATTCTGTATGAAAGCCCTGCACATTTGGACCAGTGCAATTATCAGGAAGGGCGCTTTTTTTTCCTTTTCTCTCCCTTTTTTTTGGGGGGGGGGGTGTGGAAAGTGAGAAAGAGTGGGATGCAAGAAAGGAAAGACTTATTTTTCCAGAAGTGTAAATTGAAGGCAGAGATTCTGTGGCTTGTCCAAACAGATTGCTTTGGCACGGGGCAAGGAAGGAATTAAGATAATTTTGGAAGTACTTAAACTCTTTGGATGTCTTTACATTCCTGTTACACATTCAGACTTAATTTTTTCTGAGACAGCAGTTCCCTTCTGTCGTCATCTGGAACCACAATGTTAATCCTCCCCCATGTTCTGTTACCCTGAGTGGGAACACCACGGAACACCACAGAACATCTTTTTCCCATTTTTCCTATTGTGGGGATCATATGAATTCAATATCAAGTGGTATGAAAGGTCATCAGGAATGCAGTAGGGGAGCCTGTGACGCCTTTACTACTGCAGGGACTGGCTGGAGACATATTTGTCTAGTAAACAAGGAATAGTGAGGAATGGGAGAGGACATTCCCTTTGTGAATATCTTTTCTTGAGGACACGAGCTGACATGATTCAGAATGGGTGTAATGTACATGGAGTGAGGGTCTCCATCCCTGGGGCACCACCTTACCACTGATTTCATGTGAGACCTTTGGCAAGTCCTACAGTTTCACCAAGTCTCAGTTCTCCCACGTCACACAAGTGAGTTCACGATGACCCTGACTGGGTTAAGGTCTTCACTTCTTCAAACAGCAATAGTTGAATGCTGATTCTGTTATTGATAGCAGCTCCTCTGCCCAGCAAATAGACAGTCTGTTCTTATGAGACCCTGCGTGCCCAGGTTCTGAAAGAGAAGCATGAAGTGCGGCTCCTCAGCAACATGATAGTAAAATACCTGAATTTGTGCTGTCGCCTTTCTCTTAGCCTGACATTGCTGTTTCAGTGAGAAAACAGTGAAAGTACCACAGATGAATGAGAACTATATCAGAGCTGTTGTTTCTTATCAGAGTTGGAAGACAGAGAAGAGAGACTGCAGGCAGGTGCTTGAATTTCAAGTGCCCTGAAGTTCAGAAAGACTTTTCACAAAGACGTATTTGGAAAGGGCATTCAGCAAGTTCAGAAAAAGCCACGGTAGGTAAAAGAGTTCAGCACCCATCACCTTGAATTAAATCAGAAGTGAAAGGAGAGGCACTGGTGGGAGATGCTCAGCCCTTCAGAATGAGTCTCTAAGCTGTTGTCCCAGGAACACGGTTAAATGCTGAGGGCTGTGTTGCCAGATGTGGGCACTTACCAGCAGGACTGGGGAAAGCACAGTAAAGCTCTACACTGTGGGGTGTGTTGAACTAGTGACATCATGTTGGAGGAGTTAAGCTGCCTTGCCAGTGCTGAGAGATGGATGTTGAGTGAAGATGGATAAAGAACAGGCAGAACGGCTGGGATGGAAAGGAGAAGGTTTCTAAGAGAGGAATTACTCATTCACATGGATTTCCTAAATTTAGTTTTCTAAATTTTTAAGTCTTGCCTTTTTATTAACTCCAGTTTCTTTGGCAAGTGTTTTGTTTGTGATTTCTAGGTCTCCTTTTGGAGGCCTAATAGTTGCTTCAGAGCTGGAGGAGAATGTGGGAATGAAAGCTGACATTGTCATTCCAGCAAACGGTTTTGTTGGAGCTATTTCATGGTTTGTTAAAAACACAACAGCTGTTTACAGTTTGTGTCCACCTCCTGCACCCTGCAGACGTGGTGCTGGTGAGAGCCTTTCTGTCCTGTGATAAGCACAGAAGGACTGATGAGCTTCTCATGTCGCATTCTCAGAACCTGAGAAACAGCTTGAGTTTCATCTTCCTAATGCCTCTGGCACGGCCCTGTGCTCGCTGGTTGGGAGATGTGGCGGCTCAGGTTTCTGCTTTGGCAGTGGAAAGCCATGAGGAAAATGCCCGAGTGGGTTTGGCAGGGGAAGGCAGTCGCTGTGAAGGGACACGTTCCATTGTTCCCACTGTTGGGAGGTTGAGGAACTGTGGTGGAGCAGGGAGTGAGGCCACTCCTCTTTAAGCCAGTGTTCTGTCTCCCTCTCATGGAAGGGAAAAGCACGGCTTTGCCATTTATCTGAGCACAGGAACAGAACAAGCAAAAGTGATTTGCTAAAATCAATAATTCTCATGTCATCTTAATGCATCTAAAATATTTAAAGGAAATATGTTTAAAAGCTATTATTACGGTTTACATCTACTGCAAGTTTTAAATAATGAATTTGAGAAAGGTTTCTGAAAAATAAGGGTGGTTCTCATAACCAGGAGGCAAGTCTGGGAACGCAGCGGGCTGTGGGTCAGGAAAGGGTAACTGGAAAGGTGACATCCATCACCCTGCTGCCAGCGGCAGGGTGTTGGTGATCTGCCTCCGCCAGCAGTAGTTATTCTTCTGAAGGGAAAGCCTTCTAAACAAGGCTGTGAATTGGTTTTCATGCTCGCATTGACAGATTGGGAAAGCAGTTTGTTCTACCAAATTTAACAATGATATATCATTATCACAACTTTGGGGGAAATCTATAAAATCAATAAGTTTGTAGCCTGAACAGGATTTGTATCGCTTGCTTGCTGTGCTGGTGTCAAAGCGTGAGCATATGGATTGAGTCACAGCCTGAGATCAATGGAATTTGTGGACAGTAAGCTCAATAACAAGCCCTTCTGAAAAGAAATAGATGTAAAAAGCAAATTTACTAGAGTATAAAAAAAAAGCTAATATCTTTTCCGCGTTGGCTGCAAAGTGCTGTTTGGCTGCCGTTGGCTGCTGGTACTTTGAAAGCTGTCTGGGGTATGTGCTCGCAATGCTGAGTGCTGCTCCCGGCTTCCATGCGTCGCATGTACAGTTGGATGCTTCTGTTTGTAGGGCTTGTATTAGGAAACTCGCCAAGAATAGGAGGAGGGGGGAAAATAGCCCTTTATATTGTAAACTGAATAAAGAATAAAAACAGTCAGTGTGTCTGCTGGGGAAAGACCATGGTGGCTTTATTTACTTTGTACTGGCAGGGCTTGCTAATGGAGAAAAATAAAAAGGCATAATTAAATAGTTTAATGAATTCGCAGCTCTTTTGTTTGAGTGGGGCTGGGAATGCATGTTCCAGAGGGCCTCACAAAGAGCTCGGCTGGTAGTGAGTTAAAAGTAGGAAATCAGTCCTTTGAAGGCATTTTTATACTTCATTATCCCAGCATGTAAAATGACTTGTACTAAACGATTGAGGATTTTTTTTTTCACTCTCTCTCTTTCTCTCTTCTTTTTCTAAACAAAGGAGAGCATCAGGGCGGCAGGAGCATAATTCCCCTCAGTGTCCTAGAGCCAATAGATCAGCTTGTCAGCAAATTGGTGGGCCTGTACTTATGTTTCAGTAAAATATAGGGCTCTGGGAAACTGTAGTGAACAACGAAACCACAAGCCAACCACCACAGAAACACACACGCTCTAAGAGATCCTGGGGGAACGGGGATGATAACACCTCCCTTTTCACCTCAATACTTTGCAGTAGGCAGATATTCACTTTTAAAGATTTTTTCGCGTGTGTGCGCAGTAAAAAGAATAATGTTACGCTTTTCCCCCAGGTTTTTTATTTCTTTCTTGTTGTGGAAGAGTAAAGTGGGATCAGCAAAGGTGGATTTCCTTCCTCACAGTATGCCAAGTGGTGCTGTGAGGGTTTTAATGGAAGTATTAGCATTCCTGGGTACTGCCCAGCTAGTGTGTGCTCACTGGGTGGCCGTGGAGGTGGAAGGGTGGCTGTGCTGCAGAGCCAGGTGCAGGGACTGCTCTGGCCCTACCTCCGTGTCCCTGCTGTTCCACATCAGCCTTTGACTCTGGCTTTTCGGGGGCTGGTCTTTAGTCTGCACATCTGCAGCATCCCTGGATTATCCTGCCTTGGGGTGTGGAAGTGGGGATGCTCCATCTCTGCTGCCCCACTACAGGAGTCAGCTTTGAGTGGCTGCTCCTCGTTGCTGTGCTGGCGTTAACAGCGCGGTCACACTGCCCTGCAGGAAAACCCCAAGGGCCTCCTGGGGCTCAGCCTAATGAAATCAGTTCATTAAAACAGAGACTATGTTGCAGTGTTGAGTAAGAATATGAGCAATTCCTCTTCAAAAAGGTGGCAGTGGGAAACCAGACTATTGAATTTGGGCCTGGATCCCCAAGCACTGTACACCAGAGGAGCCTCAAACAGGCTCAGCTTGACTTATTTGCTGACTTTGGATCACAGACTTCTATCTCTTAGCATCTTGCAGATGCAGAGGTGGCACTTCAGGACCACTGAACTTCAGGACCACTAAACTTCAGGTTTAGCAGTGGCCTTGGTAGTGCTGCATTAATGGTTGGACTCAAGGAGCTTAGAAGCCTTTTCCAACCTAAACAATACCAGAATACTACGATTAGTCATTGTGGCCATTTTGGGTATGGACAGGACAAGGAGGTTGTCCCATGGAATGGAAGGGAAGACCTGTGAGAAGAATACCTTTACCAACAAGTAGAGGTTTTGTCTCTGCCATCCTCGGGTAAAGCCCCTGGCTCTGATGTCACCTGGCCACTGGATCTGGTCACACTGTGCGTGTGAGAGCCAGCTGCGAGCAGCAGGGAGCTTCCCTCCAGGACCTCACCTGGCCCATGGACGGCCATTTACAAAGCATTCCCTGGATTTTACAGCTTGAGTTTGCTTATAAACAACACTAACTGTTTGTTTCTTGTTAAAATTTACCTCATAAACAAATTTTACTGCCTTAGTTCCAGGCAATAATTGTTTAATCCCAACTTTCTCATACCCATAACGTGGTGGCTATAAAGCTGTGGTTGGCACTTCATGGAATTTCTTGGTGCTGTCTCCAGCCACATACTGCTGCCAGGGAAGTTTTGTGTCTGGGAGGGGGACAGTGACCCTCGCCAGCAAAAAGACTATTAATGGGAATGGCATCAAACCAACTGCAGTGGTTTGCTCTGGCTGGAAAGAGTCAAAACAGAGAAAATCCCAAAAGAAGCCCAGAAGTCCAAAATAAAAGCAGGCTCCTGTTTCTGAAGTTTAACTTTCTGATATACCACCGAGGCTGTTCTGCTATTTACAACCCGTGGCACTCTCTCGTCCTTCTTGCTGAGTAGCAGGGAAACGCTGTGGAAGTGACTGCTTATATTGATTAGCAAGACAAGAGAGAGTTAGAGACCCTCAGCACTGCCACTTACAGTGGGCAGGAAACCCAAATTGACCAGTAATAAAGTGTTTGAGGTTGTTTGAGGTGGCTCCTGGGGAAACAGCCTTCTTGGAGTGGGGATGCTGGGGGTGGAGAGCTGTCAATTACCCGTGTTTGATGAGGACTAAGTAAACGTGCTCTTAAAGCAGCCTATTAAATGGGAGAGAAAATGCGCTGGGGTTAGGTTCCCTTTGCGAAAGTACTTTTGCAAAGTTGGAGGAATGGATGTTCTCGGATCCGTGAATAAGCGCTGCCATCAGTAAGGAGTGCAAGCTTGGGCTTGATTTTTCTCTCTTTGTTGTGGCCTCCAGTTACAGACAGGAGAAAAGTGACCCCACATACCAGTGGTGTAAAAAAACTGAAGCACTTGCTGGAATGTAGAGTGACTATGTCAAAGGAAGGCAGAAGGCCAAGCCAAAACTACTTGGGCCATCACAGGCAAAAGAGCAGCAGGTTTTGAGTTTAGTGGGCAATTAAAACTAAGAATAATCAGTGACAGTGAAAGTCTTGGGCACCTAATGTGACAATTATTGGGAACTATTCAGACCCAGAACCTGAATAATTACATAAATGGAATCTTTTTACCAAGTGCAAACTATCCTAATGCAGAGGATGGATGCCAGGTGTAAGGAACTGCCTTGCAGATTGACGTGAATAAATATAAAAATACAGCAGAGCACATTGAGATAAAACCAGAGATGCCAAATCATCAAATAGGATGCAAGTTGTATGAAAATCGCAAGAGTAACAATGCTAAGAACATGAGGAATGGGAAAATAAAGAAAAGTATAGGATGAGCATTCAGTGGAGAGCAAAGAGATTTTTGAGACAGCTAGAAGTTCCTGTATCCTCCTCTCTTGTAGCTGCCCATGGGACAGCAGTTACCACAATTAATGGCCTTGCCAAAGGGGTGGGATCTGAGTCCTGAAGAGAAAAGAAACAGCTTAAAGCATCCAAGAGAGCTGCTGTCAGAACTGTGGTTTCCAAACTCATTAGAAGAACATGTAGAGCCAAAATAAACTCAGAACTAGAGGTGGCTCGTTTTGAAGACTCATGCAGGGAAGGCGAAATGCTGGAAGACACTTCAGTGCCCTGACTTGAGACAGGAGTTATAAACCAGTCATGTAACCTCCAGTTCCTGCTGAAATTCTGGAAAAAGCAACCAAACTATTTGTGAGCACTTGGAAGATGACAAGGGAATGAATAACAAACACAGACTTGACAGAAAAAATACTGTCTAAGCAACACAACAACTTGTACAGCAGTGTAACAGGTGTGGGCAGGGAAGGAGCAATTGCTGTCGTAGATCTCAAATTTAGGGAGGTTTTTGACACTCCTCACATGACTTTATTTATAAGCAAGCTGAGGAAATTTGGTTGAGATGAGTGGTGTAGAATGGGTTGAAGAATCATTTTAGGGCAAACTTATCACTGTCAGAATGTAAGGAGGTATAAACTGACTTTTGGCAGGGGTCTGCCCCGACTTTGGGTCACTGCAGTGTTTGCTTTAATGAGCTGAATCACAGAGTAGGAAATATATTTACTGAGCTTTCAGACAACAGAAAGCTGGGCTAGTGAGTACATTCAATGATAACAGCACAACTCAAAGTAATCTGACAGGTGGGAGTGATGGTTTGGCAAAAACAGAATTAAATTCTGTAGGGACAGCTACAAGATTTTCTTAGGGAAAGTTTGTGATGTGCACAAAGAATGGAACATGTTAATGGCAGTGGTTTCTTGGCCAGCTGCCCTGGTGGTGGCTTCAAACCTTTTGTTATCCTTCTGCTTTGAGAACTGAAATGATTTTCTACCTGCACCCCTCCAGTCAGGTTTTGTTTGTTCATTTAGGAGTAAAGTCTAACATCTTCCATGAATCCCCCAAGGATCCTTGAATCCCTGTGTTGCATGAAGCCATTCAGTTAGAGGCAGTCAGTGACACTTCCTTACTATTAATTCATTACAGGCAAAATTCCATCTCTGTTTTTATGATGTTTGTGGTACTGTGGATGCTCCCTCTTTTCCCCTTCACTGCCCCCCAAAAGCTCACTTCAGCAGTATGAAGTGAACCATGCTTGGAGTGTTATTAAGTAATATTCCTCATTACAAAAAGCACAGGGCTCCCTTTAATGAGAGCTTTAATGTTCCCAGCTCGTGTCACTGTCTGGGGAGCCCCTTTCCTTTGTCCGTAATGAGCACCTCCTCATTTGCACTGTCCCTGGATTTATGGAGGGACAGGAGAAAAAACTTCAATTTATTGTGTCTTAAATGAACTGCTCCCAAAGCAAAACCAAAGAGAGCAGTAAACTGGTGCCTCTGCATTATATAGGTTGATTTTTATGGAGCTGTATTGTGATGTTCTGCCTCACCTAAGCAGGGTGAGCACAGGCTATAATTACCTCTTGTGAACCCCATTTTCTGATAACCTCCCTGGCCTCTCCCTCTTCACGATGTTGAATCTGTCAGTTAGGGGATTTTATTTGTTCTCACTGATGGAGCTGGATATGGTTAGAAGCAATGAAGCTCATCTGATATCTCATTTACCTGAAAAAATGGGGCTCGCTCCCTGAATTTGAAACAGGAAAACCATTCCAGTTTTGTGAATTTCACTCTACTGTACTTGAATTCTTTCTGTTAATTCTCTCTCTTTATGCTCATCCTCACCTTCTCCTGCTCCAGCTGCACTCAGTTCCCCTCTTTGGCAGATATTCCTGCATACTGTAAGAGCTGACGTGAAAGAAAACAGATTTTAATTGATGAATCCCACTTTTAGAAAAAAGGGCTTTTAGGTCAAAGCCTTCCTCTGTAGAGGGAAGGGCCGGGCAGTGATGGCCACGCTCCTGGGCTGAGATTAAACCCACGTCTCTTGTGCAAGATGAACTGAAGTCATGGTGTTACTCCTTGCTTTTCTGACTTAGGGAAAAATGTACCAATTCCTTGAAGTTTTATTATAATTTAACTTCCTTACAGGAGTGTTTTGGATAAACGTAATTGTGCCTTTGATGTGATCGATTTCAAATAAAATTTGAGGTGTAAGAAGGTGGTTTCATGATGGTGGGGATTGTTTGTTTGATTTGGGGTTTTTTTGACTTTGGCTCACCTTTGACTTCCTTGTATTCCAAGAAAGTGGAGCCACCTAAACCATATTTTTCAGCTGGATAGCAGCAGTCCAGAACTTTCTGTCTAACCTATGGCTTAAAGCAGAGATCGATAATAAATGGTCTGGTGCTTTCCTGCTTTTGCTGCATATGAGTGTTTTCTCTGTAGTTCAAGGGTTATAGAAATTATAGTTGACAAATCTCAGTTGCAAATAATATTTCTAGCATTTTGCATAAGTCTTAAAACCTTTTTATTTATTTCCTTTCTCGCAAGAATCAAATAAGAGGCTTTTGCATACCAAGGGAAGGTTTTTTTAGACTTAAACTTCAGAATATTTTCAATATCTGCAACATTATCTTTTGAATAATAATTACCTCTTATATTAAATTATAAGACAGCAGGATTCAGGATTAGATCTCTGCATATTATTCTAGTGAAGGAAATTATGACAGGGGTCATTTTTTAGAATTATGTAGGAGGGTAAAAGGTCCCAGGCAGCATTAGAAGGGAAGGCGTTTATAATTAAATTGTAATTTAGGCCTATGATTTATAGTTTTCTCAATGAAAAATTTGGTGCTGTAGAGAGATCCTAGGAGGAACTTTAGTGAGATACAACTTAATGAAATAATAAAAAGAAAAATGATTCTGGAATAGACTGTATTGCAGTGGTGCCCATCAGGATGCTGCAGTGGAGCTGCTGTGCTGTCACTGTTTCCCTTAGAAACTCCCTTTTCCAGGGGTGTTTTCCAGGCAGTAAAGTTTGTTTAGGCTGAAGCATGGCATGGAAGGTCTCGGATCACAGTGAATTTTCACACTAGATACTTTTTAAACTCATTTAGCTCTTTAAAACTTAGAGAAGTGTTCTAAACCATACAAGTTGTCAGCTCAGGACAAACTGCTGTTCCTTTTTGTTATTATTAGTCACCAGCTGCAAGAAAACTGTGAGCCTTGTTCTTCATAATTTGTGGACTCATTAGAGTGTGGATGCTGAGAATCTGCTCTGAAATAGCATCCACTTACCTAGAAATAGCTAATTTCTACCTAATGTGCAGAGGAGTTTAGAGTTTGTGTTATTCTGCAGAGCAGATAGATACTGGAATTAAAGAATAAGCATTTTTATAGTTATTTTTATTAATTAACAGGCTAAACTCCTCCTGACCATGATGAAGAACTATTCTACTGGCAGGAAACCATTAATACAAAAAGGTTAAATGGTTTGCCAAAGGTAATTGAGGCAGTCAGTGACTGATCTGACACCAGGAGCCATCTCTGACCCGATCTCCTCTGGCAGTAAAACTGCTGGCCTGGTTTGCATGGTGGCCAACAGCTCAGGTTACACCACATTTGGGTTAGGAAGGATTAATTTGGATTAAAAATTACTTTAAGAAAGGGATGTAGGTTCAGACATTGTCTTTTAAACACCATTTTCTTGTGCAAACTCAGCAGTTGCTCCTACAAATGGTAGGAATAGGCTGGCTCAGGCTATAAAAATATCCTTCTTTTTTTTTTTCTTTTTTTTTTTTTTTAACTGCAATTACTTATATTTTGTGTACAGTTGTAGAAAGTCAACAGGTAAGTTTAGAGTGTGAGTTTCAAGATCAGATCCTGGACTTTATTACACTCAGATTAAGGCACTATAAGACTTCTGGTACTTAAATTTTTTGCAGTAACTTTGAATGCAAATAAGTACCTGACTGAAATAAATGTACTTATAAGCACCCTCTGATATAAATGAAATTGTTAAAATTGTGTCTGGGCAAAGTGTGACATTTTCCATGTCACAGAAAGATGGGAAGGAGGATATGACTTAAAAATACCAGCCATGGAACTTCAAAAGAGGGAAGAACAGAAAGAGTTCATTTCTCCTGAACGAGAGAAATTCTCTCGTCTCCCCTCTGAGAGAGTTGTGGAGAACTCAGGACCTCACCGCAGGTCCAGCAGGGCTGGGAGGGGAAGGGTGAGCTCCCCGAGGGGCTGAAGAAAAACCAGCACTGAGATAGGGAGGACCTGCCTTTCTAATGATTGATATTATTTGTATTTTAAACGTTCACTTGAAAATTATCCAAATATCTGTTTATTTAACTTGTGCACAGAATCCTCCCAAGTATCCAAATTTAACGAAGAAACCATCAGCTTTTTAAAGGCTGTGTGTTCCCATAATGAATATTTAGGAATGTTAACAAATAATGTTATGTCTTGGGAAAAAAAACAATTAATAGCACAGATTGTTCTTTGGTTTTTGGGTATGTAACAGCTACTTTAAAATTTATCTAAATAAAGAACTTATGCCGCAGGCTCTAGGATTTTCAGAGGGATATTTCGGGTTTTTTTATGACAAATTAAAAATAAAACCCAGGGTAGCCTTTTCTTTTGTTTTCCAAGCTAACCTGAAAAAGAAAAGGTTAAGACGAATATTGAAAAAAAGGGATATTTCACCCTAAAGAAGAAAACGTTTTTTTTCTATTTGCAGAAAATGATTCTTTGTCCTGTAGTTTTGTGAGCGTTGCTTGCGGTAACTGTTGATTACGGAAACATTTGTTTGCGATCTCGGTTTTTAACCCCTGGCTGCCCTCGGTGACGGTGCCGTGTTGGGCTCCTTTGTGTGAGGCGCGGGATGCGGAGCGGCTCCTTTGTTCCGCCACCAAGTCGCTGTGATCCCGGGGGGAGCGGGGACGTCCTGCGGCCCCGAGCGCGGGGAGCCTTCGCTGCGGAGCCCCACGGCCCGGCCGGGAGCTGCCAGCCCTGGCCTCGNNNCGCTCCCCGGCCCCGAGCCGCTCCCCGCACCCTCACACGGCCTGCAGGCAGTGCCGGCCCGCTGCCGGAGGGCAGGGCTAGCTGGGCTGCTGGGGAGGAATGCTCCCGGTGCGGGTGGTGAGGCCCTGGCACAGGGTGCCCAGAGCAGCTGTGGCTGCCCCTGGATCCCTGGCAGTGCCCAAGGCCAGGCTGGACATTGGGGCTTGGAGCAACCTTGGGTAGTGGAAGGTGTCCCTGCCATGGCAGGGGTGGCACTGGATGGGCTTTAAGGTCCCTTCCGACCCAAACCATTCCCTGTGACTGAATTTTGGCTCCCTTGCTTGCCACCAGCACGCGAGGCCGTTCCGGTGCTGCGCGGAGGCAGGCCCAGCCCGGCGCTCTCAGCCCAGCCCTGCTGAGCTGGGTGGGCACGGGGCACAGGGCACCGCAGAGGGACAGGCGGGGGACGGCCGCGGCTCCCGGTGCCCTGGGAAGGCTGTGCCGGTGCCCTGGGAAGGCTGTGCCGGTGCTGTGGGAAGGCTGTGCCGGTGCCCTGGGAAGGCTGTGCCGGTGCCCTGGGAAGGCTGTGCCGGTGCCGTGGGAAGGCTGTGCCGGTGCCCTGGGAAGGCTGTGCCGGTGCCCTGGGAAGGCTGTGCCGGTGCCGTGGGAAGGCTGTGCCGGTGCCCTGGGAAGGCTGTGCCGGTGCCCTGGGAAGGCTGTGCCGGTGCCGTGGGAAGGCTGTGCCGGTGCCCTGGGAAGGCTGTGCCGGTGCCCTGGGAAGGCTGTGCCGGTGCCGTGGGAAGGCTGTGCCGGTGCCCTGGGAAGGCTGTGCCGGTGCCCTGGGAAGGCTGTGCCGGTGCCGTGGGAAGGCTGTGCCGGTGCCCTGGGAAGGCTGTGCCGGTGCCCTGGGAAGGCTGTGCCGGTGCCGTGGGAAGGCTGTGCCGGTGCCCTGGGAAGGCTGTGCCGGTGCCCTGGGAAGGCTGTGCCGGTGCCGTGGGAAGGCTGTGCCGGTGCCCTGGGAAGGCTGTGCCGGTGCCCTGGGAAGGCTGTGCCGGTGCCGTGGGAAGGCTGTGCCGGTGCCCTGGGAAGGCTGTGCCGGTGCCCTGGGAAGGCTGTGCCGGTGCCGTGGGAAGGCTGTGCCGGTGCCCTGGGAAGGCTGTGCCGGTGCCCTGGGAAGGCTGTGCCGGTGCTGTGGGAAGGCTGTGCCGGTGCCCTGGGAAGGCTGTGCCGGTGCCGTGCGCCGCAGATGCTTCCCCGGCGTGTGCAGGAGAGGCGCGGGCGGCGTGGGCTAGGGAGGGAGGAGTTCCTCCGTGTGAGTGGGAGAAGCTGGGGCCAGGACTGCGCCGAGGAAGAGCAGCGTGGGCTCCGTGAGCGAAGCACGGAAACGCCTCTGCAAACAGCAGGATTGTTCTGCCGCCGGCCGCGGGCCGGGCACGGCCCCGGGAGGGAGGGGGCTGAAAAATCGCAGTTAGGAACTGCGCAGGATTAAATGCTGTGAAATGCTGCACTTCAGAGAAAAAAAAAAATCAAGTCTAAGGTGGCTTAGACTGGATATCCAAAATTAATAGACATATTTGACCTTAATCTGTCTTCCTGGACAAGTTTAATTATAGCAATTTCTTAACTTCAGCTCAAGACTTGTTTTAGAAATGTTAGTGTTCTCTGAATGTGTGGGGTTTTCTATTTAATATCACTGTGTTTTCTAAGGAAAGGCAAAAATCTGCAAAAATTGACTGGATTGGAATCACCCAGGACTTTAGAGATGCCCATGATTAATTTATCTTTCTAAATAAATTAATGTTTCTGAGATGAGATTGAATTGGGGGCGAGAAAGAAGAAATTATAAATACTGTTTTAGAACAAAATTTAAAAGGGAATTTATTTTGGAATGAATTTATTCCCTTTGTGATCACAGCCTGTCCTGGCAGGGATCTTTCAATGTAAACCATTTGGCATGAGCTGATGATTAAAACCTAATGATGTACATGTTGATTTACACCAACTGGAGTCATAGCATTTGTTTCAGCCTTTATTTTTTTGTCTTATATAACTTAAACAAAGATTTAAAGGTTGTGGTATCACTGTGTAATTTGAAATATAAATATTTGAAAATGCAAAATGTGCTACCACACAGTCGTGTGTGTGTAGTGGTAGTACATCCTAATATGTACCATCAGTAGTACCAATGCTGTAGTTCCTGGAGCTTTTTAGCTTTCTCTTCTGTGCCTCAGTCCTGCCAGCAGCATCGTGGTGGAGTTTTACTCTGTCCCTGAAGGGCTCCAGACACTGTGACCCACAGAACTGTACAAAACTAACGACTGGTACGAGTAGAGGCTGTGGGTTAACTCTGGTTTTTCTTATGTATTGTATAAAAATGTATTTCTGACTTTCTAGAAGTTTTAAAAGAGATGTTTTATCTCTTACACAATAGAGAAGAATATTTTACTTCTTCTCCACTTAGAAGAAAAATCTGAAAATGCACAATTTTAGACATGAGTGGCAATTTTGCATCTCTATTTTCATAAATTTGACACCTTTTATATTAAATAATTTCAAGTTTTCTATTAAAATGGAAAGAAACCATCAGTGCCTTAGACTGAAGCCTCTAAGAAAGCAGTTTTGAGCCATGCTGATGGTGTAGAAAAACTCCTGGATTAGTAAATAAAAAAAATTAAACTGTTTTCCTCTTTCTTTCCATGGGGCTGGTTTTGTGAGTGGGATTCTAACAGAGCAGAAGGACTCGGTGCTTGAGTGCACTTACTTTAGTTCCACATCTTCCCCAACTCCAGGAACTTGAACTTGTCATTATCAGCCCCAGAAGGTCAATGCATTACCCAGGGTAGTGGCTCTTTCATGTGGCCTTTTTGAGGAGGGAAAAACCAGCTTTTAATCTTGGCTTTTATAAAACACTGTGTGTACTGGATACATCCTAACTTGTCATTTCCTCGTGTGTTTTAGTGCTGGGGGAGATCTGGAGATGCTTTGTGATGCCACACAGATACACACGTCCGCAAAAGGCCTAATCTGAAGTGAATCTTCTATAAATAATAAACAACAAATAGGCTCCTTTTAGTTATATTAGCCCCAAAATAGGTCATGTACATTTGTTTTAAATGCAAACTTAACAATAAAGTAAATTCCCTAGGTGGAGAACTTGATGTGTTTGTGCAAATTTTCTGGACATAGTACAAAAAAAAGCCAACACCTATATTTTACCATTTAAAATATTTATACATTGTCTCTTAAAGTCCTCTGTTTGAAATACTGTTTATAATAAACTGCCTAGGAGAGAACTAATAGTTACAGGTAAACACTTGCCATTTGTAACTTAAACACAAAGTAATCTTTAACTTTTAAAACAGAAACACTCTTGGTGTTTCCCATTGCTACCAGAGAAGTTGTCACCTTTGTCAGCCTCCTGCTCCAAGTATTCTGATTCTTCACCCCATGGTCCACGTGGTACTGGGGTTCCATGGCCTCTCAAGGAAGGTGATGAAGGAGAGCGAGCCTTGTGTCACTAGGTTTTGTCCCTCTGGGCCTCCACTGGAGATGTTAACATGGTTTTCAAATAAAAAAAGGCTGTAGAGGCCATTCTGTTTGTGCTCCCTCAAATATAAACCCTAATATGGTAAATTCTGTGGTAACTGATAAAGGAAGGGATATCTGAGGAACAGGCGATTTATTGTGGTGGGAATTAAATGGCTATGACACCTATTGTAATTTTCATACTATTTCTGGCCAATACAGCTGCATTTGGGTTTTAATTGGCATCTTTAATTGCTGTGATAATACAAATAATATATATAGGATGTCTCACAGTAGAACTAGACAAAGGTAAAATGCTAAAAATTGTAGTGCCACATTTTCCAGCATGTGTTGTTCCGTGGAGCGAGGTGGGATCTGGAGTTGTGGCGTCAGCCATTGTAACACACATAATTTCTCTGTCCCTATTCATTTTCATCCTGGAGATGCATTGTAAAAGTGTAAATCCATCACTAGATAATTTTCAGTTCCATTATTTACGAAAATGAATAGTTAAGCAAGTCATTGTTATTAGTGGGATGCTATTGTTGTTTCGCAGAGATAGGGCCTGCCAAGGGCTTGAGTGATGTGCACTTGAGTGTTCTTTCAAGATCCTTGTACCTGTTTCATTTGGGAGGAGTTTCACTCATGTAAAATCAAACAGAAACAATTTTAGTAGCCTCTGAAAAGAGAAGAAGGGAAAATGGATATTAATGAACTATTTAATATTCTGCTATGGCAGAGATGCAGTGATTTTGCTGTTGACACTTTTGCATGGAATTAAAGAGATCTGGTGGTTGTTTTACTCGTCTGTCTTTGTTCCTGAAAGACTTTTCAGTGTCATCAGATTTGGTTTTGTAACCTGAGAGAGGTTTTACAGACATGCAGACAAGAAAAAAAAGCGCTTCTTTTTCATGAAATTCATTGGTATTCAAAACATGGCCCTTTGATGAATTAGAAATTTTGGCTAAAGCTTTAATGAGATTTTTATTTCCTGAACTTACGCTGGAAAACCTGTGAGCTGCACAATTCACAATTCTGAGTAAGGGTGGGCTTGGTTTTTCTGTTCAAGAGTATTTCTGGCTTGTTGTTTGTTCTCAGTATTGCATTGATTGGTGAGTTGAGAAGTTCATGATGAAGGTGGAACAGTTTAGAGCTCTGGATGCTTGTGATGCATACCGGGTGGGGAGCCCTTGGCTCGTGGGTGCAGGAGAACCTGTGGGACCTCAGCCAGAGCAATGTGCAGCAGGGGCTGTCCCCTGTTTGTGTCTCACCCTCTGAAGGCCAGCACGGGGCAGTGGCTGTAAGTGCCCTAAAGCTCCTGGCTGCGGAGCCTGGGAGGTCTCTGCCTTGGGCCTGACACTGGCGTTTTCCAGACCCTGGGCTGTGAACACAGACGGGGAGATTTACACACTGGCTGCATAAATGGAGCTAGATAACCATTTGTGTTTATTTAGTGGTTAGTAGAATCTTTCATCGTGTGGGTGGTTACTGGGGACAAGTAATTTGGGAAGGTTTCCAGAAGCTGTCATTGAGTGGTCTTAGATTTTATAACATTCCTTGTGTTCTGCGCTGTGCTATGCACAAAAATTCTCCTGACTCAAGAACATTTGAGTGATATGACTTACCACATTTTGAAACTCACATGTGTTCCAGCATGTTAAAAGTATTAGGAATATTCAAGTTATCATTGTACCTTGTTTTTTAGTTTACTTAAAATCAAAGGTTTTTTTCCCAGCGCTTACAGAAATGTTTTGGTGTTAACTGAAAAGAAGGATGTATCACTATATAGGCTTAGATGTTATGGAAGAATTTTTGTTAGTCACATGGACAGGAAGAAATGCTGTTTGTTCACATCTAACCCCAGCTAAATGTGTGTTTTCCATTTCTTTGTGCCAGCTACTTTCTGGATTTATCCTGAATAAGAAGAGGAATTACTGAATTAATGCCCAGGCAGTGAGTGTCCTGTGTTAGATGCTACAGTCCAGAAGTCCTTCATAAATGGTGAGTAAACCTCTAGCTTTGGATTTCCACACTGAGTGAGTTTTAAGCTTTATTTCAATGAGTTTTAGGTCAAAGCTGTTCGTTTTTCAGCTCTCAGTCTGGAGATGTGTGGATTGTGGCTGCAGTGTGAGTTGAAGTCTTTGCATGTAGGTTATGGAATTCTGTATTTTCAGAACTTATCTCTATAGTTGAGCATTGGAGGCCTATTCCAGAAGCAATAAATGTAACAATAATTGTGATTTTTATAATTTTATCTGGGCAGCTGCAGCAGTCAGTGATCTGTCTGTGTTAGTGGCTCCAGAATGGAAGTCTGAACAAGTGGTTTTGGGAGGAGAAGGTTTTGTCCATGCTCTTACACTGTCCTGGGAGAGGAATTTCTGAAAATGTGATGTAAATGCAAATCTGTGCAAAAAAATACTGAAATGCCTGTGTGCTAATGCTGATTGCTTGCTGTGGTATGTTTGGGGTAAGTTTGCTGATGATGTAGTCGGTGTAATCTTATTTTGATGTATTCAAATACAAGATGCAATATTGTTTAAGAGTATAAGATTTTTCTCTTCATTATCTAGTGCTAAGTGTTGCTTTGCTTCTCTGTTGTCAGTGTTATGGTAGTCTACTTGTGTGTTCATTTTTGGCCAAAATAACCTGAAGTGGAGAGGGGTGGGAAAGAAGAAGGTGCTTGTAGACAGGTTTGTGGAATCACTGCAGCAAGTTTTAAATGATGTATGAAATGAAAAATTCTTGTCTGATGCACAGGGCGAGCAGAGCCATTGATGTCTGTGAAATCGCTGCTGTGAGAGGCTATTTCAGAGACTCACAGGGTGGTTTGGGTTGGGAGGGACCTCAAAAATCATCTTCCACCCCCTGCCATGGACAGGAACATCTTCCCCTAGACCAGGTTGTTCAAGTTTTTCTAATAATATTTCAGAAATGCCAACTTTTAATTTTTTAGAAAACTTCTGCTTTTGAAAGGCAGGACTCTTTCACAGCAACAAAATTTATTAGAAAAATCTTTCAAGATGGTGCATCAATAAATATCCTAAGGCAGTTTTCTAGGTTTGTGTGGGTTTTTGAGCCTGAGCAGCACTACTTTACAGAACGCCATGTGGGTGTGAGCGTGGTGGTGAGAATGCTTTGAACTGTCCTGAAGAAAGTGAGAATTTTAAAAGTTGAATGATGGGATTCAAGATCAGGAGGCCAGTGGTTTGTTTGAGAGGTAGAGTGGGTTTAGGAACTGGAGTGGAGTAAGAGTGATACCTGCTGGAAAACCAGGAGAGCAAGGTTTGGGGGGAGGGATGGATTTGCATGGCTAATACAGAGCAGGCACTTCAGGGCAGCAATGCAGACAGAACATTCTCTTTTCCCAGCTTAGTCACCCAAACTGTCTTCCTGCATTTCATGATGTGCCTCCTGTGGGGAAAAGTAAGATGGTTTCAGTTATAACAGACACACAAGGATCCAAAGTAACATTATCCTGGTTAGTCAAACATTTGCATTTCTAGCAGTTGAGTTTGATACATCTGTGCCAGCCTGAAAATGTAGTTTTGAGAGTTTAAGGAATGTGTGCACAGATAACTGCATACACTTTTGCATTTTAGTTTTATAGATGTTCTGGAAAGAACCTTTCAGCACCCTTTCTGTGTAGTCTTTGCATATTTAAGTTTCCAAGTCTCTTATCAGAGAATTTTGTTGTGTTTTTAAATTGCTGGTGGTCAGGATTTTTTACATTATTATTGAAAACAATACTGGAAGAGAAATAGTTTTTATGGTGTGCCATCAGGTTCTTTAGAAAGGAGAACACAGTGTCTGAAGAAATTGAGAACACTTTCATAAATCCTCCTTTATGATTTAATTTTTTTTTTGCATGTTCACGTTGTGTTTCTGCTCGCTAAAAGCACAGACTTCCTTCCAGCTCTGCTGTTGTGCTGTGCTGATGCAAGCAAGCTTTTCAGTGGTTAGAAAGAAAAAAGATAAGAGAACAGCATATAGATGGCTTTTAAAGCCAGCAGCTGATTTGTTTGTTGTCATGATAGTCAGTATTGCCCTTTTCTTAGTTCCTCAGTATTGTTTCTTTCTTTTAGTATCTGGGGTTTCTGAATTGCCTGACTGATCCATCCCAGCTGGTGAGCTTTCCTGTCAGAGCAGAAGTGCAAAACCAGTGAAGTGATGAACAAACCTGTAAATTCACTGGTGCTGGTCATGCTCTCACACCAGCCCAGCTCCTCATGCCCTCCTGTCTCCAGGTGTCCCAAATCAGGGTCCCAGTGTGTGCTCCAGGAATCCCAGCCTGGGTTTGGCTGGGCCATGGCACTGTCTGGTTCCAGCCCCATCTTCTGTGTCCTGTCTGCTTGGCTGGGGGGAAGCCTTGGAGAAGTGGCCTCCTGCTCTGGGGATGGGGAGCAGGAGCTGCTCCTCGCTGACCCCGGCTCCTTCCATCTCCCCAGCTCTTCCCCCTCTTTCTCTGGTGCAGTAGTTGACAACTCCTGTTGTGACAATGCTCTTCTCCTCCGACCTGCCCCTTCCCAAACTGCTTCAGTCACTGCCTGGAGGAGCTGCTGTGCCCAGAGCCTGCAGGAGGCCCTCAAAGGAGTTGCAAGCCATGGTATTAACCTCGGCTTCCCAGTAAGCCTGGCTCTGGTCATACAGGGAGATAAAACCAGAACAGCAGCCAGAGTTCATCCCTTGTTCTCTTTTCTTGTTTTTCAAGTTGTCTTGGGTCAAGTTACTGAATGTCTTTCTATCTTGGTCTCGCTCTTTGTTTTAAAATGTTTTGAAATCTGGGGAGAGAAATCACTCTTTTTAAAGTATTGATTAGCATTTCAAGTGTTTGTTAATGTGCTAAAACATGTTTAGTTCTTCTGAGGAGATGGCTCTTCATGCCAGGTCATGGATGTGTTCTGGCCTTGAAGTTGAAAATGAAAGTGTTACTTTTAAGGTCATTTACTGTAGATAATATTCTGTATGTGTTACTACAAATATTAATTAGACTTCGCTTTACTGGAAACGGAGGTGGTTGGAATGCATGTACTATGGAAAAAAGGAAATAAGGAATTAAGTGATATTTGCAGGGCAATTATGTAGTAGACTACAATAAAATAAGAAGCGATAGCATGAATAAACCAAGTAGTCAGCCATTGTTTTTTACTGAAATTTTTTGACACTGTAAAGGACTCTGCTTGATTACTGCTTGGCAGTAATACTGAATCTGAATCAGGTTTTTACGAAATTTGGGAGTGGATCTTAGTCTCTGAAAAATATACCTACAAGAAAGTGCTACAGGTCTGTCCTTTCCTGAGTCCTGCAGAGCAACTGGCGCTGTCAGCCCATGGAAAATGCTTTTTGCAGCAGATTGGTTTTAAGAAGTGTTGTGCAGTGAGTGTTTGTGTGCCTAAAGTGAATTTAGGCACACAAACTTCCAGGTGTCTGAAAGTTTCTTGTTCTTCAAAGATCAACGTTCCTTTATACATCTTATTTGTAACTCTTCTGTATAAGTTACCTGTGGTTTACTGGAACTGGGCTGAAGACCCAGAGCTGAGATATGCTCTTAATGGACTAAGAGTTTGGGATGTTAAATAGTAAGAACTGGATGACTTTGAAGAAATGATGAAAACAAGGTGAAATCCAATAGATTCAAGTAAGAATGGCTTTTCTGCTGGCTGGAAGGGTGGTGTTTTCTCAGGAGGAGGGGGAAGGAGCTGACTGTGGTACGACTGTGCCACCAACACGATGCGTTTGTGAAAAAATCAAGTGCCACCCTCAGACACGTGAAGGAAAAAGTAATTCCAGAGAGGCTTGCAAAATACTGGTGCCATTGTAACAGCAGCTGGCAGGAGCTCATCTATTTACAGCAGAAAAAAGTGAAATCAGGACTATCTGTTAGTCAGGGAACAGTGCAGGGGGATCTCCGGATCTCATCATTACTCAGGGCTGGAACAATTAACACTGAGTCAGGACTTTGTTTTTTTCTTTAACAAGGAAAGGATGATGGGTCATTTCTCCTGATGATGCTCCTGAGTGCATTTGAGATAAATGACTTGGTAATCTGACAAACTGGAAGAATAACATGAAGTGTAAGATTACTTTTTTTTTTCCTACTGAAATGTGTTAGAGCCACTATGACACTGGTAGCAGGTGAAAGAAGAAAACAGTTCTTGAACTCTTTGCTAAATTGATATACTAATCAGAGTGCCTTTTCCAGAAAAGAAAGAAGAGCCCCACTTTGCCTGGACTCTATCTTTGCTATTTTCCTTTTTCAGAAAGAGAAGATTAGGAGGTGCCTGCACCGATGTGATAAAACGTTCCTGTGGAATTGTATTGTATTTTTGCCTTGAGTTGCTGGTGAAATGAAGTTGTTGGCTTTCAGTGCTGCTTTGTTTTTGACCCCTTTTTGTGAATTCTCTGAGGAAAGAAACATATTCCCATCTTTTATAGTAATCAAATTTATCTGGCATCTCTCAGCCTCTTGCATTACTTATGCTACAGTTGGCCAGCCTTGGGAAGGCTTTAGCAGGTTTATTTATTTATTGTTCTAAAGTGAAGGTTTTTGACTTGAGGTCCCCACATCGTCCATGGGGATTTGAAGAGAAAAAAATGAAAGTGCTTTCTGCCATTATTTCAATATAGGTATTTTCTGTGAAACTGTTTAAAAAATACCCCAGACTACCCAAAACCTACACAAAGCCCCCCATAAGTCCAAAACCCCCAAGAAACACTGAGAGAAGGAAAAACCTGATTATCTTAGTTGTGTTGGAAATTCAACTTTGTCAGCTTTCTTTTGTATCATCTGTTTCTTTTGCTGTTTTTTCATCAATTTATTTCTATGGTTGAAAAAACTAAAGGTTGATTATAAGGGAAATCTGGGGTATCATCAATTATTTTGCTTTCAAATATGATTTATTTGACTAACAACCTTAAAAGCTGGGACTGATTTAACTTTATTTTATGCTCATGAAATCCACAGAAGGTGGACCTGGCCATCTTCCTCATCTTCCTCTTTGTAAGTCCCACATGGTATTTCCCCTCTAATTCCTTGATTTTATAGAATTTTTCTTTGAGGAGTAAACAATGATAGTGTGAAAATGTTCATATTACGTTTCAGATGTATATACCTATGTAGAAGGCTTTTTTATTGCAGGAGAAAAATCAAATCCTTGTCACCTAAACTGCTAATTATGTTTGATAAATGTATGGTATATGTTTAATGCAAAGAGAATTTAGGAAATAATACACCTTGTGTAATTACAGCGACCGAGCTACTTCCATCAATCTAATTTTTCTGATTCAGGTTCATTTGCATTGCATTATTTTTATTAAATGAGCTTTCAGTGGAGCCCTGCTCTCTGTCAAGGAGGAGGATCAAGCAGTGAGCTGGGGTTTGCAGGTGAGGCGCAGGCCTGGCTGCCCCCAGACCCCAGGGCCACGCTCGGGCACCTGTAGGGCTCCAGGGCCCCTGAGTGCAGCCCAGCCAGCCCAGCCAGCAGGGAGAGCCCCGCAGATCTGATCCTTCTGCTCCCCCATCCCTTCTGAGCCCCGACGGCTGCTGCTCCTCCCAAATGACATTCCTGTGATGGGAATTAGTATCCATCAGTGGAGTCACTGGGTAAAGATAACGATCATATATTTCCCTGTCTGTTCCTCTGCATCTTTGCACATTTTCTGTCCTTCCCATCTCTGCAGCACTTGTGTGCTGTCACTGTTTTTCACCACACTGCAGTGCGGGAATTCTCCCATCTGTGAAAATGGAATTCTCCCATTTAGTGAAAACCAGCCTCCCTCACTCCGTCCACCCAATTTCCAAGCTTCCAGTTAAAATAATAATAATTTGGAACCCCATTTCTAGTCACAATACTGTTAATATTTAGTGTATGTAGTAGTAATTATTATTGAAGGTGAATATAAACTTCGGTTAGTGTATAGATGATTTTATATCATAATTTTCTTACAGTTACCTGCCATGGATAATTTTCCGTTTGTTGATCTAGAACGGACTTGCTTTTAAAGATGGGACATTGATATTACCTTGGTAATTTAATGTCTGAGAGCTGAAATAAGTTAGAAAGAGAAAGCAGACTTCATATTTGCCAATATCTTTCTATGTAGTACCCAAAGCTGTTCTCTGCTCTCCCGGTGAGGGTGTGCTGACACCCTGACCAGTCACACAGTGCTGGAGCTTGTGTGCTGGCTTTTGTGCTTTTCGTATGTGTGAATTCAGGATCACTTCTAAATACCTGCAATCACCATACCTAGACTATGTTAATTTGCTAATTGCATTAGGAAACGCTTTTTCATAACTGAGGGCAGCGTATTTGGAGATGTCGGAGAGAGCAGCGCGTTCACAGAGTGCCTAGGATGGCACTGGGGGCCCTGGGCAAAGGGCAGCTCCTCCTGGCCTGTGTCTGTTTAACTCTGGGATCTCCCTTCAGTTCAGGAGTGTAAAAGCTTTGGAAACGGGAAAAATGTGTCCTTTGTTAGAGGTGTAGCACACAGATCGAAGGAATGCTGTGAGACAGGAAGGGAAGGTTTTGGCTGATGGCGGAGCCTTGTCCTGTGACCATTGTTTGGCTTCAGTTTGCTCTCCTCAGGGCACAAACTTCTCAGCTGATTCTCTAAGGACCAGCTGTCTTTGTATTACAGCAAATTTGGTCCCGGCCCCCTCTTCAAAAGAACCGAAAATGGCCTCTGATGCTGGAAGCAGAAAACAGGAGGTGGCCCAGTTTGCCACAGCAGAGCTTTGTGGCATTGTACAGGAGTGTGACTGGGAGAGAGAAGCAAACAGGGCTCTGGTGCTCTCCTTGAAAATGAATCCGTTCATCTGGGATCTGGAAATAACATTTTCTGAAGGTCGCCCTTAGTTACATCTCCCGTATCCGTGCGGTAGGTTAACATCCTGCTTTACCCGGACTCAAAGCAGTGTTGATCACGGAGCGAATTTACGGCTTCTCCTTGTCTGGGAATCAGTGTCGCTTGTGTCGCTTCACTCAGTTAAACGTGCCCCTCCCATGGGACCCTTTTGGAAGAGTCTATCGGACAAGAATGGAAAGGTACTTCTTTCAGAACAGTCCTATTCAGTTGCAGATTAAAGTTTGGAGAGTTTCCTTTAAAGGACACTGATTCAGCTTTTGTTACTAAAAAAGCAGCAGAGGATATTCCACATTCCTTCACTTGGTGTAATGATTGTTGTTAGTAAAGAGTTTCCCCCCTTAAAATAGCTGGAATTCATTAAGTCCAATTCATTGGCAAGAAATCTGTGAACTGAGTGTAAATTGTTAAGTCTCAGGACTAGTTAAAAATAGTTCATCATGTGCATTAATTCTATGGAAAACAAACAAAAAAGTAAATAATTTCCATTAGTTTAATGGCAATGAGATAATGGCACACTTTCTCCAGTGTACTGTAAAGAACTCCATATGGTTGTTACTACTGTAAATAAGCATAATTATTAAAGTAGAAGGTTTTTTCAGGTCCGCGTAGTCACTGGGAATTGTTAAAACTCTTGCACAAGACACCTGATTTTTAATCTTTTTTTAATTTTTTTTTTTTTTTTAAGCTTAAACCGATAATTTTCAGCTGAAGAGAAAATGTGGAAAGTAATTCCTTATCCCAATCAGATGGCCTAGAATAACTCGAACTTTTCCAGTCTCTTAGTGGTGTGCAACAGCTTTGCTGATGGGGGTGTTTGGTCAAGAACTCCCTGCAGTTAACTCAGCAACCCACTCTGTTCTCTGGGGGTAGTTACCAAGGGAGGAACTCAGTTCCCTGCTCCAGCAGCAGGGAGCAGCAGGCTCGGAGTGAAGCTTTGGCCACCCCAGATCCTTCACAAGAACGAGAGAAACTCTCTGAAGTGCAGCTAATGGATTATTTCATTGATTGTAGATTTGAAGGCCAGGAAGGAGTGTTAGCCCATCTAGTGTGACATCCTAGATAACATGTGCCATTAAAATGAACCCGGTTCATTCTGTATTACACCTTAAATCTGTGTTTGAATAGCCTCTGTCCTGCTGGTTCAGCTCGTGTTGGTGTTTCTAGGAGGAGAATCTGTTCTTCCCTCAGCACTCAGTGAGACATTGCAGTGTCAATCTCTGTGGTTGAATTTCCTCAGCTGCAGCTTCTGGATTTCTCAGGGAACAACACTTTAGATTTGTCAATCAGCTCGTTCTCACAGAACCCCACTGGTTTGGGAGGGAAGGAACCTTAAATCCCACCCAGTGCCACCCCTGCCATGGGCAGGGACACCTCCCACTGTCCAATCTGGCCTGGGACACTGCCAGGGATCCAGGGGCAGCCACAGCTGCTCTGGGCAAAGTTCTGGATAGTTTCTAGCCATGGCTTATTGGTAGACTATCGTGCAAATGGATTAATTAAATCTTTTATTGTACTAAAAAATAAGGGAGCAGTTTTATCTTTCCCAACGCTGTCAGCCAAACTTGTTGTCTCATCAAAAATAAAATCTGGGTGGTTGTTATCTCTCACAATCATGGAATTTTTCTCTCTGTATCATTGTACCATAAAGAAATTAGCTCTGTGACTACTTTGGGGGCTTTAAGTTTGCCATTAAATATATTTCAATCTAAACAGGATTAATGTTTGTTTCTATTTTTGTATAAAACAAAATATACATGTGTTATTGTTTTGACAAACTCACTCAGGCTCTCTGTTCTGTCCTATCATTTAATTACATCTTCCAGATTTCTTGGCGTCTTCGATGCTGTTGCAGAATTAACTACCTGTGTAACAAGGAAAATATTTTGTAACATTAGAAAAACTCTGTAAGGGAAAAAAATGCTCAGTGAGCTTTTTCAATGATCTCCAGAGAAAGGCTTGGGAAAAAGAAATGACTTTCTAAAGTTTGGGATGCACATTTAAAATGTGATCTGGCAATTTTATTGGATTATTTGAATTTTCTTTTTAATTGGTTCAATTTTATTGAACTACTTGAAGTTTTAAGCTATATGGTATTTCTGCTATTTGTGTGTTATTAAGCTTCCAGTTCAATTAGCTTATGGAGCAATTAACAGGGTGTTAGCAGGTGATTTAACAGATGGATTAATCGCTGGCCTGGTCTGGGGTAGAGCTGCGAGGGTAGAGGCACCTCTGATCTGGGCTGTGCACGGTGCTCACCTGTTTGTCTCTGGTTATTGAATAACTTCTGTGATTGACTCCTGAATAACATAACTTCATATTGCAATCTTAAGGATTTATTTTAAAACAGATTGTCTTGTTGGTTTAATTGGACCTGAAAGTGTGTGTTTGGTAAAAATTGCAGCCTGTTTCAATCAAATTTTTCAGGCTAATCAACTATAGTTTTTACCCAATCGATCACTAAGAAAACAGTGTTGTTTATAACAGTGAATAGATTATGCTTTAAAAAAAATACTAGTCAGTAATTCAGAGAAATTAAAATCCTAAATGCCATGAATGTGTATCTCTGTGGATGTAATTGATAATGCCTTCAAAATTAAAAAAAGCCTTTATAACAGTTTCCTTATCTGGTATTGCAGTTTCACTGCTGTTCACCAGCAAACCTGATTTTATGACTAAAAAAATTAACTGCAAATCCCTCTGAACTGTGGTGTTGGCTTTGGTACAGGGCATGAAATAATTTTTCCATCTTACCCTGCCGCTCTCCGAAGGTCAGCCTTTCAATTGGGCTGTTACTGTCTTGCTGCAGAGTTTCCAAGCTACGTTAATTTTTGGGCTGCCATTGATGGATGGAGCGGTTGGAATTCTGACACGCAGCAGCCTGACTGGAATGACCTGCAGAGGCACATGTCGGCCTCTTATTTCATGCCCGTTTGTCAGAAAGAAAAAACAGCTTCTTCTTTTTTTTTTTTAAGCTGCTTTTCTACACAGAGAGAGCACTTGTGGGGTGGGTGTGCTCTTGGTACACATACACAGAGAGGCCTGTAAAAAAATCACATTTATTTATCATTGCTGGAAAACCTGGTGAAGTCTCTTGAGAATTCATCAGTGCCCAGTATCAAGGATGTGCATATTCCAGTATTTGCTGTGCTGCAAACAGTGTGCAAGAATCGTCTGGAGAATTTCTTACTTCATAAAAAGGTATTATTTTGCCCACAGATAAGCTGCGAAAATGCGCATTGTTCTTTTGTGGTACTTGGGCATTTAGAAGAATGAAGAATTTCTTCTTGCAAGAATTTCTTCTTGCAAAAGAATTTCTTTTGTGATGTGTTTTTGCAGATTCATGGTACACCAGACAGATTTTATCTTCCTTGTCCAAAATTTCTCTGTGAGGATGACACAGGTCCATACTGGGTGCACTCGGCTGCTCCTTTCATGTGAGAGCCAAACCCTCATCCAGAAATTAACTCAGGGAGTTTTTTCATTAAAATATAAAAATCAATTTAAAGGACTGATGCAGACAGAAAAAGCTGAACTTTCCCAGTTGGCTTGTACAGAGTCCTGAGGGAGAAGTAATTTATTTGGTTGATATGGATAGAAAAAAATGGAAATACTTAAAGAATGAAGAATCACTGTAGCTGTCAGGGTGAGATGTGAGCAGATCTCAGTGAAGCCTTTGAGTGCCTGTCCTGCCTTTGGACTCTGCCAGGGACATGGAGAGAAGGAATTCTGGGGTGATTCTGTCACATTAATGGAGTGAATACAAGTTTTGCCATTGATTTTGATAGGATCAGAATTTTATCTTATGACCTTTTCTTTATTTCATCATTCTCCAATTGTGATTGCTTTCCTTTCCTTAGTAAACTTTAAATTCTTAGTTTTAATTTTGGAACTAATTCTTTGTTCCTAAAATTCACAGAGGACATAGAAAACACATAGAAAAAAAGAGAAACATAACTCACATCCCTTGTGGTCTAGTTGGAATCACATAAGAGTCAACACATAAATCATAAAGGTATGAAACAATTATGCAACTCTGCAGATAATAAAAAATTATATTGTATAAATAATGATGGGTCCAGGTCCATTCTAGTGACAAACCCAAATAATTTTAAGGTCATATTTTGTCATTAATGTACATTTTAATACCCGATAATGCAAAGTTGTGCCTTCATTTAAAAAAAATAAAGAACTGTAAGTTGTGAAAATAGGAAAAGAGCAGGAGCCTGATCTGTGTATAATGTAAATAAATAAAAGATGTGTGTTTTTTGAAGCATGTGTCCTTGTCTGTGAAAACAGCATCTCTAGAGATTGTGTGATCCCTGTCACTGGAATTTCAAGGCTGGATATTTTTAAGATTTTTTTCCTGTGTATCTCGAATAGCTAAAGTAGAAATGTGTGTTTGGTGCAGAGATTATTGCATGAGTTTCTTTGTTCACTGTTCTGTGGAAGGCAACATTATAAGGGTTGACTCTTGCTAGGTGCCAGCCGTCTTCAGTTTCTTGTGTCTTTCAAAGTGAAAGCAGAAAACGGGGAAAATGCTGCTGGTGAACACGGGGTTAGTGCAGGTGGAGAGCCTCAAAATACAAAAAGAGCAAATTCCTAGGAATGTTGCTAACAGCAGTTGGGCTTCCTAGTAAGCACAAGGAATCCCTCTTTGCAAGTTATACATAGATGTTTATTGTAATATTGGTACTGAAAAATACACAGGACTTACTTAAAAATAAAAAGTACTGATTTAATTGTTCTCTGCCTGATAAGAGAAACCTTCTCCCTGCGGCCGTGTAACTTGGAATTCTTCTAAGCTTTCAAGCTGTGAAGTCTTTGGCCTTTGTTCCCAAGTAAAGGGCAGTGTTACTTGGGAATTCCATCACTAACATTTAAAATGCTAAAAGCTGGTAAAATCCCAGCCTCAGAGGTCCTGCAATCCAATGACAAGAGCTGAACACATAGATTTCCTTATTGCTGGAAAATTTTTCTGAGTTGTTGGTATCATCCCTAATGTTTTGCCACAGATGGGGAACCCCAGTGTTGGAAATCTGGGGTATTAAAAGAAGTAAGTCCGAACAGGAGTGTTTGCTGTGGCAGCTGTGCCCGCTGCAGCCCAGGGCTGTGTGCCTTTGTCACTGCTCCGGTGCCGTGGAACGGCTCCGCTTTTCTCCTGTTTTTCTGTTTGCATGTAATTATCCCAAGTGGTGCTGAATGTTTGCAAGATTTGCCTCAAAGTGTTGCAGATTATTGGCCCGAGTTGTCGTTTCTGTTTCAGAAGTCACTGATGGAAACCAGCAAAGGCCCTTTGCCATGTTCTGGCACCCATTCCCACCGAGCAGCTGAGGACATGGAGCTTTTTGCTTCGTTGGTCTGTTGGGTCGATCACTTGGGTGTTAAAGGACTAAAAAAGGGTTGATGACATCTCTCTCCTCTCAATGTTTGGGATGACGGAAGGAAATGGGTCAGTTAAAATTCCCTCTTTATGAGGTTATTACTATAACCAGATGTTGAGGTTTTCCAAACATGCTCCATGGTTTGTCTTTGCTCTCCAGTGTGAAGGTGTAAGCCAGTTAATTTGGACAGTGTTTCTTAATGCAAAGCCAGAACTAAATATGAGTGTGCTACTTGAAATGCCAGTTAAAATTGTCTTGGTAGAAATAAACCTTGCTGGGTGTGTGGGGGAGTTTGCCTTCTGTTCAGGACAAATGTTCCCATCGTTGTCCTGCTCATTCAGAAATCCTGCTGCTGCTTTGACTGGCTTTAGGTCCTAAGTGCAGGTTGATGCCGTGGTGGTGTCACTGTCCTGGGGGGGAGCTGGGGTCAGCAGGGGTGGGTCAGGGCACTGCTCACGCTCTCTCGTGGGGCTCGTTCCCTGTGTTTCCTGCCATGCAGTGAGTGCAGTGAGCTGGCCCAGCCAGGGCCCTCCCACCACCCTATCCATGGGCTCTGCCCTGGGTCACTTTTCTTACATCGCACACTGCCCTCAGAGATGTCACTTCCAACGAGCACTACTTCAGGTAGTTTTTTCACACTGATCACCTACTTGCCCCTCTGAAGGCCCAGTAGCACCAGGGTGGTTTGGAAAGGGGGCACAGAAGGGTTTGATGGCACTGCCTTCCTTGTAGATGAAAAGGAATCAATTCTTTCTGTGTTCAGGAAGAGAGTGGTAGGAGAGCTTTGGGAGCTTTGGTTTGCAACATGGATTTTAAGAGATTTTAACTCGCTGGAGTCCTCAAGTGATCAGTGCTCTCGGCATATGTTATGTCAGATGCTCCCACGTCTCTGCCTGTTATCTGTTCTCATCCCTTCTGTCCCTGTCTCTCCTCTCCACATACGAGGCAAGGAAGGACATTTTTCCTATATCTGCTTGTGAATTTTTTCAGCAATGGTGACACCACGATGCTGTAACCAGTGGCTGCCTGTTTTCCGAACACAACATGCTGTATTTCTTTCCACGGTCAGACTTCATATGAGCTCATTGCTGCTGATAATAAAGAATAAAATGCAATATCAAGGACCACACAGCAAAGTGGGATAATGATTTCTTTGTCTAATATTCTTGTCATAAATCTTCCTGATAAACTTCTCATTTGGCTGATGTAGTGGAGGCAGATCAGAGCTACACTGATGAGCTTTTATTGCCACCAGATTCTGTCATCCTCCCTGTGCATTTTATTGGACAGGAACTACAGACTATTCCATGTTCACGTGATTGAGGACATGAAACATTCCCAGCCTTTCAAAGATAAAACATTTAGGCAATAGGATCCAGAAAATCAACTTAATAAAAAAGATGAGCTCTGAAAAATACCGGGTAGTGTTTGGAGGAGACCAGAAACTGATTCCTGGTTCTGAGTCAGGTAGAATGGGGAGGAATAATTAATTATTCAGGTGTCATCCATTACTAAAAGTATCCTTTCACCAAGACCCGAGAATTGTCTTCCAGTAGAAATTGTACAATTACCTATGGAGTAAATGGTCTAGTGTACATTCATATGTCAAAATGTGCTTCGAGATGTATGTCAGCACTTTTGTGCAGGAGAGGGAAATAAATCAGGGCCATGCCTGAACTATCTCCCTGTGCTGGCGCTTCAGTGTCCCATTTCATCTGCTGCAGCTGCTGTGAAGTCCATGGAAAACTGTTAAGGCTTCGTTCTGTTGTCAGGACTTCCTTCTCCTTTTTCCTACTTTTGTTATTTAACTTGGTAAAATAAGTGATCAGGTGCAAAAGTTTCCCTTTAAAATCTCTTACACTTTCTTTCAGAACCAATTTTTGTCACTGCTTAGTTTGCAAATGAACGTCCTTCATTCCCTTGTGGGACCGGGGCACTGAAACACTCAAAGAGTAACAACTGCTCAGAGTTTTAAAATACAGTTTGTATGGACTGCTACCATGGGAGGGCATTCAGCTCTGCCCAGACCAGAACACCTCGAGTAGCTGGGCATCAAGTGACTCTGGTGTCCAGTCTTGTCAGCCACCAGAGCACCTTGGCTGGGGGCAGCCTGCCAAGCAGACATTGGTGTTAAAGTTGTTTTTCCTGAGAAGGTGAGGATCTACTGGGTCGTGGCAAGACTGGTGCTCCCAAGGGCTGGCTCCTCTCTGTGATGTTTTCACAGTATTTAGCTTCTGTATTGCTTAAAACTTTGATTGGGAGGTGTTGGATGTGCTGGTGGCTGAGTCAGGGCTGTCACCAGTGTGAGCAGACCCAGCACCCAGACTCCTGCTTCCATGGAGAGCAGGGCTGAGCACTGAGGTCTCTGAGTGTCCCTCATGTGTAACCTGGCACTCAGCGTCGCTTCTCAGTGGTGGCAGCTGCTGTTTGACACCATCTGACCTCACCCAGAAGAACTCCAGAAAACTGGTGTTGGAGGCTTGGCTCTGTGAGTTGTTGGGTTGGGGGTTGCTTTTTTCTTCTGGAGCAAATGTCTTTGACTATCCAGCTCCTGTTGCTCAAAGAAATCATATTATTCCTTTTTTCTCACCTCCCTTTGCCTCTCTCTGACAGATTTAAATAACAGCAAGGCTCCTATTTAAAATGATAACATCCAGGAAATTAAAAGTTAAGCCGCTCCCTCGTCCGTAGCTCGGTGTCTCTGCTCTCCCCCTCTCAGTAGTGGTGTAAATGAAGGACAAAGCTCAGCCTGGACTTCCAATTTCCTGGCTGGTGTCTCTGTGTATCAAAGGCTGCTGTTGTACAATCTTCATCTCTGGGAAGGATTCATACACAAAATATTATGGAAAACTAGAGAATAGTCAGAGGAGAAATTAAATACTCTGCAATGGTTCATATTAACCTAAATTACCTCAATGTTTTGTTGAGTACGCAACAAAATTTAGATCCTGAAGTGTTATTAGTAAAATGCTCATCACTTATGAAGGGATTACTTAAAATTAGAGTTTACAATCTCTTCTATCTCAATAGCTTTGCCTTTGAGTAGTTGAGGAGTTGTGTTATGATGTTGTGTTCCCCTCTCAGTCTCCTGGAAGAGCAGGCCTGGCTTACTCTGAATTTGGAGTGCTCACATGGCAGAAGAGAGATTCCAGGTGTTGGGAAGGATGTGGGTGCCAGAGATGTGCTCCAGGGAGTTACTAAAAGAGAGGCTGTTTAGGAGAGCAGAGAAACAGGAGAGAAAAATAGCAGGTGAAAGACACGAAGGGCAGATCAGATTTAAGACTAATTAATGTATTGCTGCAAAAATGTAATTAAATATTTTATGAACTCTTACAAAACACTTCAGTTTCTGATTGGATAAAAGCTGTTGGCCAAAGAGCCTTGGTAGTGCCCATTCACACCTGAGCTGCACCTCGCTGCCTGTCACAGCTTACAAAATCCCTTCTCTGTTGCTGCTCCAGTGATTCTCCCAATCTGGAGAAGCAAAATCCAACAGCTTTTTTAATTGTTTTAAGTTCATCATATGACATGCATCTTTTGGTATGAAGTGATAGATTAGCTCTCTTTTTTGTATCAATACCTATTTTTTCCTGGTTTTAACTTTACCGAGTATCTTCCCAGTCTGTTCCCTGGTCAGACTCCTGGCAGGTGCATCTTTATTGCTGTGAACAATGGGGTGCCTTTATTCTTATTAAACTCAAAATATCTGAAATGAATTTCAGATTTATACAGGGAAGGATCACTATTTGCAGAATGAATCATAAATGCCAGTAATGCAATTTTAAAGAGACATTTTCTCACAGAAGGAGAAAAATCCTTGAATCTGGATGGCTGGCTTGCCTGCTCTCACCAAAGCAGCTGGGAATTTTCTCTATATTGTTTGTTGTTTTAATACTACAAAGCTAAACAGCAATGGAGAAGAGGAAAGGGATGGTTTTTTCTGTGTTGAGAAATTCGTGGGTGTTTTATGTTTGAGAGGTGCCAGAGCTATCCTCCGTGCTTAAAACACATGCCCAGACCAACACAGCAAACAGAGTCGGTGACAGTGAATGGGAGAGAGAGATTTAAATTCATATTGATTTTCACAGCACCGATTGCTCCCTGCGTGTGTGCAGGCTGGGAATCAGGGAGCACATCCCTGTCTGCAGGTGCTGGCAAGGACAGCACCAGCCACTGCTCCTCATTCCAGTGGGGTTTTTACTGACCAGAACTGGCTCAGCTGAGGAATAATTTGGGACCTTTTTGTGCTTTTTGTACTGTTGAGAAAAAGCTGCTGTTTGTGGGCTTGGAGGGAATAGGGAGGTTTTTGCTTGTTTTATTATCACTTTCTGTGACTATAAATCTGTTCTTTCCAATTCTATTCCCAGATTTTACTCCAGAATTTGATCTCTCTTCTGTCATTTTATAGTAAAACTGGGGAAGAAACAGTCTAAGCAATTCACAGCCTAATTCTTTCCTTCCTACAAACACCAAGACATGTCCCACGTTATCTTTTCCATCACTTTTTTCTGCAGTCCTGTGGATGAAACTAAACACAATTTGAGCTGTCCCTTCACTGCAGAGACAACTCTGCAATCTTGGAATATTTTCAGTGGGCTCAGTACAAGTTTGTGTAAGTGGGAGTGCCACAGGCCATGGTGCTGCCTCCGTGGTTGGTTCATTGGTGGTTGGCAGTTGCAGTCCAGCACTGGAAGGACCCAAAAGAACCCCCAGAGAAATGAGCTTGGCACTGTCTGGCTCTGAGTTGTTGTTTTGGGGATGCTCTGGGAAGATACAAGTTGGGTGTGTTTGGGAGCTGATATTTTCCCCTCCCCTTTATCACTTCAGGAGAGTGATTTTCATCATAAACCAACATGTCAGCCAAAGCATCTACATTTTAAAAAAATATTATTTCACAATTTTCCACAGGCACATTTGATGTAAACCCTGGAGGTGTATTCCCTGAGTACCTATTACCTCCATTTTAGGGAAATTACATTAAATTATTAGTGACAAATTTACTTGTCTGCCAATGTGTTTTTCTTGAATTTTACTACAACATCAATACTTGGCTGTTTTATATGGGCCCTCATTTACCTGTCTTTGAAGGCAGTCACCCCTCTGGGAGCTTTGCCTGTCACTAACATGCACTAGGAAGAGTCTTTAAGTTTAACATTTGCTGTTTTGAATTAGAGGAAAAAAATATGTTGCACTTTAAAAATATAATCTGTTTCTCCAACCTTTTAGTGTGTGCTGGCTCTTTTTCAGAGAGCAAAGCCATTTAGGAGGGCAGAGGATATTCTGGTTTGTCAGCGTAAAGGTGCTCACCAGGAGGAACTTAAACTTCCCTGCTCTGGTACGCCTTGGGTTGGGCAAATAACCAGATTTTGCTTGTGTTTGTGTCTGTTCAATAATCCAGTCTGATGCCAAAATAAAAGCAGATGGGGAAAAAAAGTCAGACTGGGATCTAAATTCAACAAAATTCAAAGCTCTTCCAATTGCATAAGAAAATACAGCCATGAGGCACATGGAAAATAATTTAGGCTTTTTCAAGCCGTCCCAGTGTGCTGGGAGTGAGGGTCACTGGCTGCCTTTTTAAAATCTTTAAAGACTTTGTCTTCAAATGCAATTAGTGTTAATTCTAAAAACGAAAGAATGTTTCTGGATTTATTATGCTGCAGTAATGTTTGTGTAAGCCCACAAAAATTTTTCTGCTTTTTGAAACGGAAGCTTTTGCAGCTGGAGTTCACAGAATCCTGGAATGGTTTGGGTGGAAAGGGACCTTATAGCCCACCCAGTGCCACCCCTGCCATGGGCAGGGACACCTCCCACTGTCCCAGGCTGCTCCAAGCCCCATTGAACTCGGCCTTGGGCACTGCCAGGGCTGGGACACGGCTCCTGTGGGGTGCAGGAAGGCAGGTTCCTTCAGGGAGGTGGCTCTGGGTGCTTTGATCTCCTGGCACAGCTGATGGAGGAGCAGCACTGTCCCACCTTCTGCTGGGATTGGCTCCAGTCCTGAGCAGGAGCAAGATTATCATTCTGGCCAAAGGTTTCTGGGGAATACTTTGGTGCTTCAATGAATAACACTGGCTATAGGATAGTCCAGTATTTTGTTCCCTGAAATACCAATTGCTAGTATTGGAGTCATCTGCATTTTACTGGACACGAGGGGGTGTTGCTCCTCCACATCCCTAACTCAGAGTTTTAAAATCTCTAATTGATGAATGTTTCAGACTGTGTGTGAGGAGTCCCAGGGACAGAGCTGTGGGAGCAGCATCATTGCCTTGTGCTGTTCTGGGAGACATCCTGGACCCATAAATGGATACAAAGGGCTCTCCTGAAGCCACAGAACAACAGTGCTGTGAGCAGCAAATAACCTGCCCTGGGCCTTCATCTCTTTGTGCATCATTCAGTGCCTCGTGACCCAGGTTCTGGGACAGCCCTGCAGGTGTCAGACATTGTAAACAAGGAGGGATTGTGGTGGTGCTCGTAAATTCCATGTCCACCTTCCAGCAGTTGGGATTTCTAGTGCTGGAGCATCAAGTTTCTGGGAGCTGTTCTGTCCTCCTCAAGAAAACTTGAGGAGGTGAAAGTGGATTATGAAGGTACTACCACAGAGGAGGTTAAGAAGCTTTAATCAAATTCCTCTCAATTTAGCAAAGCAGCTGATTGAAATCAGCTTTTAAGTGGGACTTCAGTTACCCCAGAATAATTTGTGTTCTGAAAAGAGAGAGAGGATCTCTGAATACAAGATTGTGAGAGGGAGATCATGGTAGTGCCAGGATAATTCACTTCCACTACTGAACGCAACAGGAGGAAGAAACATACTAACAGGAATTATATTAATTCTTTTTCATTTCTGTTTATAAACTGCTGATAAATTCAGTTTTTCTTTCACATCTTCCCTCACTCTAAGTATTATTTCAGAGACTTTGCTTTGCCTCTTTGGCATTGGGACTGCTGTAGATCCATGAGAATTCTGTGGGATGAGTGTTACTTTCCCCTGTATTATATCCAAACCTTGAACAAGCAGCAAAATGGAGCATATACTTAAGATGTACCTCATAATTCATTTCAATTTATTCCCTCACCGAATCAAAATGATTATATAAATCAATGCAATTTTAAACTGATTAACCTCAAACCCTCTTAATAAGAAAGTGGGGGCCACAGAGTTCAGGGGACGTAAAATGCCTTTATGTTGGTTTGCTGATTTTTTATCCTAGGACTGAAAATAGAAGATGCCTATTATTGCCATCAAATATAATTTGATGAGGAAATTATATTTGTCAAGGACTTTCCTCCTCCTTTTTCAGACGTTGCTGTGCCAAAATACAATGTCAGTGCAATGTGTTTCGGCCTAAAAAGAGGATGAGGAAGCAAAGGGGGCCTTGTTGCTTCATCAGGGTTTTTTATTATGCACTGAATTTTAAAAGAGCTTTACCCTTTTTTTTGAGAGCCTGGTAGAAATTTTGGAAGGATCACTTAAAGCTGTTTCTGACAAGTTCCTCACTGCTCTGTGAGACTGTCTGGGAAAAGAGCTCCTTTTCCTCTTCTTTTCTGTGCTTCTTTCCACATGTGTGTCCATGTAGGTTAATGGTGCACACAGGGGTGCTGGGCTGAGGGTTGGACTTGAGCATCTTAAGGGTCTTTCCCATCCATAATGATTTTGTGGCTCTGTGCAGAACTTCACAGTCCAAGCATGCTCTGAGTAGACAAAAACCAGCAAAGCCCCAGTGTCAGAGTTTGCCTTTGCTTCCTACAGAACCTGCCGAGAGAGAAAGAGAAACGTGAGAGCCTTTCCACCTTCTGCTTTGTTTTGGCACTTCAGCACCTGGGAGGGGAGGGACTGTTCCACTGCCTGTGCAGCTGAGCTCTCAGTACATGGAAATGGGCAAGTTAAGGCTTTTGTATGGGAACTTCCAGTAAAATGTGCATATCCTTAAGATCAGTATTTCATTTACGTGTTCTCATCATGTTTTGGACAGCCTGTTGTTCAAGGGGATCAACTTGTTGGTGAGCAAGGTGAGCCCAGGGATGAAGTGTGGCTGGATGTCCCTGTTTGGGAGAGGGGAGGTGAGCTTGGGGTAATTACATTTTGGGAAAGGGGAGATGATACTCAGGGTAATTACATGCTGAAACACTACTGCTGCCAATGATTAATTGAATTGGGATGAAGCTTACTCGGGGTGGAACAGTGGCTCACGTAAGTGAAATGCTTCTCAAAATACAAGCGAGACAATTGTGAATGGAACAGTCACCTTGGGTGACGTCTGTAGATCCCGCTGGGAATTGTTCCTGTTTCCATTCAGAACCTGGCTCACCTTCGGAGGACAGGTCACTTATTAAAGCTTCAGCCAGCTGTGCTTGTACAGAAGATGTGACCTCATGCTGTCTGCCAAATACTGTAAAGAAATAGATTTAAATAATTGTACAGTAAATGGTTTCCTTTTCTTAGCATATAAAAGTTTATTAAAATACGTTTTTCTTCGTGTCCCCTCCATCTTAAGTGTATGAGGAAACCTGGGTGGGAGCTGTTTTTCCTAAAGTACTTCCACTAAGCGATTTGCTTGGAGGAATATCTGAAGTATCACTGAAGAGTTCTGTTAATATGTTAAGGATTATTTTTATCTCAGGTTGGAGAACAAACAGCATAATTAGGTCTGTTTGTTCTAAACCTTAGTGCTTGCTTGTTCTAAATGTTACTTCTGGTTCTGTCTTGGAGTTTTTGTTTTGGTGGTTTTGGTTTGGTTTTTTTTAATTATTATTCTTATGGCTTGAAATACAAAATATTTCAGATTCTTAGTGCCACATTCTGTCCCTTCTGTTCCTGTTTCAGGTATTCTCTCTCTGTAGCAAACACACCCGTGCTTATCCCTTGCTGTAGCTCAAGATGGAGGGTTAAGATTAATCCAGTTGATGCAGAAAATGGCTGGATTCCTGGGCTCTTTGAGCCGCCTCATGCTCAGTGCACACGGGCTCTGAGCATCCCTGAGAGGGACGTGACAGCAGCCCTGACCTTTCTCTCCAAATCATATGGGGGTAGGGGCAGAATTAGCACCATCCAACCGTGTTTCAACTTGTTTTAAGTAATAACTTTCATATTTAGAGATGCTAATGTGTTCTGGAAATATAAGATCCTTTCTAGCAAATGTGGTCACATGTTAGTTTAAATGAGATTTAAAAATTTCACCTCTCTATGCATAACAAGATGCCTTTAAGATATTTTACGGACTCTGATAATGCTCCTAAAAGGTCAATACAAATATTTAGCTTCAGCTTTTACTTGTGCTGTTTCACAGATTGGACCCGTTTTTAATTTAGAGTCATCTCACTGAATGTTTTAAGGACTCTTTAGATGGCTTGTGGGAAGGCAGGAACAATAGGTCCTACATGCAGGAAGGTGTTGGTTATAAAAGGGCTTAAATTGGCTTTAGTGTAACTGGAAACCAAATAAATGGTGCTGGAAACTCCACGAGGAGCTTGAGCAGGTTTCTCTGTAGTCCCCAATTAGTGCCATTACAAAGTCTAATGTGCCCAGCGTGGCCCGGCAGCAGCTGTGATTGATACAAAGCTCAGCCAATCGCGCCGGGGCCCTGTCAGCTCTCATTAGTCTGGGATCAATTACCAGGATTTGAGACCAATTTGAATGAAAAGTAAAAACACATTGTTACCACAAATTTCATCAAGTGAATATGCTGTATAAGGAAATAGATCAGCTATGACCTCTTTGACATTTTCAAAATGTTTAAAAGCTGAAGTTAATTCTTTGTGATGTCCTTTCATCTTGAGTTGACAACAGAGAGACCTGGAGTGGTGACAGGCCTTGTCAAGTGGCTCTGCCTTATCAAAAACAATACCCTCCAGATCTTTCAAGCCAAATATTCTAATCTAAGATAATTGCAGTTACAATTTCATGAGCTTTTCTGCCTTTCCCTGAACCATTTTTTGTGTGAAGTAGCAAACCTTTTCTTTCCCTCAGTGTTTTCTGAAAGCTGTGATGGTCCCTGAAGGTGGCCGTGGTGGGCACGAAGGGGAGCCCAGGATGCCAGGCCAGGGCCAGGCACAGCCTCAGCTGGGCCTGGCCATCCCTCACCGTCCCTGTGCCACCCCTCATCTCCTGGGCAGTGCTGTGGGTATGGCACTTGGATCTTGCCATTGTCTGGGTTCTTCTACCACAGCCTCCTCCTGTCTTCTGATCACTTGTCTTTCCATGAGGGACAAGTATTCCATCAAGAATCCCCTGTTTGGCTGTACAGTTGAGAGCAGGTGAGACAAAGCCTGCTCCTGCTGCTGGCACCGTGTTCTGGCACTGGTCTGCTCGATCCAGTCCCCTCCAGTAAACTCCATTATTTAACAAGTTTCAACTTACAAAGCTCACTTCAGCAACATAAAGAAAAAACATCAGCCAGATTTCGTTTCCCTGTCATGGTAGATTTTTCCTAGTAATTTCCTCTGTGTATCTTTCAAATCAAAATAAAAACCAGATCAAAGGCTGAGGCGGTAGCAGAAGAAGTCTGTACTATGAGATGGTGTTTTGGAGCACATCTGCCATTGGATGGATCTGAAGGGAAGGAGACTCGAGGACCTGAGCTGCTAATTACTTGGTTTACTCAGGACAATGTATTTTCTTGGCTGACATTTTCCTTAGATTAATTCTTTTCTCCTTTTGGTGATCACTTCAGTCTCTTCAGGTGTGCATTTACATGCCATGTCAGTAACCCCTCGCATGCATTTTTGCTGTGTCAGTAAACATTTCTGAAAAGTAGATTTTTAAGTATGAATTATTTATACTATATGATAAGCAAGTAGAATGTTGAAATTCAGTACTAGTTCGTAAGATTTTTTTTTGGGCGTGATTTCTCTGTGTGTCCAACCCTAACCCAGCTTGTGTTGGAAAGAGCACTTTCTTCTCTTCTGACACATTACTAAAGGTATTATGCACACCTAGGATGTTGTTCATTATAATCTGTTGAAAATGGAGGTGGCAGAGAGCTGAATTCCATTGTATAACTTGATCTAAGGGAAGACTCTAATGGCAAGCAACAGCCAGCAGAAGGTGTCAGCACTGGTTGCAAAGGCTGACTTTGTTAGGATTATGAAAATGATTCCTACTTTTGGACAGTTTTGGTTGCTAGGTCAATTCTGTAATTCCTATAGACTGTCTCATCTTCCCTGTGTTTCCCTTTGTCACCTGTAAATTGCCTGAATACTACAGGGGTGTAGTTGTTTGCTTGGGCATACGGAAATCCAGGTTTTATTAGTTTTCACAGGCCTTTTTGAAGATACAAATTAAGACTATATTTAGCAATATGTCAGCACTGTTTACATTTAATAAAATATAAACATGTTACTGGGTTTTTGCATGGTTTTATACCTCCTTTTATCAACGAGTGTGCATAGCTACAGTCTTTACATAGGTTACACACATATAAATGTGTGTGAAGTGCTGTGTCCAGAAACTCCAAAAAGGGAGTTACCATTTCAAACTGGGAACTGCTTTGGTTTATTTTGCCCTTCAAGCTGTAGAAATCCTAAATTATTGAGACTTGCTGTTTAGGCTGTAATATAAATAAGTGTAGTCTAATGTGTTTCTCATTCGATACCAAATATGTGAGGTGTGAGCTTGGACTAAGGAGGAATTTTCTGTGAAATGAAAGCTTGGGGGCTTTTGCCAGAGCTCAAAACCTCTTCACTCTAAGCATTGAAACTCTGATTTCCTGTGGCCCTCTGCCATCCACCAGCATTCCTTAATAAGCCATTGGATGGTGGATGAGCTTCTCCTACAAAAATGAGTCCTGACATAAGTACCTCAAAAATAGAGTTATTTCAGGACTGTTAAGAGTTCTAACTCAGGTGCATCAAGCGGGCTGTGGTTTTATTTGGAAAACTCTTTAATAAACTCTTTCTGTAGCACAGAGCTGCTTAGGTCAGTGCCCCAAGAAATTTGGGGCTGCAGAGCTGTGGGAACAGTGATGTAGTATCCACAGGTTTATTCTCCTATGAAGGATTCTGGCTAGAAGCTGAAGAGATCAAAGGTGTGTTGGGTTTTTTGTAACGGATGAAAAGAGGAGTGTAACCAAGGATTTTATTCTGGGGAGATGTTTGCATTTTAAGTGCAGAGGAGAGAAATACAAACACATGTATGTAAGGGTTTTTCAATAGCTGGGGTTCGTGCATGTAGGCAAACACACAGAATCTTTGAGGTTGGAAAAGATGTTTGAGATCACCGAGTGCAACTGTCAACCCAGGGCCACTATAATCACCCCTAAACCACATCCCCAGGTGTCATATGTATATACACACACATATGTACATAGATACATGTATACACATACATATGTACATAGATACATGTATACACACACATATGTACATAGATACATGTATACACACATATGTACATAGATATATGTATACACACACATATGTACATAGATACATGTATACACACACATATGTACATAGATACATGTATACACACACATATGTACATAGATATATGTATACACACACATATGTACATAGATATATGTATACACACACATATGTACATACATATAGTCCTTAAATAATGGAATTGTTTTGATGAATGAATGATTTCCCACATGAAACTGAATGTTTATTTCTACCCTTAAAATCAGATATTATATCAAACCCACTAGGTTATTGCAGTACATTTAATTACTAACTGCAGTCAGAATGCTGGCAAGCTCTGCAGGGTTTGCTCACACCAGCTCACAAAGGAGAGCTCTCTTCTCCAGCAGATTCCAGCTCTTGTGATTGGTGTGGAAAGGAGCTTAATTTACCTGGAGTAGCACAAGCCCTTTGGAAAGAGGTGCCCCATTCCACAGAAGTGTCATTCTCTACATACTCTAAATACTGTACATATTTACCAAATTTAAATACATATTTACATATGTCAGAATGACCCAATTGAAGGGAATGACTCCCTTGATACCTTTTAGAGTCTATTAGGTAAATAAGCCCTGCTCCTGGCACAGCAGGCAGGGATGCAGCTGGGATCAGGGGTGGGGGCTGGCAGCTTCCTGGGGAAAATGCTGCTTTTCCTCCACTCTGGAGCCTGGCTGGCAGCAGAGCTGAGGGCGGTGAGGAGGCAGCACTGCTGGTGGTGACAGCGATGCCTCTCAGAGCTGGGTGGCCAAAGCCACCTCAATGCTGCCCCTGCCTTCTCTTCACCCCCTCCCCACTATAAATTGCACTTCCTCACACTGACAGAATGCTGGGATATAATCCTCGACTGTGGAAGAACATGTTTTATTTAACACATTTTGTCTTAATTAATCCTTTATAGATTTCTCGCTCACTTAGTACAAACAGATGAGATGCAACAAGAGAAAACAGTTTCTGCTTAGCTCCGTGGAAGCCTTTGAGCTGCCTGGTACTAGCAGTGCCAGGGGATTGCTCCACTGCAGCTGCCTTTCTATCTGTGTTGGTGGAGCAGTCCCAGCACACAGGAACCCACATGGCTGAAGGTGCTGGGGGACCTGGAGTTGGGCCGTGCCCTGTGCCTGCCCCATTCTTCAGGCTGGGCAGCGCCAGGCTCATCTACACACTGCTGTTGGGGTTCTGGTGGCCTGAAGTTGGACAGAGGTTGGTGGTAGTGACTGCACAATCACAAAATTCCAGGATGGTTTGTGTAGGAAGGGATTTTAAAGCTCATCCAGTCCCACCCCATGCCATGGGCAGGGAACATCTTCCTTTAGACCTGGTTGTTTTAAGGTCCCTTCCAACTCAAACCATTCTGGGATTCGATTCCTCTCTGAAATTAAATGCTGACCTCCAGGCAGGGCGTGGGCGCTGCCTACACCCCCAGTGCTGATGATCCATCTGTTGTTCCATGTGGAGTCTGTTGCTTTTGGAGATTAGAATCAGGAATTGCAAATTCTCCTGTGAAGGCAAATTCTCCTGACTGTAAATACACGTAGGGTGACACACTGACAGGGGCTGCTCAGCTTATTCCACTCTGGGTCAATTCATCACCCCTTGATTTACAGAGCTGTTCTACTTTTATCTTACTGATTTGCAAATTCTAGTGACCAATTACATTTCAAACATCAGTTATTTTTATTACATAGTTTGTTTTAACAGGGCATATAGAAAAGCCAAGCCCTACTTCCAAGAGCTTATGCACTGGTTTGAGATATATAGTGAGGATCATGGAGAGAAAAATGAGGCAGCCCATGGAGTAGTGACAGTTGCCTGCTCTTGGCATGTGCCCATCTTGCTGCTATTTAAGCTCCTTAATTCTGGTGGGAAAGAAAAAATTAATAAATCAGTTCTTTTAGACAGTGAGAGAAAAACTAATTTCCAGAGGAATTTCTGATCCTAACCCCACGATGGATGTCAGTGGAGTAAAGATGAAGGGAGGCTGGGTGAAGTGAGAGCTGTTGTGTGGAGGTGCACGAGGGCAGCTCAGAGGGCAGGGTGATGCCTGTTGCAGCACTGGCATGAGGTAACTGAAGGTAACGGTGCCAGTGACACATCTCCTGACTTGGGGAAGCAGGACACTGCCAGGGTAATGCCTTCGTGGCCAAATGCAAGGGGAGGGATGTATTTGGGAGCCTGCAAGATCCATGTGCAGAAAATGGAGTAACTGGAGAGCCCCAAGCCCAGGGGACAGTTCTGTGGCCAAGGTGGGACATGGGCACAGGAGGATCAGGAGCCGATGAAAGGCACCATGATGAGAGATTGTTCTGGTGCCATATCAGTCATCCTGTTCTTTGCGAGAAGCTCTGGGAAAGTCTGGGGAGGGTTTCGTATTAGGAGCACACTTTGCATTGAAGCATGATGTAAAAAGCCTTTCCTCCTGGGAATATCCATTACCACTTGAGGCTTCAGACTTCCTTAATTTCTGTTCCTTACTACGTTGAAATATCAGTAGCAAAAGTGTTAGAACTTCTGTGTGAGAGGTGATATTTCTGTTAATATCCAGGGCACTTAGTACATTGATCTATGATCTATTGTTAAAATTTGTCTGTTATATTTTAAAACTTAAAAATAGACTCATCCCATTGCTCTTCCTTGGGGAGCATTCAGGCTGGTTTGCAGAATCACTGAAGGAATGATACCAAGGGGATGAAAGAACTTCGGATGTGTCTTAGAATAAATCCCAAATGTGCATATTTACTAACAGTTATGGATTAGATGCTGAATTAATATCCAAGATGAAACTGAAACAGTGACACTTTCAAAAAGAGCTGGAATTTCAACATGGAAATTTGCTACTATGACTGAGTGCTGTGTGCCTGGCTGAATGGAAACCTGTAGGATGTAAATTAGAAAGATGGATGTATGGAAAAAATGCTTATCCCATACTTACCTATCAGCCACTGAGTTTGGAGTTGTGGCATCTCCTCAGGGACAGCCAGAGACAGGAGTAAAAGCTTTGCCCTGCATGGGGGCTGCTGAGGGACCCCCCGGCCTGGGGAACCCATCAGAGCAATGGCTGGGACCTGGATGCATTCCACAGGGCAATTGTTCTCTTTCTTAAAGAACAGAGGGGATACTGTTCCCGTCCCAGAATTTCCCCGTCTGTAGTACCTGGAGTGTAGAGGGAAGCTGGGCACAGTGGTGTCATAGCAGGAGTTCACTTCCACAGAATTTCAGCAACTCCAGCAGTGCCCGTGCAGCCCCAGTGCCTTGTCTGGAGCAGGTGCCTCTGCTGCTTTTCCCTTTTGTGTGCCCGAATTACTCATCTGCTGAGAAGGTGCCCCCACTGCCAAAATTACATTTGTGGTTGTGATTGTAAAGGTGCAATTATTTTAGGAGCCCCCACACCACTATTGTGGTGACAGTACCATCACTTGGAGTCCGAATGGGAAACTGTCCCAAAACTGGCCAAGGCAGCTTCTTTGCTGGAGGGTTGAGAAGTGCAGAACACAAGGAAATCCCAGGCACCTGGGAAAGCAAATAGGATTCCATGTATTGTTTTGGAGTGCTGAGCAGTGGTAGTAATGTAAGTTAAAGAGGAGATGCTTCAATCCAGGTTTTTACACTTGCCATTTTGTGGGTGAGACATTGCTCCAGAAACAGCGACCTGCTCCTGCAGCTGCAGCTTGTTGTCAGGGCTGTCCCATGTACATGGTGGCAAGATTGGGAAAAGACTTGTGATGATTCAGTGAAATGTATTTTTTCAGGTGCCAATATCTGGACTCTTTTTTCGCTATCACTGCTATTGCTGCTGCTGCCTTACAGCCTGGCAGCAGCCTGGGCATCCTCCTGAAACCCGCTCTGGTCTAACAATGCTGTGACTGTTGTTGTACTGAAATATCACCACAGGCTCCACAAAACGGCTTAAAAAAAATTCTTCTGGGCATATAACTAGTTTTTAAGTTTTCTCAGAGTACAGGCAATGTAAAAATTGGGAATTCTTAAATGGTTGCTCTTAAACTTTTTAAAAACTTTGTTGCAGAAGGAAGAGAATGTATTCGTTACATTATTGTTAATCTAAAGTCTGTCCAGAGCACCAGGGAATCACAGACCAGGTTGGGTTGGAAGGGCCCTTAAAGCTCGGTGCTTCCACCAGACCAGTTGCTCCAAGCCCCATCCAAGCTGGCCCTGGGCACTTGCAGGGATGAGGCAGCCCCAGCTCCTCCGGGCACCCTGTGCCACGTACGGGAGCTGCACAGAGACCCCGTGGACAGAGAGGACACGTGGGTGGCATTCCAGATCCTGCACTAACCTCCTCTGACTGCTTTACTGACTGCATTTTAAATGGATCACTGGGGTTTTAGTATTGGAGGGGAACATACACAAAATATGTCCTTCCAAAGCAAAGTTTAAAGCTGCATAAATGAACTGCACAGAATCATGTGGAGACATGAGGCGGCCGTGTCTGCAGCACACACAGGCACCCTCCATGCTGGGAAAATACCCTCCCTGCAGAGAATATCCTGCATGCTGGTCATACATTTTAAGGATATTTAAAGGAAAAAGCTGAATTCCAGTCTCGTTTCTAGGAGTACAGGCAGGGCAGAAGGTCTCAGTGCTTTGGACTCTTCAGTAATTTTTTGCTGCCTATGTTCTTATAATGTAATTTATTGTGAATGTTATAAGGGAGGACTAGAATCAAAACAACTCAACTGTCTGGAGACATGCATGTTAAAAATCCCAAAATGGGAAGGATGTTGCCTGGGTCACTGCCCATTTCACAGCCCCTGAGCAGGATGTGAGAACGCTGCTTACGGCAGAGGCTTCACTTGCTTTTTTCCCTCTCCTTTGTAATAATTCTTTATCCAAATACTCACAGTGAATGAAACCTGCTGCAGCGACAGTCACATTATCTATTCTTGCCCACTCTCCAGGTCCTTTGGTTGTCCTAATGTCTACTGTGGTGAGGGGTAAATATTTGACCACTCTGCTTGCCATTGCCTCAGCAGCTCCGAGTGACCCTGCATTAATTAGTTGGGAATTTCAGGGCTTTGAATCTGATTGAATCAAAATATTGTTTTTACAAGTTGATGAAGGCTTGATTGATGTGGGTTCTGCTGATTCTTGAAAGGATTAAATTGTATGTACAGATTACAGAGTCCTGCCTGTCACTGCTTAAATGGGAATTGTTTTTTAACAACGCCAAGAGGAAACAGTGTTTTCCTTTAAATCACAGAAAGAAAGAAGTCCCATGGTTTCCCAAGGTCTTGCTCTCCCTGTCTTTGTGGGCAGTGTATTTTATTCAGTCTAAAAATAATCTTTTCAGTCTTGATCTGTGCTTCCCTTCTCCTCCATCTCTGCTGTCCTGTAACCTGGTTGTAGGAAAGGAGATATCTGGGCACTAGGGCTCAGAGGTGACCCAGATTGCAGTTTGCAGGAGCGTCTGCTGCTGGCCCCTGGATTCTCCTGGACAGTAGCAGGAACATCCATCCAGTCTCTTAGGCCTTCCTTCTTAGAAGAGGGTGGGACCTCAGAAGACTCAGTAAATGCACTGAGGAGAATAAAGGGAGATGGAGTGACAATCACATACCAATAGTTGGCAGAGTAAAGCCCTTCAACTGTTTGAGAAGGGGGAGATGCAGAGTAGCTGTTCCTTAAAGGACTCTGTGGGCAGCGTGTCCCTTTCTGCACACAGGGGATCTATGGGCGTTTGTCTGAGGGCTTTAGAAAGCCATAATCTCATTTTACTGTAAACCTATTACACTGAAAAATGGCTCGTTCCCAGAGACTCTGCAATGTGATGGATCAGCCCCAATAAACACAGAACCAGGAAAACCAAAGTGATTTGGTGCAGGCCCTGCTTGGAATTTCTGTTTAAAATGCAGGTGATCATTTCCTGAATTGCTGCGCTTTGGATTTGCTGCTGCCAGGGAGGCTGTGGGAGCAGAGGGGAGCAGGGCTCCCACCCCATGCCCACAGGCACCATGGGGGCACACAGGCCTGAGAGCTCGTTCTGTCTAATGTCACTGTGGAACCTCCTTGTAAAAATGGCAGGAAGCCTTCCTGCATGCCCATGACTTAGTAAACAAACAATAAATCTAACACTCTGGTTCTGCTTGCAGGAAGAACTACATTTGTGAGACAAAAACTCTTACAAAAGTCATGGAAGCAGTGAGTAAAAACTAAAGTCTAGATGAAGGACTTTAGAGGACTGGTACAGTGAAGTCAAACAAGAGGTTGTTTTCTAGTGGTAGAGGAGGGGAAAGGTAAAGCAGGAATGAGAGGGAGAAGGAAATTTACTTTTCAAGGAAATTAAAAGCTCTGTTTTGAATGTGGGGTCGAGCATTCTTTTTGTGGCCACCATCTTCCTAGAAGTTCTCTGGGAAGCAAATTGTCCCACTGTTCCTTAGTGTGTCTTATTTATTGAGAATATGCTTTAAACCCTATTTAATTTATTTTTACATGCTGCTACCATAATCCATAATATAGATGGATTATCATGTGAACAAATTTGTTTTTTTATATTTTATTTTAGAGCTCTACCTACAAAAGTGCCACTTAATATAATTTCTGGAGATGTCCGAGGAGCAGTGAGCCTCGTGGATAGAACTGTACTTTCCTGCTACTCATAAAATCCAAACCCATAAACTACTCTTGCTCTGGTTATATACTGGGCATTCTTCCTTGCTGGGGATCTTCATCTCATTGCCTTTGGGTCAAATTTGAGTGTTTTCCTGTAGAAGTGTGTGTGTGTGCAGGAGCCTCTGACCCTGGTGTTTTGTGAACATCATCCTGGAAATGACCCAGCAGCTCCTCCGTGGGCAGTCCTGTGGGATGGCTTTGGGGAAGTGGATTTGGGTTCCCAAGTGCAGGAAGGACAGGTTTTCTGCTCTGTATCAGATAAATGCCAGCCTGGATTTTAGGATTGCTTAAGGAAACACTTGAGTGATGTAAAATAAAACAACCTGGGAAGTGTCTTCCGTGGGACTAAATTTGTGATAATGATGGTTTGTAGCTTTTCCATTAAATTCACAAATACTCATCAGTTGGCTTCCAACACCCCAGAGGAAGCATTAGTTAATCTAGCTGCATTTAACAGAAAGCTGTTTTAAAGGAGAAACTGAGGAATGGATCCAGCCCTGAGACAAGGTTCACACTCAAGGCCGATGCCCACGTCGGAGCGGGAGCAGCAGGGTGGTGTCACAGCAGGACACAGAGCAGGGGCTGCTCCCCCAGAAGCCTGAGCCCCCAGCAGCTTCACTCAGGCTCTTTGTGCTGAGAGCACTAAATCATTTCGAGGGTTATTTTGTGAACCACCCCAAACTGCTCTGCTTTGGGTTGGGTTTTCTCCCTCTGCCTTTAATCCTGTCAGGAGCCTGCGTACTTCTCCGGTGTCATCCACTCGCCAGCCACTCACAACATCCTGAGTGGGAAAAGTATGTAGAAACCTGCTTCCATTTTAGCTTTCAGATGTGCTTCTTGCCAGGCAGAGCTGTGCAGAGGCTCTGCAGGCAGCTGCAGTGCTCTGCCTTTAACCTACATGGTGGATTCACAGAACCCCCTCCGAGCCAGCAGTGCTCATGCCACTGTCCCTGTCCAGAGCCCAGACCTGCCCAGCCGCTGCCTCTGAACGTCCTTTTCCCTCAGGATTACATGCAAGCTTTGGGAAATAGTTTTGGTTTGTACTTATATTTGTACAAGACAGATACTGGTGGTATTTACTGATTTAAGGTATTGCCATTGATCATTTTCGTTAAGCAAATTGCCATGAAAAATGAATGCTGAGTGATTTTCATCCAGTTTTTATAACCTTGGCTTTATTCAGTGTATTTTCCTAATACATGTATGTGCTCAGATCTGTGTAAAAAACAGTTCTGAAAGATAGCAAGGGACTTTAATAACAAATAAAAGAGCACTTCCCATTCAGCTTTGAATTGCCCACAGCTAAATTCAAGGGAACGTATCTGCAGCCGGAGCGAGCAGGCAGGGATGGGTTTAATCATTTAACCTCAGCATTACGAGCCAGGACGTTTGAAAATCCAGAGCGTGGGCTTTGCTTATTACTTATATGAATCACGGCTCTTTACTGCAAAAACCACCCCGGAAAGTGGCGTTCCCCTGCTAATGGTGGGGTCGATTTCCCTGTTTGTCAGGCTCACCCTCGGGAGAGAAAGGGAGAAGAACAGTGAAATTGTTTAAAATAGGGACATTTAATTTCTGTCAACAATTTGTTAATTATTGCTTTAAAAGAGAAGCTTCAGTGTGTCACTAAATAGCACTACAAAAGGCTTTTTAAGAGATCCCAAATTAGGCTGCGAACATTTCCCATTCTCAGATATCCTGATTAGATTAAATTATTTCTTGTGATTTTGCTCCCGAGCGAGCTGTGTCTGGTCAGATCAGAGCAGCTCAACGAAATTACAGACAAACAGCGGCTGAGGGCAATGGTTGCACTTGGATTCTAACAGGGAAGTGTCAAGGTTCTCGTTTTATGCAATATTTACGGAATTAAAATACCTTAGAAATGTAAAGGCTTCAATATTTTCTGCCTTTCCTGTGGCAAAACACTGTGTTTAGAGTATTCTTCATTTTTGCTACTTGGAATAAAAATGAAGTAACAAATGTCTGGATTGAATAGCTGCTTGTAAGCTATTAATTAAAATAGTTCCTAAAGTTTAAAATTGATCCAGGTCTAATTAATAGCAATATCTGCCAGACCCTCTTATCGTAAAAAACAGAAAAGCAAATAATTTTAACCGAGTGAAACAGAGTCCTGAATAAGGGTTTAGTCAGGGCTGCTGTTTTAAAATGGAAATGTAGTTGATTTTATTTGTCCTGTTGTAAATACTTCAAATCCAGGATTTTAACACTATTATAGAAAATTCACATCATGGTTTCAATCCTAAAACCCTTCATGCTCTGCAGCAGGAGGCTCTGAGTTTCGTTCTGAACTCAGGGCTATTATCAAAATTAGAAATGCCATTTTCTCCATTATTTTAATGGAAAGTTACCTTTGGAAGAATAAGTCCATTTTGACATGATATAAATGTTTTAAAATAAAAAAGCATTGAGGGAATCACAGAAACATTTTAATCTTAATTATTCATAAATAGCTACCTCAAGTCCATTTGAACAAAATGTCAGTTGACCAAGAAACATGCTTATTTTGCATGAGAAAAAAGGATATTTGGGCTGTAAGAGGAGGATTTATCAATGTAGATTTAACTTAAAATGAAACCTGCAAATCAGAACCAACCATCTATCATGAAAGTGCATTAACCTTACAGCATTTGCTGTTGAAAATTCAGCAATATTATGAAATTTTTAACTCTAACTAAAAAGGAAGTGGCAAAGGACTCCTTTTATTTATCAAGAATTTGGGAGGAATTTTTTAATAAATTGATCTGAAATATTTGGAGGAGCTTGATCTGAAGGAAAAAAACCACATTTAAAACGTTATAATGGTAAAGTTTATAACTAACACTTTTAAATATTTGAGCAGCTTTGTATTATTTTCCCCTGCCCTGCCCTTGAGAACTGAAGTCCCCAATGGATGTTTTGATATACTGGGCACTTTGCATTTAAACATTTCCTTTCTGTAAAGACATCTAGAAAAAGACATGCCATTGGATCGCTAAATGCATTTTGCAGCAATTGATTGTTTTGTTCTTTTTAACTATGCAGATTAAAGTAATAAAAAAGGACTTTTTGGAGTTAGGGGAAGAATTAATTGTTCCTTTCAGCCCCTCTAGAACCCATAATTCCTGTGTTCATGCTGCCCTGCATGGCTGCTGCTGTGTTTGTACATCCAGGTTTCATTGGCAGACCTAATTTCAGGATACATAATGCATGATTTTGAAACCAATTTGTTATTGTAATAAAATATTTTTCGGAATGCATGGTAGTACTGGAGCGGAGAATGTTAAATTATACATGTATTGTGGCCGAGCGCATTCATTTTGCTCGGTGTGCAGGTGAATCTCCCCGTGACCTTGGCACTCGCGGGGTAGCACAGAATAACAATCGAATCCGGGATCGGAAATCCGACCATTTCCAAATATTAACAACTTCTTTCAAAGGAAATGCTGATTTCAGCAGTTATGGTAATGGAACATCAGTATATCTTTCAGAGAACTTAAAAAAAAAAAAAAAAAGGCATGATCTTAATAGGATTAAAAGCCAGGCTTTTTATTTCCAAAATGCTAATTTGTTTTCTGCATTCTGTTTTCATAGCAGGTCTTGTTAGGCAGCGCACTGAGATCTAGAGGACACTGAGAGCTGCCAGAAATGCGTGGGTAATGATAGGAAAGCTACATAAAAGGTTTCTTTCTGATAGAAATTCTCTATTCCTCACCAGCCCGTTTCCCCTCTCTGCGAGTTGGTTGGAGAAGCCAAAAGCAGCGAGGCTGGGGAGAGCGAGGGGAGAGTGTTTTGCTCTCCGTGGTTGTTTTGTGTATTCCGCGTCTATTCCTTTCCCATTAAGGAACAAACGTTAGTCATTAGAGGTGCATTAATTGAAGTAGCCTGTGACCCACGTTGGGGAGATGCAGGGACTGAGCGGCGAAGTTGGGCGGTGAAAGCCCGAGGCACCTGACATCCTGTAATCTGCTTATCTGGCCGCCTTTCACAAGGGCTCTCCCACCGCCATTCATGCCGAACAGTGGGGTGTAGAGAGGAGGCCAGAACACAGATAATAATTTACCATGTAATTTGTTTTGAGATTCCTTTGTAGATTTCAAAACCGAAGCATCCTGCGAGCGCACGGGGCCTTTAGAACGTGTAAGGCAAGGCAGCTCCGTGCCGGTGGTGGGTTCTGTCCGTGCCCAGCGGGACGCGGCCCTAACGAAGGCACACCCCGGGCCGGCACTCGCCGGGGGGACCCCGGGCTTTGTGAGCGCTGGGAACCGCGGCTGCTGCTCCTCTGCCGCCTGTCACGGCTCCCGGAGCCGGGGCTGTAAATCTGGGGAGAGCAGTGCAGGTTGATGAAAACCATTTGCAGCAATCAAGAGGGGCAGGTAATTTTGGAGGCAGATTTGTTTTGTAAATGAGGTGTTCCATTTGGGCAGCAGCACACCTGGCGAGCAGGGCTGTGCTTGGGACAGCTTGCTTTAATTCCCTGCCACTTAGGGGATATTTCTTCAGCCCACAAACTGCCGTTTTAATGCCTTCGTGGAGGCATAAAACATAACAAAAATTCAGGGATTTTATATTCCCAACTTCAAAACTTTCATCCAAAGGGGAAAAGGATCAAAAGGAAAAGGTGGTGCGTTTCATGTTCTCTTGTGGTTTTAATACTTGTTAACTGACCTATAAACTGAGTTTTCCAAGTAAGGAAACGTGAGGGAATTTTATTACAGAAAAATCTACTGCGAATCATCCCCAGCTGCTTGTAGAGATAGGAGAGACTTTTCCACTCCTGCTTTCCAGGGTGATGTTTGCCGTCTCCTCACCCTTCCTTTGTTTCCATACAACATTGTGCATCCATGGCCATATTGCTCTTTCTGTTTACTGTGTCTCTGAGTATTTTTTCTCATGTAGAGGAGCTGCTTTGGGCTTTCTTTGTCAGCTAAAGGAAAGAGAATCACATCAAATCATGTTATTTTTGCCTGATTATTTCTTCAGTGCAGGCCGGTTAGTATCATCTTGATGCTTACAAGTACCTTGCATGTCCTTGGATCCAAAGGACTTTTTGAATCCTGGCTGTTAAGATTTCACAGGTGATCTTGGAGCCTGTTGCTGTGTTAATTATAGGACTGTATCTGGGAGTGGAAGTAGAGGTGCTGGGGAACTTTTAAATCTTTAGTTCTGTGGAAAAAAAAAAAATCTAATTATTATTAGGATGATAAAAAATGATTAATGCATTGAGTGAGGCACTGCCTAGAGAGAGGTGTCTGGGACCCTTTAGGCTAAATTTTTCTGATCAGCCTGTTGTGTGTTCTGTGTGTGCCCAGCACAGGAACCCTGGCAGGGGCCTCGGGTACCAGTGTAATGCAAAATATAATAAATCATAATAATGGACAAAGCACGTTGCCGTTGGAATGCGCGGCTTTCTGCTGAGCACTTAAAATGGTTGTCGGGGAACACCAGCTCCGTCAGTTCCGTAATGGCAATCACAGCAGTCGGGGAAAAGAAGCTGTAATGATGAGAGAACTGAAGCATTCGAGAGCCCCTGTTTTGTTTTGAATAGAGAAGCAGGAGGGAAAGGAAATTACCTGAGCTGTACCCCCAGGTCCCTGTGGAACTGCAGGAGGCACCAGGAGAGTTGTGCGGGAGGACCGGCTCTGTGGCACACAGGGCTGGCTGACCCGAGGATTGTCAGCATCCTGAAAGCTCTGAAATCAGAAAGAAAAGAGCAACTGCAGAGCCGAGCTTCCTTCTGCAGAGAGGGGAGGGCTCTCCATGGCAGGCAGGCCCAGTGTGGGCAGCGGGGATGGGAGGCTGTGTCTGGGCCTTGGCTCCCATCAGACCCGTTCCCAGGGGTTTCTCCAGCACATTCCAGTTCTCACTGAGCTGTTTCAGTGATCCCACAGGAGCAAGGATTGCTAGAACACCAAACATATCTGTTACTTTTTATATCACGTGCCATTTTTCAGAAGCAGCAAATTCCTAATTTTGCAAGTAGGGGGTTTTATTCTATTTATCCTGTGGCTCAGACTGCCTGGAGGTTCATTTGGGGTATTAGCGAAAAGAGTTGGGAGTTGCAGCTTATGTAACAGCATTCGGGTAATTACCTGAATTAGGAATTGTTCTTTTCCCATCAGTTCCACGCGTAGCAAAGTGTTCCAGGCCCGTAAGTCACGTCAGTGGTTTCAAACCTCCAGGTTTATGTTGTATCAGGACAGCCACGGTGTTTGCAGGAAGGATTTTCTGCTTATCTGTCTGTGCTGGTGTGGGAGCTTTGCTAGGGGGCGGATTCTCAAGTATCACTTAACATCAATCCATTTCCTTAAGATGGTTGATAGCATGGTTTGTATTTCACAACTAATAAATAGGCCACGTCTCTTAGCAAGGTTTTGAAAAAAAAACAACCAAAGGTTCTGCACCCAACTTCTTGTTACACCTGCATTTTCCCCTCAGAGTCCTGATTTTGGGCTTCTGCGGTACCTTGGGTATGGGCAGAAGAGCGTTCTCTCCTTCTGCTGGGGTTGTGTGGTGAGTCTGTGCCTGGCCCTTGCCATTCCTGCCCCACTGGGTATTTCCGTGCCAGGTACGAGTGGGCGGAAGCCACGTTTGAAGTCCGTGCAGGGTGGGCCCAGAGGGACTGGGGCACCACGGGAAGTGCTTTCAGAAGCAAACTGCTCAGACTGAGGAACTCTTGAATTCCATTCATTTCTGACTGATTCCCAGAATCACGCAGAAGGATCTGCACTAAGTCTCTACTGCTGATTTGACTAATGCTTCGTTTTGCAGGTCCCTGTTTTGTGGAGGTGCTCATAGGTGGTTTCCCTTAGATGTTCAAAAATAACTGTAAGGTTGGACAGAAATTTGACTTTTCAGGTTTAATATTCTTCAGTTCTTCCTCAGTTATGTTGAACTTCGGTCTTATGTGGGGCACAGAGTATTCTTTTCTCTTTTTTCAAAAGAGAAGTATAAATACATTTCAGGGTACAGAAGAGGCACTGAGAACTGTAGCTGTCATTCAGTAAGGCATAGCAGAGAAAAAGGCCAACTCCAACATAACCAGAAAAAAAGTGGAAGAGAAAATGTTGAAATGTAGAAGCTTTCATAGTCAAATACACTGCTGAAGTGTCTAAGTAAAAACATGGAGATGAGTAAATTTTAATTCAGCTGTGGTGGGTTCGATCCTCATTGCTCCTGGGTTCACTGCATGGAAGTTTTATTTTGTTTTATTTTATTTTATCTTTTTTGTTTAGAGAAAACAGAAATGCTGTAAAGAGCACCCCAGGGTCACAGCGACTGCTTACTGTGGGCTGTGAAAGCTCTGCTGGTATCTCACAGCCCTTCCCGGAGGAAAGACAAGGAAAAAGGTTTCTGACAGACAAAACCAAATGGGTTTTTCCTTGAGATGAAAAGTAAAATGTAACAAGCACATTTAATTTCTCCCCTTCTAGGCGGCGTTTAATAAAACGGCACCCTGCAATGGGAACAGATAATGTTTGTCTTATAAAACCCAACAGCCAGTTCCCTTTTTAAACACAGAACTGCTGGCTGGGCTTTGTTGTGGGCCAGGGACTGACAAGTTTGCAGATGCTACAGCTTGTTACCTAATCAGAGCCAGATGCTGCTCCCCGGCGACTTTCTCACTGTCACCAGGCCCTCACCGCAGCGAGGGGACAGCCACGAGTCACCACGGGCCCTTCTGTGTCTGGAAGTCTCGCTGTATTTTTTGTTATCTTGAGTCTCTGTTTGTTTTTAATTTAAGGAGGTTTGCACTGGCCCAGATAGAGGCGAGTGAATGGGAGAGGTAATGCAAGCGAGGCTGATGTCCGCTGGACATCTGTTTAAATTCAGCAGTCAGGCACACAGAGCAGTCTCTGTGTCTTTAGTTTGTTGTTGGGAGATGGCCTGCAGCAAAATGAGAGTATTTGATTTGAGGATTCATTAGATAATTCTGTACGTTATACTTCAAATAATGCATAGGCCTGAGAGAATGTTTTAAGTAAAATTAAACATTTCAGTGTGGCTGTGGCGGGTGTCAGGCAGTTCCAGCACGAGGGCACGGGTTGGTTCCTGCTCCCTCTGAACTGCAAATCGCGTTCAATATTCTGTCTGCCTTCTTAAAAAGGTAGCAAAGGAATTTGGATTCTAAGAAGCCAGGGTTTGTCTGAGATCATTATTTGGTTCGGCACCTTTTGCAGCCCTTTTCTTTCTCCCACTGACCGGAATGCTCAGTGCTTGACGCCGCTATCAGCGGTGCCTGAGCGCCGAGGCTTTAATTGACTTGTTACCATCTGCTCTGGAAATGGGAACTTTGCAGCTCATGTACATTGTGGTGTGTGTTTCTTAGGTTAAATACCGTGTGACAAGAAAAGGAGCTTCCCTCCCCACGCCGAATGATGCCAGGAGTGTCAGGCACTGCACAGCGACAGAGATGTTTGTTCTCGGAGCTGCTTTCGCGTGGGGAATTATCCTCGTGCTAAAGCACTGCGATGTGAAACGTTCAGGACTTGCTCCTGTTTACAGGGGGATCTGCTTTCTTTCTTTCTCTCTAGAAGAAACCTGTTATGCAGTGGGTAATAAAACTAAAAATAAAGATCAGAGCCAATGGAAATGTTGTAATGTTTCTCGGCAGAAGCATTAGAAGCTGCCCATAAAGCATGAGGCATTCAGAAATTTGCACCCTATTATTGTGCCCTCCAGCCCCTCTGGAATCTCTTTTCTCCAACAGATTTGTTGTATTCCCAACACCTCTGCACTGTAGGCTGTGCTTCTGCGCTCCGAGCTCCTGACACCCCGCGGGGGCGTTTGTCCTGGGTCCTTCACACTGCCACTGCTCCAGGGTGAGTTCGAGCGTCAGCTCCTGCCTTCCCCTGGAGCCAGGAGAGGGGCTGGAATATGCAGCGCTTAATGAGCAGCTTGGGAGAAGCCTTGGTTGGGTCTGTGCTGCTGAAGGTAGTGGTAACTGATTTATCTTAGTGAGGTCATATTTAGGACTTTTAAGCTGTGCTTTCCCAGACCATGCACCATCTCTTGTTCTGCTCTTTGGGGTTCTCTTGGTTTGTTCAGGGTGTTTTGGGGTTTTTTCCCCCAACATTTTGTGCTACTATCTTTCTTAGAAAGCTGTTTCATTTACAGGATTTATTTCCCCTTTGACATCTTAAATAGCTGATATTTTTCTGTGTACATCTGGCTACTGGATTCAGAGGAGTCCCTGAGCCAGAATCCATCGTGAATCAGCCGCTGCTCTTCACAGAGAGGCTCCACTCTTAAACAAACCCCATCTCTGGAGAGAGCTGGCAGGAGGAGTGAGGAAGGTTTGCAAACTCTTCTTCCCCAAACAAATCCCTCTGAAGAGTTAAATTAAGTCACCTCCCAAGCGCTGCCCTTCCCTCCGGCACCCTGAGCCCCCGGGTTTTCTCCGGAGAACAATAACCCATCTTCTCTGCTTTTGGTGCCTGTCCAGTGTGGAAAGAGAAAGATGAGGTCAAAGTGGCAGGCTGTACAGCTTGCTTTTGAGCCAAACAGATGGTGAAGGTTAAGTGACAGCTCTGTGACTGCCTCTTTTGAAGTAATTGGAGATAATTTGTATTTTGAATCAGAACTTGACCACTGTCAGAAGGGAAGAAGGTTAATATGTAAACGATTTTACATTAGCCCCTGTTTCTTGGGATTTTTGCTCCCTCCCACCCCCCCCTTAGATTCTTGTTTCTATAATCCTTGCTCCAGGCTATTGGTAAGATTGTCTTTGAGCTCGGTGTGACTCGGCCTAGGCTGCAGTTGTTATGAAAGCCAACAACAGCTTATTAAGGCCAGGGATAATCTCTGCTACTGATGCATTGTTGCTTTCCTGCAGTCCAGTGACGGCTTGGAAACAAGACTGGAAATGCAGTTCTGACTGGGGAGGCTGGCAGAGAAATACCCAAAATATGTCTTGTTTCTGAGGCTAGACCCATTTTGCAGATTATACTGCATGGGTAAGAAGCTCCCCTGAACTTCTCTCATGATCAACAATGGAAATTTGATTTGGGCTGCCTTCTCTCCCTTGGGATTTTTTTTGGCTTTGAGCAGACTCCTGTTTATTTACTCTGAGTACAGAACATACTGTATGTGTTGAGTTTGCTGATGCTTTCCTGGTGGGAAGTGGAATATTTCTAGAGCCTGATTTCAAAGTGGTAGAGAGGAGCTGCCAAGTTGCTTCTTGGTGATTCTTGTCGCTACAACAGTTCCACCCTGGTCCTACAGGTTGTCCTCAAGTACCACGTGCAAGAGCAAGTGGTGAAGTGCAGGGGTTTCTGTACCCCATCCTTTTTTTTTTAATGTGGGAACTGAAAGGACCTTGCAGGGAAAAGAACCTCCATCCAGTGTCCCTGTGAAAGGAAAAAAAGCAGCAGTTTCACTCATATTTAAATCCTGCAGTTGGGATTTGTGGATGAATTTAGTGTAATGTAGCAGTTGTTAGGCAGAGACACCTGAATATGCTGGCTGGGAGGTAACTCAGACCTTTCTGTGGACTGTAGTCATAGAATATAGAATATTCTGGGTTGGAGGGGATGCCCAAGGACCATCACAGTCCAACTCCTCACTGGTAGATTAGTAGCCGGATTATTTTGTCCTGGCCCAATTCTTGCATACAGAACTCAAGAGATGCTGGTGGAGAGGCCACCAATACAGAAAGTCTGAGGTATTTCTGTGCATTTAAATGCTTTTATCTCAGAAGCAGAGAAGGTAATATTGTATTTTATTCACATACATCAGGTTGATTATGAAACACATTTTTTCACTAACTTGAAGAAGAAAAAGGAGATACTGGCTTGTTATTTCTGCCTTTTTCTTAACCAGGCAAAGTAAAGAAATGGTTGCAAAACCTTTAGAAGCATTCAAGTACCTCGGTGACTTTCATCAGATGTTCTCTGTACAAGAAAAAGAAAAAAAAATCGTTCTATCTTTTTATTTTTACTTTGCTTTAATCTTATTTGATGATGTCTCAACAGGCTGGGACATGCTTTCTTGGATGGCAATTTCACTGCACCATATGTGTCTCTCACTAGATAGCAGAGTGAAATGAGTCTTGGCAGGAAGAGAACTAAACACATCGACAAAGAAAAGAAAAAAAATTATTTGCTTAACTCCCTGTTGCCTGCATACATTTTTCCCTGGGACTGCATCTGGTGCAACAATGCAAAGTTGGCTTCTTACAAATGTGTGTCTGAGGCACAGTCCCACATTGATCCCTTGCCATCCACGCTGGTTGTTTGGGTTTTTCCTAGTAATCCTCATTTAAATGTTTCAGTACCTAGCAGTGACCAAGCTAAGAAAAAAGAAAATCTCGTTTTACCTGTGAATTTATGTTGCTTGTGGTCTCAGGGGAGAGCTGGTCCTTACTTGGCTCCAAAAAGGATTTAGCAGTCATTCTAAGGAAGAAATAAAAGAAATTACCAATATTAAATTCCTGCCCGAGTCAGGCATTCTTCTGCTGAGCTCCAGGCCTGGTGTTTAAACTCTGCAGGGAACAAAAGCAGGATCAGGCCAGGCTCAGCCCCATGGGCTCCCAGCGATGGAGGGAGATTGCAGATATTTACTGTGGTTGAGACAAGATTCCAGTCTGGGCTGATAAGTTTGGAATATTTACACTGGGTATATTTCAGAGTAAGGACAGGGAATCTCTCTGGGTTGAACTAGTGGAATGTGTGTTTGAATGTTAGGATCAATCAACCAAACAAAATATTTTGTATTTGAACATACCTGTTGGATAAATGACACGGTGGTGCCAGGGCTGCACTCCCAGCCTATGCCGCAGGGCCAGGGGCCAGGGCCCGGTCTCAACCACAGTCCCCACTCGCCCAGAAAAGGGCAACCAGCACGGGCAAGGGAACCTGCATGGGTCCATTTCTGACTTCTGTGTTCCAAAGGCTCCCGCAGTGTATCGGGTGCTGTTTACAGAGGCTCTCGGGGACGACTTCTGAACCCTTGGAAAAATCTGTATTTGTACACTTGGATATTTGGGAGGAAAATTAATACAGGTTCTGCAGTGACCTCGCTGGTTACCACGGAAGTGTCTGGCAAAAATAAGAGCAGAGGAACATGCAGGTGATTTGCAAAAGATAAAATGGAAAAGGAACGAGCAGGTTTATGGTGTTTAAGGAACTTTGCAATTTAAAACAATGGAGTGGTCACATATGATTTTAGACACCACATGGAAAGATAGGAAGGGGGAAAAAAGAATCCTTTGAAGCACGAACCGTGTAGAGATTCCCATGGAACCCCAGTGGGATTCACAGCAGGTGCAGCACACAGGTAACGTGTGCGGGGCAGGCATGGAGCAGACCTGGCTGGAGTGTTTCATAGGGTTGAGTGGTGCTGTGCAGGGAAGGGCTTAACAGTCAGGTGGACATGAAAATTGAGGTCATGTGGATGCAACCTTTGGAGTTTTATTATGTACTTAAAACCATTTTTCCTTTGTGCTCCTTCTAAATAAAGTGGTTGGAAATTATTTTTAAATTTTTTTTCCCCACTGTATCTTTTCCCAAGGTTGTAGCTGTTTTTTTAGTATTATATAAACTGACTGTCACAGGGAGATCTCAATGATTGTTGGAATGTAATTGCTGTGTAGGTTTGGGGGGTCAAAGTTCTGTTATGTCTGGTGAAGTCTGGAGTTTTCTGCTCCTCCCCTCGTGGCCGGTGTGACAGAACCCATCAGGGCAAGGCTTTGTGCTCACACAACACTGGCTTTTAGCGTTGCAGCCCCTCCCTGGCCCGTGTCCGTGGGCCCCGAGCTCTGCGAGTGTGTGAATCACACGGTGCAGCGCAGCAGGAACAGGCTCTGCTGTGAGCCGCGGCCCTGCTGTGCCAGGCAGGCAGCAGGAGCACCACTCGCTTTTCCAAAGGCCTCAGTGTCGCCACAATCCCTGGTCTGCCCCTGACATTTTCCTAATTCCACAAAATCATAACATTCACGGCAGGCAACGTGTGCTGGGTTCAGACTTTTTCCTGATGTTTTTTCCACGGCCGAGGTGCTCCGTGTGCTGCAGGGGCAGCGTCCACAGGCTTAGACCAGGGCACGGAGAGGGCCCTGCGTGACGTGTCACCTTCCACAAAGCTTCCCTTTTGGGCACCGTGACACCTCTCGGTGCCCACAGGTCACTGCCAGGGCAAGAAAGACTTCATAACTGTGGGAATCACACAGAGTTGGGAAGTTCCACAAAAACTCTGGGGATCCAAAGGGGAAGGCGCCCAGAGAGTCAGTGAGGAGCTTCCGTGTTCCTTGTTTCAAAAGGCCTGTTCTGCTCCTAATAAATGAAAATATTTATATAAAATATACATTGGTTGTATTCCTAAATATTCGATGTGGAAATTGATCCGTGCAGCGATCCCTGTGCAGCTGCTTGAAATGGAAATGCAGCAGGGAGATGTGAGGGAATCGGAGCACAAAGAGGAGCCGGAGGTGCAGCTCCGGGCAGCGGTGCCGGCTCCCCTCCGACACTGGGATCTGCACCCGCGGGCCCAGGGAGCACCGCGGCCCTCGGCCGGGGTAAACAAGAGCCCTCTCTGTTAATTGGTGGAGGAGGCTTTCTGCAAAAATAGGACTTTTTCCCCCCTACTCTGCTTTTTCTTTTCACCTTCTGATGAACTAATTATTCCTTATCTAGAGCCCACGTGCCCTCATGCCCCAGGAGCGTGCACTCCCGGAGAATTCCAGACTATTTGTAGTATTTTAAAATAACAGGTCCTACAGGGAAAAATAAAAGTTGGCATTCTTCTTAATTTTTAGCTATTACTTTAATAACAATGAAAAATTATAAACTATAAATAAATACATAAATATATTTTTAAAAAATCCAACTTATTGAGCAAAAGATGTTACCTGGAGGGTAGGAAAAAACCCGCTTGTTGTTGGATTCATCCAACGCAGCATTAACTGAGTTAGTCAGAAACGTGTCACAAAATTGTTGAGGCTTTTTCAATGGCTTTTTATAAATATATCTTGAAATCTGAGCATGTTCTGCACCTTAGATAATGCATTATGCCAAAAAAGGATGTTTCTTTTGTTAAAAGCTTATAAGGTTGAACGGAAAATACAAACCAGATCTGAATAATCTGGATTATACTTCTATTCTTTGTCTGTGGTGTTTTTTATTAGGTTAAAAGAAAATATCTGTGTTTAATGTGTTTTGTTGATAAGGTATTTAATATTAAGAGGTTTTGTTTAAGTTAATTTTAGACAAATTATTTAGCTGTTGTAAAATTGCTGCAATATGTATGCTCATGCACATGTGTAAATAGGGGCATATTCCTATATTATATGTAAACCCCTAAATTTTTAGGAGGAAGTTTCTTTGCAGTCAAGCTGTTTAATGACATGTCAGTTCTCCACTTGTGCGGACTGTTTAAAATTCTGTACCATTTTCTGTTTTAATGCTGTATCATTTAATTCTCTAGAGAAAAAGAGGTAAGGTGTTAAAATTGGGATAAAAGCTTCCAAATACTAGAAAATTTGCTCTGTCAAACCCAGAGCCCTTTTTGCTGGCAGAAACTTAAGGAAGTAAATACTAATAAGCTCACATGCAACAACAACAACGAAAAAAGATGTAATTTCTTTAAATAATATAAATGCAATTATCAATACTTTATCAGAATAAACAGCTAAGGTTGAATTTTCTGGTAATTTTTTATTTTTGGCTCATGAATGCAGAATCAATACTTTGAAACTTGTTTTCTTCTCCCAAGAATTGTTTTCTGGATAAAGGAGAGCGGTGTATTTTGTTATTTTCCCCTTTCATTTTCTTTTCTAAGAATATGGCATAAAATCACCTGCTCTGGCAGGTTGGCTGGGTTGTTTTCAGGGGACGTTCCCCGGTTGCCTCTGCCCTGGCGGTGTCTGGAGGGCTCTGGTGTGCCCGAGTACCTGCCGTAGGTGCGGGCCGTGCCTGCCCGAGTGCCTGCCGTAGGTGCGGGCCGTGCCTGCCCGAGTACCTGCCGTAGGTGCGGGCCGTGCCTGCCCGTGGCAGGGCAGCCCTGGCTGCTCGCGGTGGGCTCCGGAGTGGGGACGGGGCCTGGGCAGGGCCTGGGCAGGGTGCGGAGGATGTCCCACGGACAGACCGTGGGCAGCCAAAGAGAACAGCCCCCTCGCGCCGCTCGAGAGCAGTGTCCAGCCTGTCCTGTCAGGTTTATTGTCCACTCCATCAAGGGGTCTAATGGTCAGCGGAGGGGCTGAGTGTGTCCCCGGGGGCCTGACATTAACCGAGTGGACTTGTTTAAGCTCACCCAGGGTGTCTCCGGCTGATGGGGACGCCAATACCCGTTTCCCTCAATGAGCAGCCGCTCGGATCATGACTCAATACAGCTTCCCCCNCGCCTTTTTATCCCGGCCCGGCGCTGCCTGTGGGAGCGTCTGAGGCAGAGCGGGCTGGTGTGCTCGGGAATACGGGAAAAAACACGGGAATAAGCACGGGAAGCGGAGCGGCGCGGCGGTGCTGAGCTACCGCGGCCCCGCGGCCACAGGCCCGGAGCAGGGCTGAGCGGGAGCTGCGTGCTCGGAATTCACTGGAAAGTTTTATTCCGACTTGTAATTTCTGACAACGCAGGAAAATCCCATTCCATCATCAAACCGGGAATACTTAAATCCTAAAATTAGTTTGCTAGTAAAAAGTGCAAAAAATTCAGCTGTGGAGCTTTGGGTAGCTTGTGCATGTGGTTTTTCATATTCATCTGAAATACATTGTTTCTTTCCTGGATGATTTTAACGTGTTTTCTGATGGAAAATAAAGAGATGTTTTCTGCATATCAAATTGTTACTTGAAAATATGTTTTGGTTTTTTTCCTAGTTGAACCAAACATGCTGCACATGAATATTTTTTGGGAAATAATTGTGTATTAAAATAGATTTATATTGTTCAATTTTTACATTGTTTTAAAAACACAATTTCTTCAATTATTTTGGAGAAAGAAGACTAAAATATTTTTTTTAATAATAAAGAAAATGCCTTTGACTGGGCTTGTTCCTGCTGTACTGACAGAGAGCAGGGGAGGCTCTAAATCTGCTTTTCCAAGGCAAGCTAAAGATGGAAATTGCAAGGGAAAATGAGCCAAATAATATGATTTTTGATAGGTGTTTGTAGTTTGTCAAAGCTTTTTGTCATTCAGATGACTAATTTGTATAAATAAGTCTGAAAACACTTTGTATTAACATAATTATTTACATAAAATATCATTATTTTTCTGCTTTCATTAACAATTTTTTTGTTTAGTTTCAGATCTGCTGTAGTAAATACTTTGTGCATATTTATATGCTGCTGAGTGTTGTCTTGAAAATGTTTGATAGTATCAGTTTCCTAAAGATGATGTTTATAAAATGCACATAGTTGTGTGAATTATTTATATCAAACGAATGAGAAAGAGATCCTGCTTTCCCTAACACTAACAACGGATCCACTTTTCCTGTGGCAACACAAATATTTATTATATTGTTGTACTTAAAGAAGGCTTAAGCCTCTGAAGTGTCAAAAGTCAAGCTGAACAAATTTAAAAGCAATGAAATGAAACCCGAGTTGGGCACAAAGGATCTTTTCTGCATTTCCTGAAAGGCAGGAGCTGGAGAGGGCAGGATGGGAGCCTCGGGGGCCTGGTCGTGGGGCTGAGATGCCCTCGGGGCAGTGCCGCTGCGGCCAGGGGCTCCAGGCTCCCAGAGATGTTGGGCGCTTCAGCCCTCACAGTGAACCTGTGACTGAGTGCTGAGAAACCCAGCGTGGAGCTCCTCGCTCTGGGCACAGGTCACAGCACAAGTGCTCAGTGCCGGAACAGATGTGCAAAGTGCACGTGCAAGGGTGTATTTGGGCGGAAACATCCCAAATCAGAGCTATGCCTGTTGAGCACAGAAAGGTTCGCTCCCAGATGGATTATATATTTAAAATTTTCTTTTCCATGTCCTCAGACTCTTCCATCTGTGTTGCTGGGCAGGATTTGTAGACAGGTGTGTTTCTGCTTTGGGAAGCAGCAGTAAGAATGATTTACCTGAGGACTGCGGTGGGACGTGACCCTGCCTCGGTGGGTTTGGGAATAGCTGGAGAGGGAATCACGGCACTGGGGGCAGCAGAGGAAATTCGGGACAGGGTGCAGAACTCTGAGGCAGCAGTTACGGGGCAGAGACAGTGATTCCCTTCCCTAAGATATGAAATCCCCCTTTGTGGGCGTTTTGGAGACAACCAGTCGTTTGTAAAATGTAAAATGAAGTTCCCATTTTTTCAAGCTAAAATTGTATTTCAAAATCACCAGCTGTGTTTTCCTGAAGTTCTACAGAATTTGGAAACATAATTTGGGATTTCAATTTTAGTTCCAAAAGTTGACAGCAAATTTGAAAAATCTCAATTCAGCAAAGGTGGTTTTCCTTTGGGGAGTGCTTCAGGAATAAATCCCAGGGAAGGAGTGTATGAAGAGAGAAAGAAAGATAGGAATTCTGTGTAAAACATGACCTAGAATCACAGTCCGAGTGGGTCCTGTAGGATCTTTTTCTAGAAGAAATGCCACTCTCCTTTGAAAAACAAATTTTGTGGGGGGGGAAAAAAATCCTTAATTCCAAATGCAATACCATGGAGGGGATGGGTGCGAGGCCGGGGTGGCAAGGGAACCTGCTGGAAAGGCAGCGCAGGGAACATTGCGCTCAACCGCAGAGTTAGAGCCTGGCTTGACGATTCTGATATTCCAAATGGGAAGGAAGCCCTTTCCCATCCAAATGCTGTGTTGTGGAGAAGTTGGGTGTGCACCTAATGTGGCGGGCGCTGACCATGGCGCCGGGCGGGGGGACAGGCACACAATGGGATGACCGTGACTTCGAACAAATAAATAAAACATGCGGCTCGTTCCCTGCTGTCCCTCCCCCTCCCGTCCAGCCGGGATTACATTTGCCGTGGTCATTTCCCAACGCCTGCCTAGTAAAAAGCGCCCGTGGCCCCGCGCACGCCAGGGCCTCCTCCCGTGGCTGCGGGTGCAGCCCTGCCGCCCGCCCGCCCCACGGCCGCTCCCAGCACCAAAAACGCCTCACATTGGATTGTGGCCCAAAACCATCATCTGCAACTCCCACCCGGCCCACTTGATAAACGCCCGCTCCCTCCAGCATGGGGCTTCCCACAGCCCCACCGCCGCAGAGCCCTGGCCACGGGGAGCAGGAATACATTTTAATAAGGCTGGGAAGGAGAAAAATGAGTTTGCTCTGCGGTTCTGTTCTTTAGGAACAGAAAAAGGTGAGCATGTTGCAGGGCAGGGAGGGGAAATTTAATATTGCGAGAGATAATGGCAACTATGTTAATATCCGGAATTTTCAATGTACTATAAGTACATTTTGTTTTTCCTTTTAGCACGATTTATAATTAAAGATTTTAATCTGGCTTCACATTGAGTTAATAAGCCCTTTGATTGATTAGGATTCATAAAATTGCCATTTCCCGCTGCTGCTTTGTGTTTCTGGGATGTTCTTTTGAAAAGCTGGGGAAAGGTGAATGGGAAGCGGCCATTGTTTGGGCTGAGCTCCGCCAACTCAGGGGGCTCGGGGCCGCTTTATGCGGAGTTTGTCCCCAGCAATATCTTCTTGTTCTGCAAAATGAATGCAGATGGAATCTACTGAGCTACATTTTAGCAATTTTTAGGGAAAACTTCTTGTTGTGTGTAATTTCAGCAGGTGTTGCACACAATTGCTGCATCGTTACTGACCTGTGCTTGATGGAGGAATTTGGGATTAGAAGCAGAACAAAAAAGGCGAAGTATTAGAAAACAAATATATCTGAATACAGCACAGCCCTGATATCTGGGCTCTCGCGTGGCTTTCAAAATTCAGTTTATAGTTCTGTGTCCTCACAGTGTCACCTCCTTTGTTATTAGGGGCTGGTGCTGCAGCAGTAAAGCACTTGTTAGACAAGGAAACGGAATAAAAGGAAGAGGCTGTTTTGTTGCTCTTTGATCATGTTTTACTTGTTTAATTTTTTTAAAGTAAATTCTGATAAATTCTAAAGTCTAAATGGAAAAAATGAGAGAGGCAGCTCATGATTTTTAAGCATCTGTTAAGTGGAGGTGGGCTGCTTTCCCCAGCTGGATTGTGTGTGTGTATGTGTGTTAGAGGGGAAAAAAAAAATCTTTTTTCTTTATTTTTAGCCAGGGTAAAAGTGACCCTCTTTAGCCCCAGAGGGGCCTCACTGTGTGGATTGAATCAGAGCAAATTCCCTTTGTGTTTCCTGCTCTGAGGGGACACGCTATTGTTGAGTGCGGGGCCTCTCGTACGCGGAGCAGCGCAGGACTGTGAGCAAATCCTTCCTGGATAATGCGCAAGTTGTTTCACAATCGATCCGGCCCCCCCCTCCCCCAGCATTCACCCCAGTTTACTTGGCACAACTATCATTTCCTGGCCCTTTTATTACCATTCAGATGTCCTACAAATGCAAACATTTGGAACAGAAGAAAGGGGCTGGGTGAGGCGAGGGCAGGTTGGGGAGCCCAGGAACGCGATGCTGCCGAGCTGCTTGGCTTCAGAGCCAGGCAGCAGATGCCTGGGTAGGGCGAGCGGCGAGCTGGATGTGTCAGCACTTCCAGGGGGCTTAATTTGCTTTATTTTTTTAATGTAAGTACCTGCTTCCTATTTTTATTTTACCCAAAAATAATTTTAATCCTCCACCATTAATTTTCCAGCAGCCTTTGAGACAATTTTGCTTTTAGCTCTCATATGCCAGCACAGGCTGACAGTGACGAAAGGATGAAAACCCGGCAATAACACAGGGTTTTGCTTACAAATTGACAAAACCAGCCCTGCCAATCCCCAGTAATTTCCTGCATCTCCATAGCTGACCTCATGCATCCAGCCCCGCCGGCGCTGATTGGCGAGGTTAGGATGGGAACGATGAGCAAGGTTCATCCCAAAGAGAAACAAACAAACAAAACCCACCACAAACCCACTCTGCCTCTCGAATGAATGTTGTTATCGCGCTCCGCGTGCGGGTGCGGGGGACGCCGGGCTGTGTCCCGCAGGTGGGTCGGGGCAGTGCCGATAGCGGGATGTTCCCGGCGCGGCGCTTCCCACCGGCGGAGGTACTGGAGTGAATGTCAGCGCCTGTCTGCCCGCGCCGGCCGATCGATGCTTCATTAGGCCGAATTGTCTTTTGCCCATGCAACCTTGAAAACAGTCCCTTAATTACCTGTGAGGAAGTCGGGGACCCCGCTCCCCCCTGGCGGCTCCCCTCCCTCGCCGGCGGCGGTGCTGGGGTCACTCGCGGCCCCTCGCTGCCGACGGCGAGCGGGGGGGGGGAAGAAATATGGGACCCCGAGGTGAGAGGGCAGGGTTCAAGTCCAGACTACAGATCTATTGAAGAGGTTTCAGACAGCCAGGCCTCCACTTGACTTTCCATCAGCCTGCCCCGATTCCTCAGCTGCTGCCCGCGCACTGCTGCGGCTGACGACTCCGCAGGGCTCATTACTGTGCTCCGAAACGGCCTGGCCGTGCCACAGTCTCCCCCGAACCCCTCATCCCCCAAAACTACAGGGATTTGGGGCAGAGCAGAGAGGGGGAGCAGGAAGTGTGTCGCCCCCCCCAGACCTGGATTTCAGGAGAGGCGGCTGCACGTCACCATGGGCCTTGCAAGCAGAGCCCAGAAAGTGCATAAATAATCTTATTTGTTATGCATTATTGAAAATTCAGAAAGATTTTAAATTCAAGTGATAATCTGATCATCCTGAGGGATAGGTTTATATTTAATAGCCAGGTGTTTTACCTATTCATTTGTGATGGAAAATATTATAATGAAGTAATAAACCGTAGCACAGAAATGTTAATCATATATATGTGGTCTGCAAACCCCCTGAAATCACAGACCCCTTCTGCTGTCCCAAGCTGTCTTTATTGGTAACCTCATGATTTAAGATAATTTAGGTTTTGGGACTATGCCCGCAGACCTCGGGGCACAGTTGTTAATAATGGAAAGCTTATTTGACTGCATTATTCTCCTCCTGCATCTTATCTGTTCTGCTGTGAAGTTTTTCAATATCATGTGCTGTTTCTTTGTTTCCTATTTTAGAAGAACATGGAACAAAATTATGAAAGCTGTTGAGACTACTGCAGATCTGATATAGTGGGGTGGAGGAATTACTGGGAGATGAAGAGTTGTAGAGGGGTTCAGCTTTAAAAATTCACGGAGTATTTTCATTTTAATGCAAGGTGGGGGTTTGACTCCTGAGTGATGCTGAGAAATGAGATGCCTTCCAGTGCTCCATCTCTCCCCCCCACCTAAGAACCACCTCTTTCCAGCCTGTGCATACACCCCCCCTCCCCCCCCAGATTTAGAGGACTGCAACACACAGGTGTCCAGCTGCTCTCCTCTGCTAGTCAAAAATGAGGGAACTTATGGAAGGCGTCTCTCCCAGATTTCACTCCCAGTCTGGGGCATGAGACCCATCGCTGTCCCCACCGGCTGCAGCAGGGCTGTGCCAAGCACTGCGAAACCCACACGGAGCTGCGCCAGGACAGAGCATCCTCCGCTGTGGGGAGAGCACTAAATCCCAAACCTCGCTAAATCCCAGCGTTGGGAAGTGATCAGTGGAGCCGCGCTCTGTATTCACAGCAAAGGCTTTACTCACTGAGCGAGCTGTGATGTCACCGCATTAAGCTAAAATAACCACTGAACATGAGAACAAGAGCGATGGGGGGGAGGTTTGATGGGGGAGAGAGAGGGAAATAGCAGGCATATTACCAGTCCTGCATGTGGATCACAGAGCCAGATTGTGAGCAATCCCGGCACTCAAAGTGTCTCCTTAGCAGAAAAGGGAGAGGGAGAAAGAGGGAGCCAGCAGCCAGCCTTCAGTCCCCACCACGAGAGCTCTCGCGGTGCACTCGGCCAGGGTGTCAGAGGGCGTGAGTGCATTTTTCATTTCTTAGCCTTTGTGTGGTCTGCCAGAGGAATTGGATTCTGTCTGTATTTCCATGTATTTGCCTAACCGTGCTGTGTATTTTTTATCCTGGATGTGAGCAGGCATTAACACATAAACTCACACGCACTTAAATAGATGTAACGTAAATGGATACACAGGGAAGACATTAAAAATAGCCCGAGAGTCAGCTTTTCACCTGAACTGCCCAGCTGGCAGTGCCCAGTTCCCATTTCCCAGATGTGCAGGAATGGGGTGTTACTGGGAGGGAAGGACTGGAATGGAAAGGGAGGAATCTTTCTTTCCTGGCCTCTCTAATTAATGTTGGCCTTTGTGTGGTGTAAGGCCAGGGAATGTTGCTTGAGGTGATGGTGCTGGTGCTGAAAAACTGCTGCTCAAATGGCTGTCCCAAGCTTTGCATGGAATGTGTCTGCAGAGCTTCAGTGCATGGGAAACGAATCCAACCCAGTTCTGATGTGTTGGGATACAGCAGGATGATGTGTGAGCATGTGGAGTCGCTCTGTGTGTGTGAGCTGTGTTTGTAGGCTGTGCTGGGACTGGTGGGAGCTGTGCCACATCTGGGAGACACGTCTGTGCCCCCACACACGGTGCACACACTGCTTGGGGCGTGCAGCTCTTGGAAATCCTGCAAACTGCTCTGCCTCCGCCATAACTCATCCTGCATCCAACCTGATGTCGGCGATGGAGGACAGAAATTGAGGAGAGAGTGGGATTTAACCTCAATTCTTCCTGCTAGATTTCCAAGGTGCCGCAATTTGTGGACACGAAGAGGAGTCTTATGAGGAAGGGCCAAAAATGCAGCAATTTAAGAGTAGGGAAGTATCAAACAGCATTAGCAGCTTCAAGTAATAACCCCATGTCATAAAGAGGTTCTAGGGCTAATGTAGCCTTTTCATGTTTTCTTTCTTTTCAGTTTTCTTGTTCCTAGGTAAACCAATGCAAAAAAAAAAAAAAAAAAAAAATTAAAATCAACTTCCTAGTGGTCACTCTTGGGGAAGTGGAAAAGGCCATTGAGAAGGCCTGGAGAGTGCTTTTGTACCTGCCAAAACCATAGGCACTCGTTGAGGTGGGAAAGGCTGCCAGGCCCAGGGTAACGCAGAGTTTGGCTGTTGTTTGGGTGTGCAAATGGTCTTGGTTGCAATGTGTGTCTGTGTGTGTGTGTATAGTGTGTGTGTACAGTGTATGTGTGTACAGTGTGTGTCTGTATAGTGTGTGCATGTGTGTGCGTACAGTGTGTGTATAGTGTGTTTGTGCATGTGTGGGTGTATAGTGTGTGTGTACAGTGGGTGTGTGTACAGTGTGTGCATGTGTGTGCGTACAGTGTGTGTATAGTGTGTGCATGTGTGTGCGTACAGTGTGTGTATAGTGTGTGCATGTGTGTGCGTACAGTGTGTGTATAGTGTGTGCATGTGTGTGCGTACAGTGTGTGTATAGTGTGTGCATGTGTGTGCGTACAGTGTGTGTATAGTGTGTGCATGTGTGTGCGTACAGTGTGTGTATAGTGTGTGCATGTGTGTGCGTACAGTGTGTGTATAGTGTGTGCATGTGTGTGCGTACAGTGTGTGTATAGTGTGTGCATGTGTGTGCGTACAGTGTGTGTATAGTGTGTGCATGTGTGTGTGTACAGTGTGTGTGCATAGTTTGTGCATCTGTGTGTGTGTACAGTGTGTTTGTGCATGTGTGTGTGTATAGTGTGTGTGTACAGTGGTTGTGTGTACAGTGTGTGCATGTGTGTGTACAGTGTGTTTGTGCATGTCTGTGTACACTGTGTGTGTACTGTATGTAGTGTGTGTGTTACGTGTTGCGTGTGTACTGTGTGTGCATGTGTGTTCGATGTGTGTGTGTTATGTGTGTTAGATGTGTGTGTGACGTGTGTGTGACTGTTGTGTGTGTGTTAGATGTGTGTGTGTGTGTGTTATGTGTGTGCCTTCTCTGCACACACAGTGATCCTGTTCTTGCCGCCCTTTCCCAGCCTGTAGGGTTGGGGACACTGTGGAAGCTCCCCCTTTGATGGGTGACCTGTGGCTGCTCGGGACTGCTCTGAGCTTGGGAGCTTTAAAGAAAGAGAGGGATGGAGAGAGCATTTGCCTCAGGTGATGAGCAGCAGTGCAGAGCCTGGGGGTAGTGGGGGATGTTCAGATTTTATTTCTGTAGTAATAGGTTAAGTGATAGTTATTATTTATACCTGGTACATATTCTATGCAATTACTTTTTTGCTGGATTTCACCTGCACTAGTATTGGCTGGTCTCTGTTACAGAGCTGCCCCAAGAGCCGAGCACCTGCTGGCCCCATGCCCAGCAGTGATTCCGGAGCTCATGATCCACCTGTGCCTCTGCTGCCGCCCCCCGGGGCTGACACAAGTGGGGGCAGCTGGGCTAAAGAATAAACTGGGGAGGATTTCTTGTTAATCGTTTTTTCTGAAGGAAGAAGGGAATCAATCTGAATGATGCTGCTAGAAAAATAAGTTGAAACTTCAGTTTGGATTAAAAAAAAATATTTTTGAGTCTAATTAACAACCTAGCCACAGGTGTTTGGCTGTTTGCCTCAATTCCCTTCCTCAGGTGTTGGCGCTTTTCTGAGTGCCCAACAGACATTCCCAGGGAATTGTATTGGAATCCCTGATGGTGGATTATAAGAAGCAGGTGATGATCAAAAATTAGTGGTTGGGGCAGAGTTTTGCTTTTCTTTCCTGCTGTCTTTTGCATCTGTGTAGGGAGAACACAGGGAAGCCAGTGGGTGTCATTAGGCCAGTGACACCCTAAAAAACTGCTGCTCAGATTTAACTTCTGTTCTTCTGTATGATTCCTTTTTGTCATAATGTATTGAACATAGAAAATGCAGGATCTGAAAGAATCACCTGTGGTGAGTTAAGGAGTTAATTGATGGTGATTAGCAGAGAGCAGGGTCACCTGTGGGGGTGGGGGAATGGTCTGGCTGCTCCCTACACTGGACAGAGCTGCCAAGGGCTGGGAGCATGTTACACGAATGGAGCTATGGGGGTTCTTCTGCCTCAGTGATGCTGTGAAAGACTGCTAGGGCAAGATTTTTATCTGAGGGGTCTGGAGGATTCCAGCTTGGAAGACATGTTTGGGTGTCAGATTCCCGGAGCTGTCTGCAGGCCAGGTGCTGCTGCGAGGGATGAGTGATTTGCATCACCAAAATGTTGGCTGGGGCGAGCTGAGGAGAAGGTCCTGTCTAGAGAGCATTGTAAGGTAAAATATGAGGAGTCCTGGTTTCCAGTGCCTGAGCAGCTGGAAGGTGTCACAGTGTTGTGGGGGCAACAGTTGAGCATTGGCAACACTGGGCTGTAATTTTCCAGAGCTGTTGAGGTGGCTTCATTTAGGTCATTTGAAGTTGTGAGTGCTGAGAATCTTGGAAAATTGGGTCCTTCTTGCTCAGGTAAATCTGGAGTGTACTGTCTTTGTTGAAAGGCACTGTTCTACTGACTCATGAACCTCAGATGGCTGTTGGCAGCACTTCCAACACCATGAAAATGAAGTGGGTTTCCCTTTTTCTGTTGGAACAGCTACGCCAAGCCCAGTTCAGTGTGCTCTGGGCTTGAGTGAGCAGGCTGATTTCCAGGGTTTGGGGGAGGGTGGGGAGAAGATCTCAGATTAAGGTGGTATCCAAAGACATTTTCTCTAAATAATAAGTCTAAGTAGTCCTGAGCTGTGTCATTGCTGAGAGCCATCTCTCCTGGTTCAAGAGCATCACAGGAGTTCGGTGTGACACAGCAGGCTCACTGTCCCAGAGCCCTGGAGAGTGGATTATCAGAAGGTGGTGTATTGCTTTCTAAAACGTGCCCTGCTCAGAGGTTCTGGAGCCTGGTTATTGCTGATGATGAGCCAGTATATGTTATGGTGTTTTCTCGGGGTCTCTTCAAGTGCCTAGCACGAACCTGCAAGCCTTGGGACTTTTTTTAAATTTTAAATTTACTCTGGAGATGCAAAGCTCATTTTGAACAGGAGTCTTGTGTACTTCCATGCAGTGTAAGTCAGTGACTTAAGGGAAGAAGGAAGAAAAGCATAAACCAAAGACTAAAGGAAGAGTTGGGGTGAGAGCCCAAGTAATTTAAACCGGGAAAGAAGCATCTTTTGTGTATCCTGCTCATGAATTGCTGGAATGTGATGGCAGGTTGAAGGAGCAGGGTGGTGGCTGAGAGTTTGGGGAGGTGCACAGCCATGGAGGTGTGGGTCTGGCCCCTCCTTGCAGGCACCGTTTATTTTTCAGCACTTCTGTCTAATTAATATAAGGCCTGCTCAGGCACAGCCGCCCTCATTGGACGTGTCACTCGTTAATCATGCGACCCTCCTAGCCTTGGGTAATGACCTTGAAAGAATATATCAGCCCATGATGGCGGGAGTGAGGAATTAAATTGTTTCTCTGAGTGCTTATGGTCATTGCTGACAATTTATATGACACAGCTGCCCTAAGCTGGCCGTGCCGGCCATTGTGCCGCAATCATTTTCCCTCCGGGAAGCGGTGGCTGGGCAGGCCCCGCGCGGTGCCCCGGCCTGGGCCGCTCCTTTGTGCGGGGAGGAGGAGAAGGAGAAGGGCTCTGCAGCCTGGGATGTGCCGCAGGGGCCGAGCCCAAACCCCGGGTGCGAGGAGGAGAAGGGCTCTGCAGCCTGGGATGTGCCGCAGGGGCCGAGCCCAAACCCCGGGTGCGAGGAGGAGAAGGGCTCTGCAGCCTGGGATGTGCCCCAGAGGCCGAGCCCAAACCCCGGGTGCGAGGAGGAGAAGGGCTCTGCAGCCTGGGATGTGCCGCAGGGGCCGAGCCCAAACCCCGGGTGCGAGGAGGAGAAGGGCTCTGCAGCCTGGGATGTGCCTCAGGGGCTGAGCCCGAGAATCCCGAGAAGGCTTTGCTGAAGCCTTTCTCTCCGGGTGTGTCGGCGTTGCCGTAGTGTTGGGAATGGCGTTAGTTTGGTGGCTCCAACCTGAGGAGGGATCCCATGTCCGGGATCGAGCTCCCTTTCAGCAGGGCGTCTGTAAGGTTCGGAATGTGAGAGATGGGCAGGACGGCTTGAGTAGGCTTGAGATTCGGGTGAGGGTACAAACACATCGCATAACCGTGCCCGTTTGTGTGCAAAATTAGGCAGACCCTTTAATTACCGTAATTCCCTGTGTATGTCCTTGAAAATTAAGAAGTAAATTTTAATATACGTAAATGTAAGCGTTAATGGGTTAATATCTGTATTATTATATTTTTGTCTTTTACTAAGCGTTAAATGTACTTGGGAAGGTATTTATTTTTTGTAGATAATGAGTAAAGGGCTTTCTTAGTTGTTATATATTGGTATCTGCTTTTAGACTGATGAAATAATTTGTTACAGTTATTCAATCATATTATTTATAGAAAACATGTAGCTGAGGATCTAAACATCAGATTGTTCTGTTGTTGCCATATGGGCTGCTTTTATCTAAATATAAACAGTTGATAATTATCACTAGAACTATTGGCTAAAATCACAAAATAGACCAAGAACAAATAACAATCTAATTCTTCATTAACATTTTAAAAATGAAATAAATGTCCTTGTTTATGCCTTCAGTAAATTTGGCTCTGCTTTTACAGAACTGTAAATGAACCAGAACATTTGTTTTGTATAATCTATACAATATTTTATATGTATATTTGTATTGATGAGCTCAGGCTGCTGGATTTTGAGAAAGCTGGTGTATATATATACAGCTCCACAGAACTGTTACAAAGTACATGTATTAATGTATTCATAGAATCATGGAATGATTTGGGTTAGAAGGGACCTTAATGCTCATCTTGTTCCATCCCCTGCCATGGGCAGGGATGCCTTCCACTAACCCAGGTTTCTCCGAGTCCCGTCCAGCCTTGCACACTTCCAGAAATGGGCCAGCCAAAGCTTTGCTTGACAAATATTGATTGCTTCCATCTCAGATTCCTTTAAAATGCTTGGCTTTCTCGTTGGGTCTAGTGGCTTATTATTCCTTTATTTTTCAATTTGTTCCTGTTTCTCATCTCTAGCACCTCCATGTGTGGGTAGGACACAACCAAGGATGTGTTGTCACCTCAGTGTTCTGCTGGCTTGAATACCTCAGGGAAAATTATGCAAGTCAGCAGCTGCCACATGAAACTGTCCTGTAAAATACAGAAAAAACAGGCAAGGCAAAAGTGAAGACAGTGACTGGGAGGAAATAGTCTTTGTATGGACATCCTCTTTTAGTATGTGGTTAGAGCAGAGAATGAGGAGTTTATGTTCTCTTTTTAGTTATGCCAATGATGGTATGCAATGTCAATGACTGTATGAAAAAGGACAGATTAATTTGTGGTGTTGTTCCCGTTTCTGTGTTTAAGATTAGAGTTAACAAATGGTAGTAGTTCTGTATCAAAATTATTATTCACCTGGGTATGTTTTGGTTCCACTTTGCCCTTTCCAAAAACTGAAGAAGTTCCTTGCAAAGGGACTTTACCCTGTCGCGGGTGAGGGGTGGAGGGCTTTGGCTGCAAGTGCAGCCTGGCTCAGGGGCTCAGCAGCGCTACAACACCCTCTGAGACCTCAGCCGTGTTCTCTCTGAGCCTGGCCATGCTGGCTGTGTGTCCCCTCAGGTACCTCAGTGTTGTGTGTCAGTGTGTGGGGCTTGTGGCTGTCCCCCCAAGCCAGGTCTGTCCCACCTGCGGGAGGCTGGCGACCTTCAGGTCACCTGCACACAAAGAATCGCTCCCGAAGGAAAATCCTACTGCAGCGGGGGCTCCTCTGAGCACGACTCTGGCTTGAAGGCGAAGACCACGTTGGTGGGAATTGTTTTAATTCCCCATGGGAGGTGTGCGGTCTGGACATGACTCCAGGGCTCTGCATGGCAGAAGCAGCTCGTGGCCAGGACTCGTGCTGGACAACAGGATGATCCCTTTCTTCCCATTGGGAAGAGAACCCTAAATGCCTCTTCGGCTCAGGCACCCAGCAAGATGTCGCCATTCCTTATTCAAATTCCCTTTCTAATCGGCTGAAGGGCGAGCGAGCACTGCGGCCCCGTCCTCGCGCTGCGCTCGCCACGCTGACGTCAGCCTTCTTGTGCAGCAAGGATATTTTAAATTTGTTTATCTCCGTGATATCAGGTGGTTTGGTTGCTGGCAGCCCACATTAGCATGGCAGAGCAGCAAATATGTACATATATATTTATATTTAGCATTTTTTTCTGGTATGTTCAGCTGAAAAGGCTTGGCTTGATTAATATTTTCCGCTGTCCGGTAACCATGGCAATGGGGTCAGCAGATATAATACTTAATTTAATCTTCCAACTGCCTCAGTGTGCATCACCAGTGTCCCGAATAATAGAAAGCCTTTTGCTTCTCTCTCCCTTCCTCCCTCCTTCCCTCCCCTCCCTCCCTCTTTCTCTCTCTCGTTCTCTTGCTTCATATATTATTATCTTTGCCAGTGGCTCCCTCATATGACCCAGAAGGAATAAATGGAGGTTTTGCATTCCATGTATGTAGCTTATAAAATAAAAAAATAAAATAAAAAATTTGAAGCCCCTCTCCCCAGGCAGCCAGACTCCCCCAGCAGCTCGTTGGTCCCCCCTCCCCGGCAGGCTCGGCAGCCAATCTCCATGGCGTGCCGGGGCCGTGGGCAGACGTGGAGCGCTCGGCGCGGCTCCGGCGCGGCCGCCAGACGCTCTCCAGCCACATGCGCCCGAGCCGACCGACTGGCTTTGCTCTCCAGGTGGGTCCAGTCCATTGCTTTGTCTTCGCTCGGCCCAGGTCCCCCTTAGGTGTTTCATTTTGCTCTTTCGGCTTGATTTTTTTTTCTTAAGTTGTTTTGGGGTTTTTTTGTTGTTGTTTTTTTAAAATCATTGCAGTCTTTTTTCACAGCAAACACCGTCACTTTCGGGTTGGTTTTGGGGAAGGAGATGACGTGTTTACAACCTCCCAGACAGATTTAGTCATACTATTTAAAAAAGGGAGAAAAAGAGCATTTTCCTGCTCAAGTACTTTTTTGAATTGCCCAGTGACCAGAGGGGATTGACCTGGTGCAGGTCAGGCTGCTCCTCTCCTCTTCCCAGCTGTCCTGGGCCTCATCTCTAGTGAAAAGAGAGGAACGTTACCAGCAGGGATTAGAGTCGTTATTCTAGAGACGGAAAGGACATTAGGAGAGAGAGACACTTGAAATTTCCATAACCAAAGTTCTTCATCTTATTCTTTTAGTCAGTTTACATTTTAACGCGTCCTTGAATTTAATCAAAGAATAGTTATTCTTTTTTTGTTTTTGTTTTTCTCTTTTCTAATGTGGTATTTGGGAAACAGAATGACTGTGACCTCGGAATGGGTAAATGAGGGACCTTTTCCTTTCCCACTCAATGGGAATGAGCTTGTGGGTTATTTCTATGGGCACAGGGACTGATCGAGCCTGCCAGGGTCTTGGCTCTCACTCTCTGATGATGGTCAAAGCCTGTTAGATGTTGCTGTGACTTGGTTCTTGCCCAGGTGTCGAGTGATGGCTGGAAGGGCTAAAATTGGGAAGGAACTGAAGTTCGTCCCATCAGCCCAGATCTGAACCACTGATTTGCCAGTCTCTTTGGTCCCAGGCAGTGACTGCTGTGAGGACAAACATTCCTGCCCATTTCCAAAGGGTGTCCATCACTTCTCTCTGCGTGCGGGGTCGTGACCAAGCTATGAGTGGGTGAAAACCCAGCAGTAGCAAACCCCAACAATTCCAGTGAGAAATGGCCCAGATTGATTCAGTTGCCTTTAGTTGAGGATCTGACAGTGAACACGGTGGTCGTGCTGGGTTTGAATTTGATGATCTTAAGGTCCTTTCCCACCTTAGCAATTCTGGGATTCTATGCGTTAAAAAAAATACCTCAAGCAATTGGTCCTCTGTCATGTTTCTGAAGTGCTCAACCATTTTGTTAGGTAACATGTTCTCTATACCTTTGTGTGTAGCCTGTTTTATGGTTCTTCTTCTTCAGGACAGTCTTTGGTCATTTCATCTCCTGAAGTAAATTCTGCCCATGGTTCTGAGTGGAGAGGAGACCTGAGTTAGGAAAACTGATCTGTCCTTCCCAGGAGGGAATGAGGAGGTAGGATGGTGTGTGGGCTGTTGGAGTTCAGCATGGGTGAGGATCCAACAGGTTCAAGGCATCCTAGTGATGGACTCCAGCCTTGACTGAATAAATATACAGTAACCTTTGTGGTAACTACATCACTATTTTCTTTGTTCCGGAATATTCCAAACATCCCACTTTTTCTTCCAACTTCTTCCTTCCTGTGTCATTAGCAGAAGTACTAATACCTGCATAGGCTCCATGAAGACAATTACTGAGATGGGCTTTAGGTTTTATTTCACCTTATTTTGACTATTATAGTTCACTGATTTTTCTTCTTTTAATATATATTTAAATCATTTTATAAAGTGCCTTTCTGTCGCACGAATCTCCTACATAACCTGCCATAATGCAACTCAGATAAAAAATTAGAAATGGAAATTTTTTATTTTAAAAAGTCTTTTAAACAATTAATGTGTTATTTGATCCTAAAATATCCCCAATTTTAAACTTGTTTCTCAGGGACATTGGGAATGGAGAGAAAATACCACATCTGTTAGAAGTACAGACTTTCTCTTTTTTTTCTGGTGAAAAATCCAGACTTGAGTTTTGCATCTCACTGGGTAGAGCTGCCCCTGAGCCCCAAACAAGCTTGTGTTAAGTGTGTTTTACCACATGTCTGGGTATCTAATCATGTGGATATCGACCACACACACCAGAAGTGTATAAATATAAGAGCTCTCTCTCATGTGTATTTGTGCCATAGCATTAAAATATTACATGCACTAATCTCTGAAAATGTAGGAGAAAAATATGGAAAATAAATGAGCATCCTTTTAGATTTACAGGATTCCTGCCAATCATTTGCTATGTGATCTAGAAAGAACAACAGAAGTGAGTATAAAACTGAATTGAACCCCAAAAGCAAAAACAAAGCACCGCTCGCTCCATGGCCCAGACCTGCAACAGCCAGATCAGTTTAAAATGTGTCTGCCATAAACAAATACTGCGAGTACCTGCTCCTGAGCAAACATCTCTGCTTCTCTTCCCTTGCTCTTCTTTGAGCCTTCTATAGGGGCTGGTCCTGCTCAGCCTGACTTGCTCTCTCACTGAGATCGATGGGAACTGCCAAAGAAAGAGGGTCAGTAATTACTCCTTTCTTAGGAAAATTATTTGTGTAAATAAATAGTATTTCTGTCCTTCCCTTTCCTCCCAAAATAACTGTCTCCTTTGCCTGCAGTTGTTGGGCTGGATCTCTCTGTTAGAAAGAGAAAGTGAAGCTGTAGCTCATGAACCCCTTGAATGACACTGCTCAAACCCTCTTTGCCTGTATTGAAGAACTGAGGGTGCAGAGATTTGGTAGATTTGGGAATGTTTTCTTTGCTGTAGTTTGGCAAATCAGGTTTATGTTTTTCTGGTGATTTTATTGTTTGTTAATAAGCTTTTATATGGTGTGACTGAGGGTCTGAAGTAGTATCTTCAATGCTGGAGCAGCTTGGAAACTTGAAGCATGGGAGCTTGTTGCAGTGCTGATGCAGAGTAGGAATTTGTGTGCTCCGAAGGGGTGGAATGCCCAGGCTGTTCCATAGGGTTTGTGCTCTGCTGTTTTTCTTTGTAAAGTCTTGGAAAACAGGTTGGAAGAGACCTTGAGAGATCATGTCTTCCATATTTTTGTTTGAGATGTGATGTATCCGAGCCAGCTTTTGCTATACAGAAAGCACTTTACTGTAATAAATAGCAATGATTTTTGCCAAGTTGAGGTTTGCTGACAGTTCCCAGATTTTACACTTCAGGCAGTGTATTTAAATGACTTACAAGGTGTAAATTGCTGCGGAGCTGCTGTGGAAGTCATGGCCTTTTTACTCCATTCGAAGCAGAAGCAGCAATGTGCAGGAGGAAGTGTGGGCTATGACAGGAACTGAGTCATGTTTTCCCCATCATCCATGGGCATCTCACAGAGAAATGGCCCTGTAAGAAGTTCTCCCCAGAACACAACACTGCTGTGGGTGTGTGCAGGTCAGTGATGCCACAAGGCCTCACGGAGGTCAGCCTGTGTTGCATTTCACAAAGATAATCCTTGTTCTGAAGGGTTTGTGTTCTGTTTGGGACCAAAGAGAAAAATATTAAAGAAAAAAGCTGTTAATGGAAAAGCTTAATCCAATATTGTTTATTGCTCAGAGTTGTTGTCTGTAGTTTGAGCAGTAGCTACCTCCTGCTTTTTCATTAGTCATAATTTTCTCATGCTATAGCATCTTTTACCTTTCTCTACTTTTCTGTTACACTTTGCTTTAGTGTGGGGTTGTTGGTGGGTCTTGACCTTCTGCTGTTTCTAATTTGTGCCCTGGAATGCCGGGAGTAAGGAAATGCAGGAGGGGGGGATCAGGACTGGTGCTGCAAAGAAAAGGGAGAAAGAATACTCGGAATGAATAGAGCAGGGTTGGATGGGGCTGGGTGGCTGGCTGGGCACAGCTCCGGAGGCTGCAGAGCCTGCCCAGGTGTGTGCCCGAGCAGCTGTGGGGGTGAAGGATGGGCCTTGCAGCGGCAGCACTCGTGCTGTGTCCGCATGCTTCTGTTTCCAGCCACGGCTCCATTAAGCCGGCAGCCCTCGGAGCAGCCCCTCCATCCTGCGGACATTTGCTTTACGTAAAGCAGCTCGCAGCTCTGTGAGTATTGATGTAGACATTACCACAAATCGCCACTTAGGGACCGGGAAGAATTGACTAACTGGTTTCAGATCCAATACACATAACCTGATCAGACGCAAACTTTAAGTACACTTGCAGTCGTGCCAACTGCACCAGCGGGGAAGTGACTCTTCTGCCGGCTCTTTAAAGAGGCCCTGAGGGGAAACCATGAAAAAATAAAGATATGGGCTTAAGGCTTGTGCTGCAGCAGTTGTAAGGTGAAGAGTTGGTCTTGGCATGAAAAATTAGAACACAACTGCTCTTTGTGAGACTTGATTTGTAATTATTTCTTTTTTATAAAACTCACCAATTTGGGTTTTACAGCCACCACAGTCAGTGTGGATTCCTGAGGTCGTTCTGAATCTTCTTTATATTACAAGGCCTGGATGCTCTCCTGTTCCTTGAAAAAGGACTGTTCATGCTGCCAGTTAGGCAAAACACTGACTTAGAGCAGAAATACATAAGCAAGTGAGACCATTTCCTAATTTTCATTGTAAGTGTGACGTTTTCCAAAACTCTTGAGATCTGCAGGACAGAAGAGAGGCCTGGAGCGTTACCTGGACCTGGCTGATGGCACACGTGGGTTGATCTCACGGCTTTGTCTCTGCGTGGGGAGTTCAGCAGGACCCCAGGCACGAGAGCTTGTGGGAACAGTGAGCTCTGCTCTGGGAGTGTTAGAGACAACAGCATTTAATGTTTTTGGCATTGACTCATGGTGTCACAGCTGAGAGCTCCACTCAAAAAGTTGGCAGTTGTGAATTTTTTAGTAGATCATAACAATCAAACAGGCTTCTGCATGCTGGGATTGAGAACTATGGAATGATCAAAGAAGGTGGGAAGAGTGAAAGACAAATTCAAATAATTAGTGGGAAATGGAGCCTCTTTTGCAGCTAAGTTAGGTGATTCAGAGAACAAATCTGTGTTTAGCTGCGTGAATCTGAGATAGGGAGGAAAAGTGGCTGGCGCTCTGCGGCCTGTGCCAGTGAGAGAACCATCTCTGGGCTCCTCATGCCAGCCGTGGGTGCCGGAGCTAAGCCTGCGCGGAGCAGCGGCAGCGGTGTCTGACTGAGCACGGGCCCTGCTCGGGGGCTTCTGCCTGGGCAATTCTCAGCTGATGTTGCTGTCCCATATTTAGTATTCCCAGAACTCAATATTGCCATGGAAAGCCCAGGAGGGTCCAGCAGGGCAGTGAGGACTGTTTTCTTATTACTAAACAGAGAGATATTAACAACACAATGTAGGAATAAAAAAAAAAAAAAAAGCAAGCAAAGCCAGCCGCCTGCTCTTTTCTTCTCAGCATTATTATTTGTGACAAAGCCTTTGGTCCATTTTTCTTCATAATTTGCAGGACTCCTAATGGGAACAGCACCTCCCAATTACCATGGTTGCCAAAGGCTAATTTGGTTACCCTCAGGATCCACAATAGAGAAACTGTGTCGGCCCTTTGTAGATATTTGCATACTATACATACCGGGAATGTAAAACAGCTGCCCGGGCCCTATTCCACTATCATGGCAATTATGGGTCATTAGCTTTTTCTTTTTTCTCCCCTTTCTCCCTCTTCTTTCCTTGTTCTCATCTTCTAAACTCTGCCAGGCAGCAGAAGCAGCTGATGGGTTTGGAGGGAGCAGCAGCAGGACGAGGAGCTGCCTGGTCCCATTCGGGGGCTGCGGCTGACAAGCGCCCGTGCCTCTCTCGCCGACTGTGCTCTTTCTTCTTGTGTCTGTTCCCTCGGGTGCTCCCCGGGCCATTTGCATGCAGAGCGCGTGTTCCGTCCACGCGTGTGCCCGTGGGCCCTGCCCGGCCGCCGTGGGCAGCTCCGCTCGCACGTCTGACCCCGAGGCGTCCCCGTCACACGCACCCTGTCAACACCCTGCTCCTTGGGGACACCTCCCCGCACTTCCAAAACTTTCCTGCGCTCCCAGGGGCCCGGAAATTAAGGAAAGGGACAAAAGAGAGCTCCTCTTAATTTGGTTTGGATTCAATTTGTTAATGGCCAGAGCCTTTTAATAGTTTATCTCCCTTTTGTTCTGGGCAAGGTTTACAGTCTCGGTGCAGTTTACAAGGAAGTGATGGTTTTGCATATACATTAATTTTTTTATGAACTGCTAATTTTATTGACAATAAGGATAGATTGAAAGACCCAAAGCTTTTGTGTTGTTTTGTTAAAGCAAATAAGTAAAGCACAAATGTAAATTACATCTCCAGGTTCACATTAGAGGTTTGCAAATAATACTGAGCTAATGGTTATTGCTAAGGAAAATAGCACTGGGATCAATATTCTATACAGTAGAACGCAATACCTCTCTCTCTTTTAATCACCTCATTGCAGAAATGGCATTGAAATTTGAAATCTCATTTTCTCCATTTGTACAAATTGAACATAAATCATTGTGAGTGAGGGGAGGTTTCGGGCAACTTCACTCTTTGTGGGATTGCATTGCTAATTAGTGCTGGAGGGAAAGGGGGATAGAGCCAGGGCTCCACCGGACTCTGACCTGCCTGCAGATGGGTCTGTAAATAAAAAACCAGGGGGAATAAATGGTGGGCTCCATCTTCTCTGCACCGGGGCCTTCAGAGCAAAGGCAGCACTTGTGATAGTCATTTCTTACCACCATTAAAAATGGATAAATAATTAAAATCAAAATGCTGACATGGCTTTTGTTGGTGCAGTGTACCTGGTGCTGTACAAAACACAAACTCGGTGTGTAGCTGCTTCCCCAGAAGCCTGGAGGGTGAGTCTGGTGATGCTGGAGCACTGGGAGCACCCAGGTGTGTGTGGTTGAGAGGTTCTGGTGCTGGTCACGCTGTCGCTGGGGTTAGGGGTAGCTCTTAAAACAGTGTCATTCCTGCTGCTTAGGGTCTCTAATTTGCTGAAGAAGTGTTTGAGGGAAGAACAGAAGAACCTTTGCTGATAACTTTGCAACCCTTTTCCTGTGGGGTACATGAGCTGTTCTGCTGTATGCTGGCAGCATGTGCTGTGTGTGTGCCCCCAGCAGCTTATCCAGAATGATCCAGGACATCACAGACATTGAGAGAAAGGTGGTGGCTATTCAGTAAGTGATTCAGACCAGTAGATGGGAGAGGTTTGGAATAAACAGGGTTTTATTTGTCTGTGTGGAGACAAATCCTGTGAGTGGGATACTACTGTGAGTGCTATGGAAGAAGGAGTCGAAGTGACTGGGAAAGGTTCACACAGAGTAGGAGGGGTCTAAGCATCACCCCATGGATAAAGACTGTTTTAAATTATTCACTATCAGTCCCAGAGATTTATCACTACACCTGTATTTTTCCATCATTTTTGTGCTTTCTAAACCACTACAATAGGAGATAAATAGGGAACTTTATGGGAGAAACTGTTATTAAGGCTCATTATATAAATTTGTTCTTGCCATTTTCAATAGCTGAAAGTGAAGAAAATAAATAAAATACCCTTGAAAGTGAAGAACAAACACTGAGCTGGCAGAGCTGCTAGCAGAGAAGAAATAACTCAAATAATTTTAGAACACTGGGAGCAGAAAGCTCAGACTCAAACCAAGGGGTGGTTTGGGTCTAGACTATTTAAGAGGATGGAAAAGATCAAAATTATTAGAATTGTTGATTTAAATTCAAGATGCTATTTAAAATGCATATTTAGTCTTAAGGAAAAATAAGGATACCTGACAGAAGTTGGCTCATCCATGTCTTGGTCTGTGCTGTCAAGTTCCAGTGCATTGAGAAAACATAAAAATATATATGTTTAAACAAAAATTAATTTAAATAACAATCTGCTGGGAAAACACTTTTAAGAGTGGACAGGAAAAGAAATCTGGGATAAAATACCCTCCTGATAAATGTCTTCCTTCAAAAGTGGTGGTTTGGGTTTAGGCAGCTGTCAATGCTGGAGCAGTGGGGAAATGAGCTCTTTAACCAGTAAATTATGCAGAGACATTTCTTTATTTATTGTGTGATTGACCAAAGGGCTTGCAGTTTTGCACGCAGAACAGTTTGTTTTGAAAACACAAAAATAATTTGGAAGTTGTGTAAATTGCTAACACGTAGGCAGTCAGAGATCTCTGAGAGTCCCCAAGGATCAGTCATGGGCAGAGGGCTGGGTAAGCTGAGCTCAGGAGGCTGGCAGAGCTGGCATGCTCAGGACTGCTGTGGAGAACATCACATGGAAGAGATTTGCTGAAAATGGCTCTTCCCAAGTCTGAAGTCTTTGGGATTGCTGGCAGGAAGGTCCAGGTCAGGGCACCTGGACAAGAGACAGAGCTCTCGGCTAAACGAGGCAGGGGCATCGTGCTCTATGAGTCAATATTTTTCTTCTGAATTTATCATCTTGTGCTCTGCAATATAAATGTTTATAAATTAAATACATTCATAACTAAGTGCTGCATAAACAACTGATAAATAACTACAGGCTGTGTGCACGGATACACTGATGTTTGTGTGCCTGGTATGGATGAGGCACCAGCAGCTCCTGATGCTGCAGAGTGCTTTGAACAGTGGCTGTGAATTATCTGCTCCTCATATTGATGGGATATTTCTGGAGCATAAAGATAATAATTAAAGTGTCACTTTTTTTAAGTTGCATTCCATATGAAGATCTGCTCAATATTTTATAAATTGTATTTAGCTTCACTGGTGCCAGTAAAGAGAATTCATTTTGGGAGCAGACTAGATGAGGAGCTGCTATATTTTTAAAGAAGCTCCCAGTGCAGGCAGGCTCCAGGAATCCCAGCTGGAACGTGCCTGGAATGCTGCATGGCTTTGGAGTAGGCAAGTGTTATAAAGAGCACGGATTCCATGTGGAATTAAGGTCTGTCCTTCCTCGTGCCCAAGTGCAGGAGCTGGCCAACGCCCGTGGCCACAGAGCAGGACCCCACAGTTTCAGAGCCAGGCATGATAAATAAAGGGAGTTTCTCCCTGGAACAGTCAGAGCAAATGATGCTCTGGGTAAACAGAACAGCTCCTCAGAGTTTGTGCCTCCAGGCCAAAAAAGAGGCGTGTGGGGAGGACGAACAGGCTGAAGGGAGGCGAAGGCCCTTGCCTGAGGGTTGCCTCGTGGGAAAGATGCTCCTCCTGCAAGGTTATGTCTGTAGTGGTACTCGGGCATAAGATCCAAACATGTCCTTAGGCTCCCCCCATTCCCTGACCCAGAGCAGCTGGCAGAAGTGCTGTGGGGACACAGAAGGGGTGCCCCTTCCCCCAGCAGGGGAGTGGGGTGTCAGGAGTGCATGGTGGGCTGCACTCCGGGGCGCTCGGTGTGCGGAATCCACCCACACAGAGCCGTGTCTGGCCGGCCCAGGGTCCAGAGCCTCTCCCCTGCCCCAAAAGAACCTCACGTGTGTGATGGAAGAGGTATTTACAAACCTGCAGAGCCCAGAAGGAGAGAATTATTGTATGAGTAATAATAAGCACTTAAATAGCACTTGACAACTTGATTGATACAAACATTAACAGATTAACTCCTGCAGGACCTGGTGATGGATCTGTGTTTCCCTGTATTGCAGTTGGAGAAACTGAGGTATAGAGGCAGATTAATTTCCTTTCTGACCCACAGTGTATTGCTGGCAAAGGCAGAATTAGAATTAGAGACTTCTTAATGACTAATAAGCAAAATTATGAGACAAAGGAGCGATAGCTCCAACAGCAACCTCCAGGATCAGCACGAGAGGACACTGCATATCCTCAGCATCCTATACCCAAGTAGCAATTTTAGTCAAGAGTTCATAACTGTATCTAGAAATTAGGACTATTTTTATCATGTGTCTTGCCTTGCATTTATCCAGGTCTCTATTTCACGTCTGCAGATTCTGGCTTTGCAGATATTTATCTATATTTAGATGTATGCAAATATGGCTTTAGCAGTACAACCATAAAATACAGCCATCCATAAACTAACTGGGATATATGACTCTCCCTACTTATTGGCACTGCACTTTTGGGTATGTACATTAAATATGTGTCTATTTTACTACCTGGAGAACACAAAATGAGTGAAATCCAGCTATTTGCCTATTACTCTTTGACTGAAAAATTGTGTATGTTTATAGTTGAGATAGATACACAGTTCCTGCTCGGCTGCGATGGAGTCAAGGTGTTATTGATGACTTTGGGATGACGGCAGTACTTACAAAGAGCGGGGCCCTGCGTGACTTACGGGGCTCAGCCCAGACTAATGGCAATAAATCGTTTGTGTCACACCACGTCTCGGTGTATTTTGGGTGTGCTCCATATTTTACTGGCAAACTATTTCAGAAAGATGTTAGAGACTTCAATAAATGATTTGTATCATTTTTCATAGACTTCTCCATGTGAAGGCAGACTGGCAGTTACAAGTCCTCCAAGTTCTACAAACAAGATTTGAGAAACCTTTACTTGTACAAAGTACAATTTTTGTATATATAATAATGGGAAGATTCTAAAGCTGTACATATCTCAAACTTCCTAGGTGTAAAGTGCTTTCCTTATTTGGCAAAATATCAACATCCTTTTTCTGTTGTGAGTGACCTGCAGTAATACTTGGTGGCCAATATCCTATCACCAGTGCCTGGATGCACCCAGCCCTTCTGATGGCAGCATGGAGCACTCAGGACTTGATCAGAGGTGTGGAAAACATATATAAAAAACTGATACCTGTTAGCTAGCATTAGTTGATGACAGAAAATCCTAAATTTCTGAGGTATCAACCTTACTTTTGGCCTGCTTGTATCCACCCTGGCTGCTGGCTCTTGGGCTGGGTCCTTCTCTGTTCCCCACAGAACTGGCCTGACTTGGAAAGGGGCAGGAGGGTGCATTTCAAACATGGGAGCTGATTTAGTTGTAATCTAGAAATGAAGGAACTCCCAACAAAAGCAGGTAGTGCTCTAAGAGAGGAATTCTAATGCAGGCCTAGAAGTCTCTTCCCAGTGGATCGGCGAGGGATTGGAGGAGGCCAAGGCACCAGGAGAGATTGCCTTAAGCCCTCTGCTGACCCGTGCCCGAGGCCAGCCCCGGGTTAATCCCCTGCGCTGCTGAGCCGGGGGTCGAGCAGCCGCCCTGCCCTGCCCTCCCCTGCCCTGCCCTGCCCTGCCCCTCGCCCAGCCCAGGGGCAGCTTCAGGTGCTCCCAAAATAAACTCCAGAGCCCCTCTGTGTGCCCATGTCCAGCCCAGCTGGGACATCAGCAGCCCTGCATTTGGAGCGTAATAATAATTCTGCAGATCAAAGCAGCTCTTCTTCAGACAATTACAGTAAAATTGAAGCTCTCCTCCAAGATGAACGTGTGCCCTTGTTGTGGTTTCCCTTTTTTGCCCTCCTTTTTTTTCTTTCTGTCCCCCCCCTTCCCTTTTTTTTATCCTTTATGAGCAAATTGCTTTTTCAGGGCTATAGAAAGAACCGATTGGAAGCTGAAATCCTCCCTCTCTGCCCAGGGGTGGGATTCCCAGGGTTAGACATGTAACATCTGAAGGGTGATTTTTTTTAAAATTGATATCCGAGAATAAAAGAGAGAATAGTAGGAGAAGCTGATCAGGAATGAATAAAGTCTCCTTTTAAGCTGAAATAACCTTCCCCCCCTCCCCAATTTTCCCTCCAGAAAAGCCGGACTGTAATTGCTTGCAATCACTCGGCACAAATTGTCTGTGCGTATTTGCTTTTTAATTTTGTATAATCTGGTCCATTTCGCTCTCTCTGCCTTTGAGCTTAACCTCTCTCTTTCTCTCCCTCCTTTTCTCTCTCGCATGCCTTCTCTTTCTCTCTTGCTTTAATTCTTCAATGCTGCTAAAAAAAATTATTACTAGTTCACAATGATCTTTGATGGCTTTTACTAAGGAAAAGGCACTCAGGAAAAAAAAAAGAAACTGAGTGGACATGTGCTGCAACCGGTGAGATTTCCTTCTTATCTTTGAAGTGTTTGTTAATTTGTCTATTTATTTCATTTCTGTTTCCTTAAGACTCAGCAAGCTGGTTTAATACCTCCATAGGATGCCATTCCCTGCTCTCCGAGCAGGACTCGGGTGTCCCGGGCGAGGCTGGCGTGCGACATCACTGTGTCATTGCTGCTCCTCTTGTCAGGCAGCCCCAGGGTCCCAGCCATGATTAATGTCTCCTTCAGGTGAATTTGGGGCTTTGTAAATAATGTTTCTGAGACTCGGTGCTTAGAATTTAAGATTCTTGTTCAGATTTTGCACTAAAATTTTCTTGAAGCAGATGCCCGTGGGAGCTGCTCTCTCAAGGTTTGGCCCAATGTTTGAGTAGAAGCCTAGCTGATGTTGTGAAAAAAATGTTGTGTGTTAGAAGATGATAACAGAGATCCTGAGAATGAGGAAGTGCAGAGATACCATCTGTCAGAGTAGTTTCTCATCATTAATTCTTGAAACATTTAAAGATGAGTCCATATATCTTGGTGGTCTATCAGCACCAGGGAGGGGATCGAAGGGCTGAAGACTTCAACCTCATTGCAGTTTTTCAATTGTATTTTTTGAGGAGCCCTGGTTTTGGCAGCTCCCTCTCCAGCCCCAGGGCAGCTGGTTGTCCTGCTCTGTCACTGCAGGGCCCAGCCCCCAGAGAAACGCTCTGCTCTGGGGACCCTCAGCCATCGGCTCCTCTTCCCGCCCCCACTGCGACTTCCCAAAGCCTGACGCTGCCCTGGCTCAGTGCACGTGATCCTGCGGCGTGGCAGGGTCTGAGAAGGCCTGGAGTTTGTTGAGATTTCTGTGGATCATTTGCTGCAATGTCATATTATGTATTTTGTTTGGGAAATCTTGGTTCAGTATTCGGTTGCTATGTTTTGGGGCTTTTCCCTGCCTTGCTGTTCAGGGTTTGGTTGGTTGGTTTTTTTTTTCATTCTGACAGTGAAAAAATGTTTTAAAAACAAAAACCAATGAAAATTAATGTAATAATATGTATTTTCTTGTAACTTGGGATTTTTCCTTGCTGTTTCCAGAAGCAGTGCTCTCACCCCTCTCAGATTTTGGTGGTAGCTTGTTTGTTACAAATGCTCTGAATTGTTTACTTCAAAGGAACCATTAAAGTTTTATTTTCTTTCTAAAGAGCTTCTAATGAGTAGTTTTAATAAAAGCAGAGATATTTGTATGAACTGTCCCCAGCTCTCCCAGAACAGTGCTGGAAAGAGCCCTCCATGCTTCCCCCATGTCGCAGGAGGGTGGGGGCTCCAGACCTGTCTGAAATCTTGTTGCTGTTCCACCAATGGGTCCTACTTTCTGCAGATGAGAATTTAACTTCCTATTTGGAGTCATTCTGTGATAGGATGCTGCTCAGGATCTGGTTTCTCTTGAAATTTCTCCCACAGGTAAATATTTTTTTTTACTCATAATACCTTGTAAGGAAAAAGAGGGCACGCCCATGGCTACTTAAGGAAACCTGAAAGGGTCTGGATTCCATTCATCAAGCTCTGGAGGGGTCAAGGGGCTGGCAGGCACTGGCCTTCAGGCTAAACAAGAAAAGTAGATTTAAAAAAAAGAAAAAAAAGGGAAAGGCAGCTTTACCCTCAAAACAAATAGTTGCTGATTCCCAGCAAACAAACCTGTAGGAAAAACCCGAGCAGTTTCAGAAGGAAAATTCCATGTATATTTCTCTTGATGCGTTTTAGGTTTGTTTGTAACAGATTTATAATCCTGTATTATTCAGCTTTTCATTTGAAATTCCAATGAGCTGTTTGAATGGTCTGGTGCAGGCTAGGAAGTAAAGAGCATAAAATAGTCCCATTGACTTATGATTTTCTGCTGACTTTTTCATTGTCATCCCATATCTTCATTCTCTGTCATCAGAGCGTTCCGGGAATGTCCTCTGTTGCCTGTCTGATAGCGCTTTGGAATATAGGAAATGGGATGAATTGCAGATGACTCAATAATTTATTCAGATGTGGTCTGTCATCTCTGGGCAGGCTTCGAGCGCACGTGCAGAGTGGGTGGGAGATTTTATACAAGTTTTCTTCTGACTTCCTTCCCAGACCATTTTTCCTTTGACTCATGGTGTCTTCCTTAACAGCAGAGCCTTGTCCTGGAGGTTTCAAATGTAGCCAGAACAGGCTGAAAATACAGGAATGGATGATCAAAGCAGCGCCTTGTGGGTGTTATATCTCGGCAGTGAATGCAACAACTCCTGTGGAAACACAGGAAGCAGTTTCTGTCACTTGAATTACTTTTACAGATTGACCTCATGCTTCTAAATAAAATCTTGGTGGTAAGAGCAGGACCTCTGTGCTGGACCACAGGGCTCGAGAGTGGAGAGCCCCAGTTTTAGCTGGTTAAGGGTGAAGGTGTTGTGTTCCATTTGAGCTCTCACACAACCCCAGTGTGAGATTTCTGATAACTGTAAGTGTTTGGACCTTTTTGTTCCCCTGAGCTGTCTCTTCACAAAAGATATTTCAGGGTCTTTCAACCAGTTAGGAAAGTTCATTATATTTTTAATACAATGTGGAAAAAAAATTAAAATAATGATTTGATATACAGGCATTGATGAAAGATGTATTTTTAAAGTAGTAAATTAAAATCTCATTAATATTTCAGTGAGAATATTTTGTGCTTATCTGTTTCATCTCTATTTTTGACCTATGGCTTGGAGTTCACAGCATGAAGGAGATGGTGAAATCTGTTCACCATAAAATGTTAATTATAAGTAAATTACAGCACAAACGTTCAATCAGCCACATTAATTCTACATAAAGTGAATTATTGTAGCAGAAAATTTTAAAATGTGACTGAATTTTATAATCTGCATCCTCCATTTTCTACCTTTGCTCTTAGTGCTGTGCTGTTCCTCCCCAGCATGGCTGAACTCTGCGTGCCTGTGGGAAGTGCTTTCTCCTTAGATGATGTTAAAAATGGAAGAGCACAATTTGATCCAGTTGTTTGCAGCTACTAAATGTCTCTTAAATACAGCAGATTTTCTTTTCCCGGTGAGAACGCGCAGTAGCAGCTGCAGGAGAGGCAGGGGCTGTGGGTGGTGGGGCTGGGGCCAGGCACTGGCGGCGCTGGCAGCCCCAGCGCTCCCACCTGCCCCACGAGCTCCTGCAGGACCCTGCCTTTGGGTTTAATCCTGTGTTTATTTGGACATCCAAAGGCACGTGAATGCCCATGTAGTTTGAAAATGTAGCTGGAGGTCTTGCTGGCCTCCTGACCCTGAGGGGAAAGAAAGGCTTCGTTTGAATCTCAGACTGGTCTGTAGTGTCGCTCGCTGCCTTCGTAAATACAAATGTCGCACGGCATTATAAAAGAGTTTCTGCCAAGATGCAGAAATTTCCTTAGCGGGAAGGGAGCAGAAGAAATTCCCGACTTGCTGCTGGGAGGTGTGTGGGCGGATGCAGGAGCCGGCGATCCTGCAGCCCAGGGCGATAACCCTCGGGGTAGAGCATGCCACAGGCAGGGGTTAGCGCTGATCCCGAGGGGTGGGAAGGACGAACCAGGGCAGACTGAACCTCCCGGACCTGGCACAGTTGGTGCCTGGCGCTCTGACGTGTCCTGTCAGCCATGCCATTCGGTGTCTCTGAGCTGTTGTGCCTCCACACTGGAGTAGTTTCCCACCAGTGTGAGATGTGGGCTCCGAAGACGGGTGTGAGTCACTGGGATCTGAGCTGTACAGTGCTGCGGAGGTCTCGGAGACAAGCTCTCACCAGTTACTGGGGAATGGAGGTCTCTTTGGTGGGAAGGTGTGATGGGAAAACGAAACAAATCTCAGACATCAAAACAAAGTAATTTGTGAAAAGATAATTGTTACGAGATGGTTTATTTGCATATGTGTACAAAATATGCAAAACAGTCACTGTGGTGTGTGCATGTCTGAGTGATGGGACTGAGAACTGTGACAGCTGGTGACCATGCCCTTGGTTCCTGCCAGGCACAGGCTGTGTCCATCCAGGTCTGCTGGGAAGTTCTGCATCCAATGCCTTTACCCCTCAAAGCTGTGCTGGCACGACATCCTGGGCACCTTGATTTACTCCCACACCCCTTGATTTACTCCCACACAGGCTGGATGGATGAGAAACCCTCCACCTTGTCCGGCCACAGTGTGATCCCACTGCTCTTTGGGAGAATCCGTGTCTGGGTGGGCTCTGGCAGCTTGCTGTTCTGGGTAAACACCACCTCAGGACAGCCTTGTCCAACCCATGGCATGCACAGCCTCTCCTCAAAGGCTCAGCGTTTCGGCTGCAGGGGCTGCTCTGAGGGGATGATGCTTCAAGGGACACAAAGTGTCACTGTTGGGACAGGTGTGGCTAAAGCCAGGGTGGAAAAAATGAATTGTCACAGGGACCTGAGGAGTCACCAGTGCATTGAACTGGACCTAGCAGATGTTTTTGAAGTACCTGAGATGTTCTCAATGTTCAGGCATTGAGAGGCACTGTATTATGAGAGACCAAGCTCAAATATAAAGACTTCTACTGGCTGCATTCTCCTTTCATGGTTTCTATCTGGGAACAGCATACTGGAATGATTTTAATTTCATAAGTTTCATTTGAAATCAAGGGTTTTGTTAGGTTTCAATCAACTGCCTTCATCAGCTAATAGTAAACACTTACTTGCTCTTCTTTGCTATTCTCATATTCCACACAGTGAGTTGCTGCTGGGGTAAATTGTGCCCCATGTATAATGATGGATCTTGGTACAGTCAAAGCTACCTGGGCAAGGTGTAATCTTAAAGCCAGGTTCATCAGGGTGTGGAAAGAACGAGATGTGATCAGTTAAGCCTCTCAAAATGCACAAGCACAGAGGGGAAGTGTGAGAGTGTGAGGCAGGCTGGAAGCTCCGAGCCCTTGTTTTCCAGTAAGCAGCATGATTGGCAGCAGGAACAAACACGAGCGGGAAGCTTGTGTATCAATCTAATTGTATAATTGCAGGTTGCTTTCTGCCTGGTTTGATGTGCAGATTGTAGTAATGTGGAGTGTCTCTTTGGTAATTTGCTATTAAATCCAACACTAGGAAGTGGTTCAGTGGCTTCCTGGATGGATACCTGGTGTTTGTGATCTTTACCTGCTCAAGCAGCACCCCTGCCTGCCTTTTCCTTTTCCTCTTATTTTTGCTTATATAGTGGTCAAAGTTTTTTCAGCAAGTTGCCAAGGTGAGTTAGACATAAAGGTCAAAATGTGGTAACTCATTACCCAGTGTTGTAAAAGTCACTGCCAAGAGCTGAGAGCAATATTTAATTATTCCCTCTGAACTTGTACAAAGTATTATTTTATATATGTTGTAATCAGTACACTGGGAACACTGCCTGCCCAAACCTTGGAGCTGTCTCTGCTCAGAGCTCCCAGTCAGTCACCAGGCAGGAGGGGAAGGGTGGTGTTCACTGAAACCCATGCAGGAAAAATCCTTAGGATGGGAAAAATGTCAAATAGTATCTTTGATGATGGATGTAGAACAAAGCCACAAAGAGAGGAAGCTCCTTCTTACTGGGAGAACAGGAGAAGGCTCTAGCCCTGCAGGGTCCCATGTCCATCTGGCCCAGTCCCCTTACCTTGGTTACAGTTAATCAGTGCTTTTCCAAATATCCTATTCCTCAGAGATGAATTGATTTCTGGCTGACAATGCTGTAATTCCACACCAGAAGTTCATAGCTTTATCTCGGAGCACTGTTACAGAGTGACAAAGATATACTTGTCTGAATTCTTGAGGATCTTCCCAACTGTTCTGCTTCTTACCTGCTACTGGGTTTCAGTATGATGGTGGTTACATAGTTTTCTGGCTTTGTTGTGGATGGCAAACTGCTTAATAAAAAAGTAAAGCTAAAGCCATCTTGGCTTGCAGAGACATGGTTTTTGATAAATTCTGCTAAAAACTTCATTTGAAAGGTAATTCCAAGTAGATATTGCCAGGTTAGGAGCTTTTCCTGTCTGTCAGGTGAGTGTCTCCTTGTGCCCTTGTATATGCCCCAGTGTTGATGACAGGATCATTTTTTGGTATGTTGTATTGCAGATTCATAGTGGACCAACAGGAAACCAGAAATGCTGGTTAAAAATATACAGTATTTCCCTGAATAAAGAGAGTTGGCATCTATTGACCTTTGGTCTTGCTGGAGTTGGCAGAGGCTTGGTGAGGCACTGGTGAGATCTCCTGTTCTTGGTGCAACATCTGAGAATTGGTGGGTAAATAAATAACAGACACCTGTTGGAGTCAGGGTTTTCTTCCTCTCCCAGCAGTGTTTGCCATGACCTTGGTGCAGCTCCATCCTGCCTGGCTCAGACACTGGTTGCATCCCCAAAACTTAACCTCTGAACTCCCCGGGGTTATGCTCAAGCCAAAGATCACTGAGCTTTTAGAGATCAAGAGGATGTCAGTGAGGAGGGACGGCGCGATGAGCCTCAGACACTCATTAGTCCTCGCTGAACGCCTGAAAATAACGAATTTCAGCTTAGTCAACAGCAGTGAAAGACGCTTATTGTGTTCAGGTTGCCTTGGGATGGCTTCTGCTTGTTGGGGCTGGCAAATGGCATTATCCAGAAGGAAAAGCCCTCTGTGCAGCGTTCCCATGAGGGCGGCTGTGTCCTCACTCCTGCAAATACAAAGTGTTCTCGGCAAGCAGAGTTTAATTAAGAGCCTCCCTGAGACCAGCCAGGCTGGGTGTTAGTAGCTGAGAGGGGCCCTGGCACCTGTGTTAGGGAACAGGCTGGGTAAAAGGCTGGATTTCTGGCAAATGTCATCGCTGCTGCCTCGCTTTGTGCGTCCTCACGCGCGTTTTTAATACGGCCGTGCTTTGTCTACCTGGAATATGCAAATAGTATTCAAATTAGAGCTCAGCTTTGCGACTGTCAGCACATACCCCCCAGCTTCCCTCCAGCAAGTGACTAATGGGAACATGTGTTCTTTCTATTTTTGTAAAGTGGGGGAAGGAGGGCTGGAGCCGGTGGGACTGACACCCTGTCTCTTTCTCCCCAGAGGGAGCAGAGCCCGCAGCAGAGGGCTGGGCACGGTGGGATGGGGCCTGGGGCCGCTCTCTGGACCCCCTGCCCGCGGCAGTGGTGGTGCAGGGCTGTGAGAGGCCCCCAGCCCACTCCCCACACTGCGTCTGCCCTGGGTCTCTGAAGCTCCTGGCACTCAGACGAGTGGCACAGAGTCCAAACTTTGTCCTTGGCAGAGGCCATTTTCTTCCTTTCCCCCATCCCTTTTATTCCCAATTATACCCATCCCTATATTTGTTAGTGTTCCTATGGCAACAGCTCTAACTGCTTACACAGAATTGTAATGTCAGGAAACTCTTTAAGGTTTCTGTGGATGACTTAATGTAATTTAGGAGAAATCCACCTCATCCAGAGCTGGGCACTGGCTCTGGGCCCCGGGGGCTTCCCACCACTTAAGGTCTCTGAACCTGCCTCCCGTGTGGAGCAGGACTTTTGCCTTCTATTGATTCTGGTAGTTGGTCAGCAACAAAAATTAAAATAATAGCACACACTCAGCACACAGTTGCTATTCCCAGAGGACTGTAAACCAAAGGCTCAGATATTGTTGAAGCTCCTGGTGGCTCCAGGCTTTTCCAGTCATTTATAACGAGTACTTGAGGTAGAGACATGTCTCATGTCTTGCAGAAACTGTGGTTTGTTGTGAAGTAGGAGCCAGGGTGGCTGTCATGGGCTGCTCTCCAGATGCACTGGAGCCATGGCCACACTGCTGCTGGAGTCAGCGTGATGGGACACCTCAGCAAGACACCACAGGTCTGTCCTGTGCAGCCAGCATGGCCAAGGCAGAGTCATTCCAGGAGATAATAAGTATCTGAATGTACCTGCAATAAGGATTCCATACTGAGAGAATCAGAATTGGTTCTTTGCAAACACTGGTGGCTCCATAAAACCCTCCTCCCAAGCTGCTCAGGATCTGTGTGCTGATGGAGAGGCATGTTGCCACTCTGCCAGCAGGGCTGTGTTGTAAATATGCTCATTTTTGCTATTCTGTTTTCAAGTAGGAGATGTTTCCAAAGCAGGATGCTCTCCCCACCTCTCCCTGAGGTACAGACCTCCAAGTCCCAGAGCAGGTGTCATTTCTCCCTCCCTCCCCTCCTGCCCCATGCAGCCTCACTGTCCCCACAGTGACAGTGAAGGACAGAGCTGGCTGACCCATTTGCCAGCTCAAAGCATGACTGAGGTGTTGCCTTCTGATTTTAGTAAGATTGTCAGCACTCCCTTCTGCTCTGGATGAGGAGAGGAGGGTGATTTAAGCAGCCAGGATAGGAAAGTCACTCTTCTTAATTAGCACTAATGCAGTGAAGGTTGTTTTCTGGCCCTGGCAGAGGAAATGGTAATTAATATGGCAGGGAGACAGCCGAGAGACAGATGGAGAGTTCAAGGCTGGTGTGTGAGCCTCCGACCCCAGGGCACTGCCAGCAGAGGCAGTGGGACACAAAGCCTGTCCCCGTGGGATGGATGGAGCACTGGCCATGTCCCCTGGACCCCTGCCCAGCTCTGCACCACCAGCCATGGGGGTCCTTCACCTGCTGTAGCCTGACCAGCCTTTCCCACTAACAGTTACCTGGATTTGTGTTCTAATGAACAACTTCCTTTGCCCCTCTCGGTGCAGCTTTGGGGTCGACTCTTGCTGCTGTTGTCTGCGCCCTCGGGTCTCGTCAGCAAAGCCAGGACCAGAGGCAAGCAGGGCTCTCATATCCCTGCCAGGAAGATCAGTGTCTCTGCAGGGCACCATGCAGAAATGGCAGGTGGACCAAGGGCAAGCAAACCCAGAAGGTCTGGGTGGTTGTGGTGACCTCTGCCATGGATTTGTGTGTGGTTGTAGGATTTTGGACAGCGTGCTCAGCTGTAGCTCAATGTTTAGGCAGAATTAGGGTGTGTAAGGTAAGGGAGAGGTGAGCAAGGACAAGTTATTGTGGGTGGAGTTGTGATGGACAGGAAATGATTGCACAAAGCAGGATCTCTTGTAGTTGCACTGAGTCCCTCTTTGTGCTGCTCCAGTGGTCCTGCACATCACTGTTGAGGAGGACTTTGTCAGCTCAGGACTGTGGTGCTGAGCTGGAAAGTGCTGTGCTAATTCTCTGTCTTGGTGAATTAACGTGTTTTCTTCAGAATATTTATTCCTCAACAGGTTTCTTTGGCATGTTATGTACCCATAAGCTTCTAGCATGTTTGCTTGGCACTGTGATGTGGATACCTAGTGTTATGCCCAGGAGCAAAGGAGCAGGTTTCCTTAATTTGATATTCCCAATTTTGTTGGGAAGTAAAACCTGGATGCTGCCTGGTGACAGGGTCTGGAGTTACTTGTACAGTTTGTAAAGACAGTGAGACTTGTAATTTTAGCTGGGAGAGAAGTCAACCAAACCCCTAACATGAGATTTTCCTGGAAACTTGATAAACCAGATAAACACATATGCTACAGGATTCACTCCTTACATGTTCTAATAAAAATGGTTTAGCCAAGGAATTGACTCCTTCATTAAATGGCCTCAGATTCATCTTTTGAAAAGCCAGGTGATATTCAAGTAGTGAAGAAAAAGCAGCAAGTGGGGTGGCCAAGGTGTTTGTGTACCTGGAACAGCATTCCTGTAAAGCAGCTTGGGAAACTTGCAGGGAAGTGCAATCCTGGTCAGTGCACCTGTCTGTGCTAATGACTGGAGGGGACTCTCACACCAAAAACCACTGCCCAGCTCTGGACGTGATTTTTCCACCTCAGAAGTGGCACCAAGGAAGCAATGCTGCTCATGTTCCTCAGCTGAGGCACGGAAGATGTGGGCTCAGAGCTGCTCTCTCTGCTTCTCCTCTTCCCCGTGGTGATAAACCAGACTGAATAAAGCAAATAATTACATTTTGGATAAGAGTAACCTGTGTAATGTTCACCATGGCTGGGAGCAGCATTCTCTCTGAAGTGAGCAGCAAATGCTTCTTTCCAACAAGAAAAAACAATCGCTGGCTCATATGTGACCCCTCCTCCTGAGGCTTTTGGTGGTTGTTTTTGGGGGGAATTTTCTGGTTTTCTTCACTGTGGATTTAGGGGTTTCTCCTTCTGTATTCCAGGGGATTTGTTGACATCTTTTCTGTGCCTGTTCTGGGAGCCAAAGTCTTTTTTCCTAGAAGAGAAAATGAAGGCAAGTGTTTCCTGTGGGGGGCTGGGGCTGGCAGGAGGCATCTGCCCTCCCTGCCCGGGCAGCCCCTGCCTGCAGCCCTGCAAGAAAGGCCCTGGTGTCCTCTCTGCCATGGTCCATCAAGGACGGTAGGGAGACCCAGAGACTCGTGTCACCTCAGACTGAAGTTGAAGTGAGGTCAGAAAGGTGAAAAGGCAGTATTTTATCCTGTAAGAAACCCGAGGATTTGGATTTGTGCCAGAGCAGCAAGTGCTAAATCATCATATCCTAACCAGGGGATTTATGGCAGAGTTACAAAGATGATAATTTATTTAAGCACTTGTGCTAAGAATTTTTTTTCCCCTGTTGATTCTTATTAGCATGGAATGTTTTACACTTTTTAAAGGGTAGCATAGTGAAAGAGGGAACATTTGCAGGGAAATGTTATCCAAAATACATACATTGTTTAAATGAGCTGCTCTCCAGCTTCCAGACATGCAAACGTTTAAAGCAAGAGGCAGCACCTGATATTTTATTAACTGTACACACATCAGCAAACTTTCAATATCTCATATTTGTAAATACAAGTAGCAGTTTAGAATCTCTTTTAAACTAGCAAAATATGGATTTTCTCTACAAAGCTGACTTGGGGAGCAGGTCCCAGTGTGCCAGAGGGATGCTTCCCAGAGCCATCCATACTCTGCCCCTGCATGCTGGGTAGGATCTGTTCCATCTCACACTGCTACCGCAGATACTTTTTTAAATGAAAAGTGTTTTCATTGTTGTTTCTTCAGCTAAATTAGTGGGGGAGAGGTGTACTGGCTTGCTGTCAAGGGTTTGCTGTGAAGAGTGTGTGTCAGGATGGTGCTCACAGGCAAATGGGCAGTGAGGAAGGACAGTGGAGCTGTGCAAAATGCTGCACTTGTATGAGAAATCACAGAATCCTAGAGTGGTTTGTGTTGGAAGGCACTTTAAAGCTCACCTAGTTCCAACCCCCAGCCATAGGCAGGGACACCTTGCACTGGACATCTCACTTCTGTGAGTTGTACTCTGGCCTTGGTCTGTTCTCAGCTAGATGTTAATGTGGAGGTTATGTGCTGACCTGTGACCATGGGTTTTGTTTGTAAAATGCAGAAGCCAAAATTTAAGATAGACATATCCCAGAATTAAGCAAATTCCTTCAGGTGAGGAAGGCTGCAGTGATATGCCAAGTGCTTCTCCTTGCTCCAGGTAGGAGATAGGTCCTTGGGGATGGCAGCCAGGGCTGTTTCTGAGGATTGCACCTTACTGGTGCTTCCAAGGAGTGACAATCCAGCACAACAATAACGGCAGTGGAGGAGATTTCCCATTTACACTGAGTCTACTCAATAGATTGATGTGTTGAATATGAACTTGTACCAATGAGGCCTCAGGGTTTGTGTACAGATTTAATCCAGTGGCTAAACATTTCTCCTGGCAGCAAACACAACTCATCAGTTGTTACCACTAAGCCAGAGCTGTGGGTTTAGTTGTTTCAAGCTGAATCAGCACGTAGGTAGTACTTCAGTCCTACTGTGCAAGCATCTGATTCTGAGTAAATTATTACAGATTTAATCTTTATTCAGGTCTTTGTGTGTAAGTCAGTGACATATTGAGATTGAAAGGTGGCAGGAAAATGTTGGTTGATTCCTCATCAGTTTGTATGTCTTTCTCTGCCAATTACATATTCTTCATTGTCTGCCATCAAAAATTACATGAGTGAGAGCATCAGCAGTCTAAAGTGGGCATTCCTGAAATCAATCTTAATTTCATTTTGCAACAGCTAGATTTTGTTTGATTCTAAAAGACCTTCACCTGAAACTGGTCTGGTGGTTGTGACCCTGCCCTGGGGTCTCTGGGCTGGGCTGGGCTCTGGCCCCTTCTCTGGGACTGTGCGAGTCACTCTGCTGTCATTGTAGGGACACCTGGCCTTCAGAGTCCTGCTCTGAACCCCTGAGAACCCTGGGTTTCCATGGCTGAAGCTCTTGTTTGTTCAGAGTCCTCTCCCTGCAAGACTCTTGCTCAGGATAATTTTCTCTCTGCCTCTATTTTTGATGGTATCTCCAGTAATAGACTCGTGTTCCTCCTCTGTCTGTTCCAGCCTGACACAGTTCAATGCTGCGGTGCCTACGGGGGCTTGAAAAGAGCAATCCCCCTTTTCTCCCCTCCCTTTTTTTTTTTGGCTGAGGCCAAATTCCTTCACCCAGGCAGAAAGATCGGCCTCTCTTACCGGCTTTTACTTTTCGAGAGCATTTTCCACCCGGCCGCGGCTTCCCTGCGGAGCGAGGCTCCCGCTCCATTCAGGGGAGAAGGGTGCACTTTGCGCATCTGCCTTTTGTTTGGCCTGAGCCTCTGGGACTTGGGGAAGGGGGAGGAATTGATAAAAGCAAAGCATTTTGCCATAAAAAGAACCGAAGAGGGCAATGGAAGGCCATTTGTGTAATTCCCCAGGCTGTGTCTCTCTGAAAGTGAAGGTCTGGCGCAGTCTGCGTAACCTGCTGACTTTGGATCTGCCTTTATCCTTTACCACGTGCAATCCGTTCTTGTACAGGAATTAGAGATTAAAGACAATTTAACCTGTGTTTTTCTTTTTGGTTTTTTTGCAGCGTTCTTTGGCAGTGCAGCAGTGGAGCTGCATTTCAGACCAGACAAGGGGGGTGGGTGTGAGCAGGTAGGGAAAACCCCCAGCAGTTCCCCACCTCCCAGCCCAGAGCTGCTGTTTCACTGTGTCTGGGTACTGGAGAAAGGTCTTGCAGGCCTAAGGGAATTGCTGGGATTTAGTCAGGGCTGCCTTTCTCACGGGTCTGACAGGGGTTTGTGGTGCTCAGGGGTTTGCATGTGGGGAGTGGGTGTCTGGCAGAGCAGGTGGCTCCACAGGGGACATGGCCTGCAGGGCTGGGCAGCTCTGGCTCCATCACGGGACAGCTCAGGAACCTTTGCACCTGAATACATCAAACTGTCGTGCATTAAAAAATTCACTGTTTTGGAGAGGCTGCCCATATTCTGCCACTTCCACTGTTGAGAAATGAAAGCAGAGGCACCTTCTGGGGGAGTGGTGAGAACTACCTCATTTGGCCATGGTGACAAAGCAACCAAGTCAGTGTGTCATTATGGAGAAAATTGCTTCCCAGTGCAAGAACATGTTCTGGAAGCTTCCCTGTCGGCGTGGGGCTCCCTGTGTGTGGAGCGTCGCGTTCTGTTCAGGAACCGAGGCTGAGAGGTATCGACAAAGCACGAGGAGATTAGAGAAGAGCAACAAAAAGGATTAAGGGGCTGAGGGATTGATCTCTGAGGAAAGATTAAAGGAGCTGACTATGTGTAGCCTGGCAGAGAGAGAAATACAAGGCAGCTTGATAACAGTGTACAAATGTTTGAAGATCTAAATGTGAAGGGGTTGATCCTGCAGACCTCATTTCCATAATATCCCTGGAAAATCACTGGGCATTGGGTGTTGCATTTGCAGGCCTGAACCCCGATACCAAACCCAACTTGGTTATGATAATATATGTATTTATATAGGGAAGCTGGTGAAGTGATGTGAATAGCAACAAGAAATTTGCAACTCTGATATGGCGAAATTTTAGATTTCTCCTAAAATGGAGGTTACCAAATCCTTCAGCCTGGACATTTAATCTGCAGAACTCAGTTGGCAGTGAGGGAAGAGTAGACCCGGCAGTGGAGGGTCTGCATGGGCTCCTCCACTGGGTGCTGCTTTCTTTCACTGCTCCAAACCTGCACATGGGAGTTCAGGCTCTGCATGAACCAAGGGCAGAAGTGTGCTGCCAGGCTTCCCCTGAGGGTGTCTCTGCTGGGGGAGTGATGGGTGCAAGGGATGGTTTGGTTTGGGTTTTTTTTTCTTTAATACATGGGAAGAGTGGTGTTACAGTGGTAATACAACACTGGATGAAAAGCCAAGTTTCTGCCAGGGATTATTTGATGTTGGAGCACCAGGATTCATTTCCCTTTTGGTACTTTGAGCTGTGACTCTGTTTGCAGGTGCAGAAAATGAATGTGACACCTCTCAATCAGGTAGTAAAATGTCATGTTTCTCCTTTTCTTTTTTTTTTTTCAAGATTGTATTTACCTGGCAAAATTCCCAACTGTCACTCTAAAATTAATATTCCCAACTGGGGCAGCTTCCAAGATACTGCTCACCCTTCTCTGAGCTGGCAGAAAGAATTATATCCCTTCCATGTGCTCAACAAGTCCTGCTATTTCCCTTCATTTCCAAAAGACTCCAACTAAACATAAATCTGTCTGTAGTCCTGACAGCCCCCAGTCATCTGTTTACCAAAATAAACTTTAAGCATATATTGAAAAATAATTTCTATTGAAATATGCATCCCTATGGCATTCGAGCTCAGTATTTAATGCCTTTTTTATGGTTAATAATGCATCAAAAGCATTTTGAGTCTCAAGCTGTCATTACATCACATACATGATGTGCCGGATGCGTTTAATTGACTAAAAAACTTGGAGTCAGTTTTTATTTTAAAAAATACTACTACATGATTACCAAGTCCTACTTCTCCTGATCTGTGTCTTCCAGTACATTGTCAGCTGGTGGGGAGCAGCTGGTGACGGTGCTCACGGAGCTCAGAGAGGGAGGCAGGTCACAGAACAGGAAAAGCTCTTTGTTCAGAGCCTTTTCCTGAAGCTGAGTTTGCTGGGGTTTGATTTCTGCAATGGAAAAGCGAGTTAATGCTTAAAATAATATCAGACCTGGCACACACTTAAATTAGAGGACTCTTGCCTGAGAGCAGAGTAGGTGGTTCTGCCCCATGGGAGCGTTTTGCTCCTGGAGTCCCCAGGCATTTGTTGCCAGCCCCTCGACACTTCAGCCACACTCTTGTGCTGGGGGCATTGTCACCTGCCCTGGCTCCAGGCTGGGCAGCCTGGGGCCTTTTATCTATGGCCTTGTGGACAAATCTAATGCATGGGAAGGTTTTCTTTGTTTTGAGGGGTTTTCATCTCTCAATAAAACTTAAATACATGTGGAAAACCCTGCTGCAGTCACAATCTCCCCATATGACCATGATTTTGTAAGCAAACAGGTGATAAGTTCTCTTGGGGAGGGACGGACATGTTTCCTTCTTGCCATGTTTGTGCCTTATTCTAGTTTACTTTTTAATGTGGTTAACTATTCTGTTTTGTAACAAGAAAGTTGTTGTCTCCCTTCCCTCTTAGGTCAGTTGTTTTGGCTTATTTTTACTTTTGTCTTTTAAGTTTCTGTTAAGACTTTTAAAATACTTTTTGATTGATTGTTGGGGCTTAAAATCCTGTGATTATATTTCAATGGAAGCACAGGAAGAAGGAGGGAAGACTCATGTTTTAGAAGGGCTGAGGTGGTCATGTTTGTAAGGGTGGTGTGAACACGATTTTGGAGAGGTGACTTGGTCATAAGGTGGAATTATTCTGTTAGTGCAGGTTAAACTGAGCACTCTGGGGATGTCTTTGTCATCTCCTCAAGTGTAAGGTGACTTGGTTTGAGGCAGGTAATTTGTGGGATCCTCCTGATGCTTGGTTCCCACTCTCACTGCAAGTGCTGATCTCTGCCACCTCGGACCCTCAGTGCAGACTGGAACATAAATTTCTTTGGGATAGCGCTGTTAGGTGGGTGAAATGACACCTTTCAGCTCTATTTCTAAACTCCATATTCCATGTTTTTTAAATCTTCAGATTTTAAATGACAAATGGGATAATTCCCTAAGCTTTCTTTTGGTTTTCCATATTCCTCCTCTACCTGCTCATCTTGGTCACAGCAGCTGCCTCATTTCCTGGTAAATATTTGTCATCTCTCACAGCAGTCACTCTGTGTCATCCCTGCTCTGACCTTGCTCTCCCGAGGTCCCACGTCCTGGTTCTGCAGTGCTGCAGTGAGTGCCAGGACAGAGTGGCAGCCCCAGTGCTGGGGTGCAGCACCTCGGGGTGCAGTCCCGGGGGCAGCGCCTGTGCCGTGCCCAGGACTGGGCTGCTCTCGTGTGCACCTGCACTCGCTGCCCTCCCTCGCCCCTGTGCTGTAGCTCTGGCCTCGTGTTAATGTTTCCAGGTCAGCTCTGGCAGGGACTGTGAAGGGCCAGTCACTTAATGAACCCCTCTGGGACCTCCCTCAGTTGCTCACAATTTCTCTCCCCCTCGTCAGGCAGGGAAGTGCAGCCCATGCTGTTTCGCTCCATCACTTTTTTCCGATGCCTTTTCCGCCTGCTTGCTCCACACAAACAAACCAATTATCAATGAAGATACAAACTGGGGCCTTTTTCCTTGAAAGCTCCTCCAGCCTTGCCCTTACCCAAGTTTCACAGGTACACATCAACTTGCATTTCCTTCTGCTCCTTCTCTCTGTGTCTCTGCCTTGCAGGTGCTGAATTGCCTGTTCCCAATTGCACACAGTTCATACTTCAGATCCAGACCTGGTACTGACTTGTGCAAAGCCAATCAGTAATCCACATGCATGTGCTTGTGTGTGTGGCTCTTACACAAGCCCAGGAAAGAGAGCTGGGGTCATTCATGAATTGGAGAATTTCTTTGTTTCCTTTGGATGGAGTTGACCTTACCTGCATGTGTTTCAGAGAAAAATACCCCCCAGAATCATCTGTTCATCCCCAGTTTACATCAGTGAGGCTTCCATGTACCATAAAATGGGATTAATACCACTGGACAGAGCTGGTCTGTGTGTGCTGTGTGCAAGCATGTTTTCTGAGGGTACATATGTGTTTCTGCCTTCTTGTAACACTAAATATTTCACACGGAGTGTGAGATCACAGCTGGGTCCATCTGGAGTCTTTGTCCAGTTCTGGAGCCATGCCCTGATGCTGGATCTGTACTTTGTGTGGAAATTTAGCATCATGCATATTTAATATAAGGAAGTAAAACTGATTGGATCTTCCCAAAGTGTATCCGTAGCTGAGCTTCCCTTTACCTCGCACTGGTCACCTCTGGCATTCCAGCTTCTCTCCACACCTCAACTGATGGAGCCCCTGGAACCTTTGTGAGCCTGTGAAATCACCTTGGAGAGCTTTAGATGGTGAAAGTGGGAGGAGACCTGCAGCGAAGCAGTGACTTCCTTAAAACAGAAAGCTAAAAGAAAGGGCTCTAAGATGTACAGGGTTTTTGTCAAGGTAAAAATTTGAGGGAAATGTGCTTCCAGCCCCAGCCTTGTGGCACGAGCTCCAAGTGCTTCTGGCACTGGCATCTCTCATCCTCTCCTGTGTGGAAGAATTTATTCCTGCACTCAGGCAAACCAGGCCAGTGTCCATTTTGTTTGCCAGGCCAGTGTCCATTCCCTTGAGGAAAGGCTGTGTTGGGCTGCCCTGCTGGCTCTTCCCTCGCTCCCACTGCTGACTGTGGGGTGGCTCTGCAAGGGCTTTCTCCATCCACCCCCAGCTCCCCTGCACGGGGAACGCTGAGCTTGAGGGGCTGGAAGGGACTCTTGGCAGGTGGAGCTGGTCCCTGGCTGGAATGAGATGAACTTTAAGGCCCCAGCCCAGCCCAGCCTGTCTCTGTGCCTTGTGCTGGCTTCTCCTCAGTGCAGACACGGGCACTGTGCGAGGGCTGGTGGCTACCAGCCCCATCTCCAGTAACCACACGCTCCAGAAACCTCCTTCAGAACAGGCTGCCTAGATAAGAGTCATTCTATCAGTAGTGAAATTCCTATTTTAATGTAATTTTACAGACCCTGATTCACTGTCCCTTAACTGCAGCTTGTTATTTCTGGCATTAGAGGGTAAAAAAAAATAGCTTCTGGGCATGTGACACTATTCACAGGCCTTTAATGTCAGAAATAATGATCATGTTAAATTGGAGCTCATTACGACGAAATGAGACCTCATTGAGCCCTCTTTTTGGGGGGTTGTTTAATGATTTTCCTTTTTCTCTCCTTTTTTTCCTTCTAAGTAGCCCTGAATTGGTACACTGGGGGAGAAGCTGGGAGGTTTGGTGGTAAATTTAAATCGCAAGAACTGTATACCTTTAAAATATATTAAAAAAAAAAGGCCTGATTTTTCTACTGTTCTCCCCAAGTACTCTGGTCCTTTGTTAGGTTTTTAGTTATAGAAATTTCTCGCACCTCTTAAGGCCACTAATAATGGTGATATCTAAGGCAACTACAAAACATATTTGGGACTTTATTTCAAGCACTGCTTTTCTCATAATGAACATGAGGATCCCATTTTCCAGTCTTTTCTCTAATCACACTCAGAAGTGCGGAAGCTCCTCCTGTGAGAGCTGCACGGAAGCAGCTCTGCAGTGAGGCTGGAGCAGTGTGAGACCAGGCAGGTGCCCACACACCCCACCCTTCTCAGGGGCCCTGTGGCCACCAGCATTGCCAGCTCTGGAGCCTTTCTGGACATGTGGCACGGTGGTTGTCCTGCCATCCCCGTGTCCTGTGGGTGGCCTCTCCACCCCTTGTGGATTTGCTGTTTCTCAGTCCAGATGTGCTGTAGGAGAAGGAGGCACAGTTCAGAGGGAAAGTAGTTTCAGTAAATTTGTTGGGATAAAACTAATCTCTGCCTAAGAGGTTTCCTTGTGAAGTCTGAGATGAGTGACAAGTGTTGCTGAAATCAAGAGGTGACACAAAAACTGTGGGGATATGGGATGGTGCAATCAGCTGTGGGCTCCAGACACAGTCAGCAGTACTGCAGCCAACACAGAAAAGGAGAGCTTTAATAAACAATTCAAAAATAGTGTGGTTTTCTTTTATGGATCTTAGAGAAGGCCCAGTTAAAAAAGCAGCACAGGAGAGAACATGAAGACAGAAAATAATTGTGATGGAGGCTGATGGAAAGAAAATGGAAAGAAAATATGCCCTGCTAATTAGCTGTTGGATACTGAAGGAGAAGTGGTAAAGAATGGATCGTAAGGGATTATAAAGGAGGGAGATAATATATATGCACTAAAATGGAAGAACCTGTAGATGGTTGCAATGCCCTGGTGATAAACTTGGAAGATTTTTTTTTTTTTGCCCTGCTTCTGGGAGGAGTACGAAGGTGTTAAGACTGGAGAAAGAATGTTTCCATTCTGTGTGTGACAAGGAATGGGTGTCTAGGCAAGTATTTAAGCAATAAAGATGTTTAGTAAAAGATTTTTAGGGGTGGTTGGGAGAAAGAAAGTCAAAAGTAGACAAATATCTGAGAATGATAGCAGAGAAAAGCTGGAGTGAAAGCTGATGGCTGAGAAAAGGGACTTCAGTGTCAAGGTATTTGAGAAAGCTGGGAGTGAAAAAGGCTCTGCAGGGCAGATTAGGATCCCTGCTCCAGCTGAGTGGGTTCTTGATGTGATGGACAAGGTTCTGAATTATGCCTTTAGATAAAGAGATAGACCTTTGGATGCTCACTGAGAGGCAACTGCATCTGTGTTTGTGGTTGAGAGCAGCCATCTCCTGTTCCATAACATGTGTGTGTATATATAATGTGTAGCTCTATGGGATGTGCAGTGGGTTTTCTTACAAGGAACTTGAGATCAGGGAGGACAGAAAAAGCAATGGCTGTTGATGTTTGGTCCCTGGGAAAGGGGTGGAGAAGCTCACCTTCCACCCAGTGCCAAGATTCTGGGGAGCCAAGGGAGAGCTTCTCGTGGGACTTTCTGATAGACAGTCCCTCGTGTTCAGGCTCTCCTGCAGACTGGCAGTTTGAACCTGCAGGGAACTGTCTGTCTCAGAAATGGGCATGTTTGGGAAAATGACTCCCTGTTCCTGCTCCACTTTGCCTCGGCACTGCTGGTGACACCGTGACTGTTACTTAGCTCCGAGGAAACAACATACGAGTTGTGTTTAGCATCTTCCAGTGTAACGAAAAATCCTGAAGATAATTATTTGTATCCAAATTATTTTTCATTCTTTAGCAGATGTTTTCAGACTTCAAATATGTTGTTTTCTGCAAGTGCTGCATAATAAATTAATTGTTTAATTAGTAATAGATGTGTCACTCCTGGGAGCAAATCCCTTACTTTGAACAAGTAAACCAGACACCCCTTTCATGTTTAATATGTTGGGTTTAAGACTTTTACCTCTGTTTAAATACATGCACTTCCATAGATCAGATAATACCTTAAACTATTGTCAGTGATTATGTGAGATCTCATAACACAGAATGGAGCAAAGTACAGACATTTCTTCACTTTAATCAGCAATAAAAGCAGGAAGAAATTAGAATTTGCTTTCCATCAGTAAATCTCCTGCACATGTTCCATCTACTCTAAGGGGTCCTCATTACCATAGATGTGAAAATCTCAGCTCTGAAAATCTTTGTAACATCATCTAGCATGAAAACAACATCTTGTTGTGGAAGGAAATTGAGGCACAGAGAGTCTTATGGAACTGGAAAACTTTTGACCCAAGACTGGCCTTCTTACCAGGCAAACACTGACCCAAGACACTGGCCTTCCTGGTGGGAAACTTTCTTCTTGAGCCTAAAAATAAAAGGAGCCGTGATGACCACCAGTTGCTTCAGCTCTATTGTATAGGAGCTTTTTTATGAGGAAGGTTTTGTCTCAAAAACATTTCTATATTCATATATTTAGCTCTTTATAACTACAAAATCCTCAGTATGAGTATCTAGCGATTCTAGAGAATCAATTTAGACAGTATTGACCTTATTTTGAATGGATGCCTTGCTTCTGCCTTGCCAATAGTTGCCAGTTTCTTTAGAACAGTTTCCCTTATCTTGTGGGGTGTGGTCCTGGAGAGAAGGGGGTTTCAGAAGAGCTAGGTTAGTTTTAGGGATTGCCTCCAGCAGAATTACAGAAATAATACCCAAGTGTGTTCTGGTCTGGTGCAAGGTGTGGATCAGTTGTCACAGGTTGGACTCTGGTCTGGGAGGGCTTTTCCATCCCAGTGGCTCTGGGATTGTGTTAGAGGTGTATGGGCAGCAAGGGGAACAGGAGAGACAATCTGGGGCTGCTCCTGGGTGTGTCTGTGTGTAGTGAGGAACGTGTGGCTGTATCCACAGCAGCACTGGAGCATATCTAAGACTTGAAATGTGCTTGAGGTTTGGGGAACACCGGCCTCAAGAGAAGGCTGTGGTGAAAGTGTGCAGATGGTAACTCACAGCATAAAGGTTCAGCCTGGCAGTGTACTGGTTGAAGGACAGTGTTTGTGACATGGCAAGTTTTAATTGTCAAATGTGTTGGTAAAAGGAGGAGGAGAGAGAATACAGAAAGTTGGCAAATTTTAAGGAGCAGTTCAGCCTTTACCAAGTGTAAAGGAATCCAGAGAATCCTGAGTCCCACCTGTGCTGTCAGCTTTGCCTTGCTGTCTCTAGTTCTCGGTGACCCAGCCCAGGCCAGCGCTGCCTCTTTGCCCAGCTCTACAGGGACACTTGGCTGTGGTGGGGTTTGCAGGATGTACAGCTACTGCTGCAGGGAGGTAGGAGACCTAAAAGTTACTGAACCAAAGCTGAGTTCTCAGGAATCATCCCCTCGATTGGTGTTACCCCAGGCTGGGCATTCGCAGGTGACCGGGGTGTGGCAGCTCTTTGTTCCAGTGCTCTCCCCGGCACACCCCTCTCCCTGAGCTTTGTTATCTATCCAAATGTTAGCAGAAAAGATAGATGTATGCAAAGCGCTTTCACTGAGTCCAAGCTGGAACAGCTGTCAGAGATGCAATCCCACTTAGTTGGTCTTCATAAAATGAGTGCGGCATTTTTAAGAGTCTGGATAAAGGGTAAAGGCAAACTGCGCCCATTTAGCAGGAGGCAGCATGTGACAGCTGACAAAGTGACAGTGGGCCCCTGAACAGCCCATGTCACTCTTCAGCAGGAGGCCCTGAAATGCCCATTTTAATTTAAATGTTATTTTCAAATAAAATTGCCACTTTGGGATAATTGCTTCGTACTGTGTAACTTTGAGAACACCGTACCGAGCAAAGTGGGTGCAGCTTTCCCTATTGTTGTTCTTATTTGTTATTGTGTGGCACCATATGGGGCTGCAGCCCCGTGCTCTAGGTGGTCCCCAGCTCTGCCTGCTGCACAAATCAGCCTTTTGTTCTGGGAGCCATTGTTTTAAAAAACAGAACAACCCCCCCCAACCTCTGCGCAAGGTAAGGCTGGGAATTGGGGTGATCTCAGCCACGAGCATTGTTTGGGGGCTGTTGGCGCAGTTTGCTGGTGACCACATCCACGGGCACGACAGAAACGTTTTCCTTTGTGCAGAATGACTTGGGAGCCTTTTCATCTGAAAGCTCCACTAACTATTCACGTTCCCTTTTCTTTCTGGCCTCTAGAGCCTCCTGGTATGACACAAACAAAAAAGCAAAGCCCATTTCTAGCCATTCTACAAATGAAATCCGTGTGTTTACAAATTCTGGTTATTTAAATCTTCCCCTCATTTGGAGAGGAAAGTGTCACCGATGGTTGCAATGGGTGTGTAGGGTTCTTTTCCTTGTATTTTGGTTTTTGATACCCTGAGGCTTGGGATGTCCTGGTAATGGAGAGGAGAGGTCAGGAGAGCGGCGGTGAGAGCCTCCATCTAATTCACACCTTGGCACCAGCACGCTGGGGCTGACAGGTCCAATTTGCGGTGGCACTGTGTGACAGGTGTCAGCCTCGGCAGTCGCGCAGGAGCACTCGCGGCTGCGGAGTCAGGAGAGAGGGGATGATTGAACATTCTGCAAATGAGACACCCAGGGAAAGGAAAACACAGGCGCACCCGCACACCCGCACACAACAGTTCAGTGGGAATCTGGGCTAATTAACGCCTGCTGTTGCCTGATGCGTGGCACGGCCCCTCAAGGACTCTTTGCCATCCGAGAGTTGAAAACATGTCAGGAGGCTCTTCTTTTCTCTTGCATGAAGAATATTATGACATTTTAGTGCTAAAAAAAGTTAGGATAACTTTCTGAGTTTTCATAGCAAGTTGTGAAACTTCTTGAAGTTCAGCCTTACCAGCTCCATCCCTTCTGTCCCCATCTTGTGTCCTAATCAGGTCACCTGGCAAGGTACACCTCCTGAAATCTGACCTTCTCCTGGACACGTGGCCATGTACTGTGCTTCCTGTTGGCCTGCAGAACAGGGTCTTTGCCTTCCATGCTGATGGCAGAAATGATCCTTTAAAATTTGCTGTTGGTGCTATTGGCTGTGGAAGCATCTCTGGCTTTTGGGACTGGCTTCTCCCTGTGAGCAGTGGCCAAATGCTATAGATGTTACCTTCTCCAGCCAGGGAGACAAAGGCTGCAGAAATCTGGGGCACTCTCCGTGCCTGGTGCTGGGTTCAGCCCTCATTGCTGCATCTGGGAATGTGTGCTGGGAGCAGCACCACTTGCAGCTGAGAAGCATTTGCTGGAGAAGAGCAGGGGTGTTTCCATGGTTCTCCTAAAATTCTAGTGGTGATGGGGAAGGAGCAATTCCTGAGTATGTGTTGATACAGCAGAGCCCCAGCCTGGCAGCCCAGGGCTCTGAAGGGGCTTGGGATCATCTGGTGTGTCTGGGGCTGTGAGGGGCACAGCCCATGCCAGCCACCCCCAGGGAGCTTTGCATTAGTGTCACAAGAGGAAGGCCCTCAGACCATAAATTTGCCTGGAACGTGAGAAATGCAGCTCAGTCCTTGTTCTCCACCCTGTGACCTTCCCATGGCAGCTTCTGTCGCTGTGCAGCTCGGTGGCTTTGTGCTTTCCTGGGACTGAATTCTAGAGTGGGTTAGCAGTGGGGGACTGTGATACTTGAAATTTGTCTGAAGTGGGAGGATCCCATCATTTGGGGAAACAGCTCTGTACAATGCTGCAAATCGACGGGACACAGGCTTGTCCTGCTGAGAAAGTCAGCAGAGCCAAAACTGAATTTAAAGGAAGCCTTTATTATTGTTATTGTTATTATTATTCATGTCAGGGCTCCATTGGGAAAATCTTTATCTGCATTAAAACGTACATAAGAAGAGGAAAGAAGAAAAGGCCAAGAAGAGGGTGTACTACAAAGCATCCCTTTGAGCTCAGCTCCATGCCTCTGTAAAGTTCATTGCCAGGCTCTTTGCTGAGAGAGAATTTGGGTTCAAGGTTGAGCTGGAGACGTTTCCAGGCAGAATGTATATCCCCTGATCACACCTTTAGGAGATTATCCCGTCATTAAATATTTGTAGGATAACAGGAGAAGCCTAATTTAGTTTTTGTTTCTTTTTCTCTGTGGTTTAATCACAGATGAAAGAGACTAATAGCACTACAGAGCTTTCTGGTGATCAAAGGCCAATCAATCCTCTTTGTGGAGTAATTAACTATTTGCTAAACTTGCAGAATTGATTTCCATTTAGGGCTAAGAGAGAGGGTTTTAAATGAAGACCGATTTACCAGGCGTGAGGAGGGAATCTCAGCACTGATGCCAGGAGATACTCAGAGTGATGAATTGGAGCCTGCTAATTGGAGGATGAAAAATACAGCTGGAATCTGGCCCCGTTTGCTCCTACTTTGGTGGAAGACAGGAAAAGGGAAATCAGGCTGAGAACCTGACAGATGGCTTTGTGCAACAGCAGCAGGGAGAGCACCGTGTGGTTGGAGCAGCGTCCGACTGGCTGGAGGAAACATGGACGGAGCCAGCACAGGGCTGGGCTGCAGTGAATCCATCATCCAGGTAGATGTTCTGTCAAGGAACGATTCTGGCTGCTCAGGCACAGCTTCGAGCTGGTTGCAACTGCACTACTTCCCTCAATACAAAATCAGTCAGGCAGCTTCGTATGGCTGCAGCTTTAGTTTGCCAAGAAATTTTTAGCACCATGGATTAAATCATGACTTTTTGAAAAGCTGAGGGATAGAACATCCCTTGGCACTCCAGAGTGGAGATATGGGGTGTGCTCTGTGTTCGTAAGTGCTGCAGCCTCAGAAGGATGATCAGGATGCTGGGCCTTACCTGAGGGTGTCCAAAAGGGCAGCTGAGTTATCAGGCAGTCAGACTGTTTATGGATATGGAGCATCTTCCACAAGAAGAGGAACTAAAAAGTTTGGAATTCATAATCCATTATAGTAAATGGGATGGAGAAATGCAGTAGCAGCTTGTAAATTGTGAGTGGCACAGGAAAAATGGTTGGGGAACAATTAGAAGAAGCAAGTGGGGTATTCACCAGACAGAGAAAGTTTAAACCAAAGACAAGTTGGTACCTTTTTTTAGAGCACAGAATTAACTCATGGCATTTATTGCACAAGATATTGTGGAAGACAGAAGAATAAATGAGTTCAAGATAGATTAAATTTGTGGAGAAGAGGTTCACTGGTGGGTATTGAGCACAGGAGCTGGATGAAATACCAGCTGGGGAGTTCCTGAGCATCTGCCCATGTTCTCTGGCCGTGGCTGGAGACAGGACCCTGGCTTTCAGCTGGACCCAGCATGGGGGTTCTCAGTCCCCATCCAGTGGTCTGTGGAGCCCTGCATTGCCAGAGCATGAGATAGCAGCACTGGGAAGTCCTGTGCACATAACTTCTGGAGTTTGGGGCTTTTTTGTACAGCTCTCAGAACGTCAGACCTTCCAGGGTCGCCTCCTGGCTCCCAGAGTAAGTTCAAACCTTATCTGAGAAAAAAAACAAATTAAGAGGGAACACTGTAGATCTGACCTTGCTCCATCCAGTTGCTGCACAAATCTGATGTTACTGTATTATGGAGAAATTTGGCTCTTTTCTGTGAGAACATCCATAGGAACCCGTGTGCAGCAGCAGCTGGGCAGGCGTTGTTGCCTGGTGTCGAGATGATTGTATTTGCTTGTCATAAATTGAATTCGCCTATTAGAGAGCTAAGACTTGATTTTTTTCATTAACACACAAAGCTGGAAGGGAAAGTTTTTTCTGAGGTCCCTCCAGACCTCTTTAAGCAGGGGTATAATTATTCTCTGTTGAGAAAGAGCAAAAGGAATTCCAGAGCTGTTTAAACAATTAGGAGTGGAGCTGTGCCGGCGTGGCCGAGCGCGGCACCTCCTCGCTGCCCGGCGGCCTGGGCTGCCTCGCTGCAGGGTAATTGCGTTAGGGACCCGTGCTCTGCCTGAAAATCAATTCTGTTGGGCCAGCGTGTTTGTTGGGAAATCCACTCAGGCAATTGAGGAGTCCATTAGGCTGCGGGCCCCGCGCGTGACCTTCCCAGGATTGGGGTTGACACTTGAACGAAGGCGTTTGTCCAGCTAAAGGACAGTGCTACCAGCAGACTCTTATCTCCCCTAAATTGGATTACTCAGATCTGCTTGTTCTCTTTAAAGATAGCTGCTGTAGGTTTTTTACCCCTCTCTTCCTGTCTGTCTGAGACAGTTACCTGTGATTACAGTTAACATCCCCTCCTTAGCTATTCCCAGGCCATTACTGTCTGGTAGTGCCCTGCAGCTCCTTTGCTCAGCTGGGGTGCCTTGGACCAGGGGTGGGTTCTTCCAGCCCTCCTGCAGCAACAGTCTCTGCACAGAATCCCAGACTGGTCTGAGTTGGAAGGGACCTGGAAGCTCACCCAGTGCCACCCCTGCCATGGGCAGGGACACCTTCCACTGTCCCAGGCTGCTCCCAGCCCCAATGTCCAGCCTGGCCTTGGGCACTGCCAGGGATCCAGGGGCAGCCACAGCTTCTCTGGGCACCTGTGCCAGGGCCTGCCTGCTCTGTGAGTATAGAAAATAATGGGTGATATCACAACCCTTACCTTAAAATGCTCAACTGATAATGTATACAGAAGATCCCAGCATTCTTGAACAGTTTTACGTGGGTAACTTCCACTTTGTGTTTCTAACTCCAGGAACAGTTGTTAATGGACTCTTACAGTGATTAAACTCAAACATCTCCTCCTAGAGCAAGTTATCAGCTTATTCCATCTTCCAGTGCAGAAGATATTGTATGAGGACATGAAACAGAAATGTTTTCTTGCTTTTCTCCAAAAACATGATGGGAAAAATGGAAAATAAGGTTGAGGAAGAAATAACTAGTTTGAAAGAAGAATTTTTTGTGTGCATTTTCTAAATTATGTCTGAGAAAAAGGAAGGAGGAGATGGGCAGGAAAGGGGTTGGGGTGAGTGTTGTGTTAGTACATTTTGGTAGTAAGTAGAGATCCTTAGCAATGCTTGTCCAGAGGGCAGGGACCAGTGGGATGGGTATGTGTAACTAGAGAGAACACCACTACAATGGGAAAACCTCTTTGAACAAGTGTGTGGAGGAGCTGAGATGAAAATGCACTGGACATCATGATTCAGTTGAACTTTTTTAGTGCTGATAAGGTGTTCCCAAATCAGTTTGATAGTATCTCTGTTTGGGAAAGATACACTGAGATTAGGTTAAAAAAAAAAAAAAATTCCAAGTCTTCTCTGTATATGCAGAATCTCTGTTGCAGCTCCTGTGGGAGTCAAAGTTCTTGCTTAGCATACAAGGCTTAGGAGTTTTATAGTGTTCAGACTCTTAATCTACAGAGCGTAATTTAATCCTCTTTTATCTGGCTGCACCACAAAGCCCCAGTTGTAAATAAATCCTATGGTGATGTGGATAAAGCTGCAGCTTCTGCTTCCTCACCTGCACCCAGTAAATATTTCTGCAAAACAGATGAAATTGGTGGTAAACCTGATAGATAAAGAGTGAGAAGGTGCAGGGGGGAAGGTTGGACACGGCAGACCTTAAACACAAGTGATGGCTCTGAGTGGCTGCTCAGCCGCCTGCCGATAGCAATGATTTTCTGGTTTCCTGAGACCCAGAGCTTTACCCTCCGCTCCTCAGGGCTCTGCAAGATTGGGAAGGCACAGGAGTCCTCCAGACTGGCTTTACAAATGTTACCAGCTGGGAGATGGGGTCAAATGGAAGGTGAATTAATTTCTGCTGTATAAAGCATGGCCCCTGTGTAACGCCCATCCCGCCGTGTCCTGTGACAGGTCTGTGTTGTCACCTCCAGGTCGAGCAGTGGTCACAGCTGACCTCTGTGGGAAAGGTTTATTTGCATATTAAAATGATCAACATGCTTGGCTAAGGAATGCTTTTTTTCATCCTTTTTTTGGCACTATTGTCATGGCAGTGGCAGTTTTCCATAGTGCTGAGATCCATGCAATTAGGATAACTTCAGAGCTCCTAAAATAACTCTTCCCAGCTACAGAGAAGAAACTTCCATTACAGGTTGTAAATTGTCTTTCTTGGATGAGGGTTGTGGCTGAAGTGGACTGGAAATCAGAGTCCAGACTGGAGCCAGCATTTAGGAGCGAACTGGAAGTACTGGTCTGGAGAATGTGCAGCTGCATGCTTGAGTAGTTTTCACACCAGGAAACGTTGCTCCCAAATCTCTGGTACTGTACCTGGGCAGGTTTCTACTGAGCTCAGCAGAGCTCTGGAAACTGCTGAGGTAGGATATGTTGCCTGGTGGGTTGGAGGTGGACCTTGGGGAAGACTAAGTCTGATTATGTGCCATGATCACAAGACATCATCTTTGTTCCCTCCAAGTGGGAAGCCAGCTCAGGTAACTTCAGATTCACATCTCATCAAGGCTTCAGAAAGCAAATGTTAAAGAAAAATATAAAACAGAAAAACGTCATTTTCTTAAAGTGTTCCGAGGAGATTATATGCATCATTGGGGAAGAAAGGGGACTTGGGGCAGGGAGAGGGAGATTCAAACAACAGTGTTGATGCATGCATATTTTGATGAGCACTTGATCTGCAGGAGCTTCTGTTGTGGGTGCATTACATCATGTCTTTGTCTGCTGTCCTTGATTTACCTCCCTGTCCTTCCCTGGTTTTACAGCCGTGGCCCACGGTGACCCCGGCTCCGTTGCTGCTCCAGCCTGGGGAAGGATAAGCTATTCCTCCCCAGACAGCGATCCCCTCTCTGCCTGTGTGCTGTGCAGCTCTTCTAATGACATCCTCAATACCAGCAAAAGATGAATAATAAAAACTGCTGCCATTGGTCCCAGAAGGGCCTTCCGAGGAGGTTTGTTTCAGAATAATGAGTATGGAAATTCTGCATCCATAATGAACTTCAAGCAGTCTTCCAACTCACTCGTGCCGAAAATTCACACTTGCCTTTCCCATAACTTGTCACTTTTCTTTTATTATTATTGTTCAATATGTAAACAAGGCCAAGAAACTCTTTGTTCCTTTGTGCCTCCTTGCATTTGTCCATTAATCCCAGTCTTCCTCCCCTCCCCCCAACACAGGCAGGATTACACAAAGCAAAAGTCATTAATTTTTATCTCTGACTATCTGTGGGCTTTTTAATGTGGCCTGGCTTGCTTATGCACCAGCAATTACATGTCATAAGTGCTTGTAGATGCTGGAGCAGTATCGCGGGCTGATGAATCACTGCCTTCCCCTCTGATTAGTATGCGAGGGGCTGTGCTCTTCTTTGAGCAGCTGGCATGCCAATGAGGATCTGGCTCTGCTGGTCAAGGCATCTGGACATGAATTCAATATGGATTGCTTTAATTAAATGGCTAAGCACACAAGGAGCTGAGGAACAACTCCATCATTGAGTGAAACTTGAAAATAAAGTCGACGTGAGAGCGTAGGTAGTAGGAATTGTTTAAACACCTGTTGGCTCCCTGGTGAACCTGTGCGTTCCTGTTTCCTTAATGAAGTTCCTGCAAGTGGCTGAAATTTCTTCCTGATTTATTCCTCAGATAAATCTTATTTCTTAAATTAGGTTTATCCTCAAAAGTTTAGGAATAGGTGAACTTGGTTTCATTTCTCTGCTCTTCATAGGAATTGTTATTCTTTTTTAAAAGTCAGATTACTGCAATTTGTACAAGCAGCTGTTTTAAGGAGGGATTGGGCAGCTGTATGTGGTGCCAGTGGGATGTGGAAAGTAGCAAAATGTTTCTGAATGTGAAGGGTGGAGCAGTAAGAGATGAGAGAGAAAAGCACTGCAAAAGACTTCTTGTGCCCACTTTGAGAGTCTGCGAATGAGACCAATTTAAATAAATACTGAGGGTGTATTTCCTCCAGCTCGGTATCAGTCCTTACAAAATAGAACTGTGAAGCCTGTTCATTGCTTTTAGATTTTTCTGGTCAGTTACAGCCTTAATTTCTGCTCTACAGCTTCCTGTACTGGACATGAAATTGCAGGTCTGGTTAAAGCACTGAGTCACACTGAAAGATTCCAAGTTCATATGAACTGCTGAGTTTATCGACTGCAGTTATCAATAAAAATGGGACCTCATCTCCAGTACATGAAGTTAGATTCCCAGACTGCTTCCAACCAGCCCCTTATCCTCTGTGTTCCTGCCAGCACTGTCATATTGACTCATGCAAAATATGGTATTTACCTTAAATCAACAGAATCCTTTTGTTGCTTGAAAAGCTCCTACAAACCAAACGTGGAGCTATGGCTGTGCAGATGTACACATGCACTCCAAAGGCTTTCTGTGCCAACATGGCCTTTCCAGCTGCTGCCATCCTCTCTCCTGCCTGGCTGCCCATGGGCGGATAGGGAACCTCTGGGTGGGAAGGACGTAGGATGCTCTGTGCTTCCTGAGCACAGACAAACTTCACAGGTACAGCTGTGTGCAGAGAAAGAGGAAACAGTAAATGAATGGTGAGGGATTGGTCTTTGATGCTTTTTGGTTGGGAAAGTGTGTGGTTTAGCCCAAGCCCACCTCTGGGATTTTCATCTGCTTAATGATTTCAGGCACTCTGTAGGTGAGCGTGGCCGTTGCCATGGCTTGATGGACACCAGAATGTTGCTTTTCTCTCCTGCCATATGCAGTTTACCATCCTTATGAGGTCATTATTGTTCACTGTGTTTTGGAGAGTGGGACAAAGCTGTTGTTTCATCAGTGACAGAGATGAAATGAATCCTTCTCTGCTCTGACATCTGCTAAAATTTGGGGCCTCCATGCCCTCCATGCTGGGGCCTCACAGCATGGCCTCCAAAGCCACCTCCTCACCTGTGGTGAGCCTCACTGCATCCTCATTCTGCAAATTAAATCAGAATCTGTATTAAGGGTATTTTTTTCCCATGTTTTATAATTTAAGAGACTTTCTCATGTCTGTTGTATGATGCACATGCTTCATAAACCAAAGAGATTCATCCTGTCCTTCATCTAAATGAGGGACAAGTGGATGATGAGCTCCCCAGTGGTATCACAATTTTCTGTGCTCTCAGGAAGAGGTGTAAATTCGTTAAAAAAATTGCAAAAAACACACCAATAACATGGCATCAGGGATATATTTTTGATAATTTTGGGTATTCATTGTGACTAAATAGATGTTTCACAATTTCCCACTTGCTAGTTGCTTGGGATTTTAATGGAAATTACAAACGACATGATTGCAGTTCACTGCTGCAGCATCCATTTCTTAAGTTTTATCTTTACCACAATTGGTTTTGTGTTGATGGGGTCTCCAGTGATTCCCTTCCTTTCCCAGTTCATTTTTATGCCATGGCTCCTCGAGGTCAGTTCCTAAAGAATTTCAGTGCCCTCTGGATGATGCCAGAGGGCACTGAAAACATCCTTTGGCTTCTAAAGGCAGATTTTATATCCAAGCAAAATTTAGTTTATCATCTCCGTGGCTGTTATTCATCTCTGAAACACATCTCGAACTCAGTTTATCGCCCTTGGTTTCCCCTGCCCCCCAAAACTGCCCTCTGCACCTTTGTTCTCTGGGTCCCTCCTCCTGTGCCGGCGCTGGCCGCGGCTCGCGCCGAGCGGCTGCTCCAGCACGCAGGATACTATACTTAGTGCAACCCAGTTTACTCTCATCATTTTAATAGTGGACCGAAGGTATGTTGCCATGTGAACAAGTCATCATGTCACCATGGCAACCGGCTGGATTGCAGCACCGCTCCGAGGACTGGACTTTTTTTTTCCTCCCCCTTTTTTTTTTTTCCTACTCGGTGCTTTTCCTATTGTTAAATCTGATGAAGGGCTCACAATGGGAGGATTCAGGCTGCTTTGGGAAGCAGCTTTTCATTTAAAGCTGGAAGTTGTTGTATAAACAGCAAGGCCAGCGTGCCACAGGATTCACTTTCAAGGCAGGCTTGAGGAGGGCTTTGAAGCGGGACCCCGGTGTGTTGTGCAGCTTGATCAGGACTGAGACAATTACACGTCTTGGCACCTTTCAGACTCCTCTCCACACTCCCCTCTGCTGCCCGCAGTGGGGTCCCAGACGCTCGGCCGTGGATTGGGTGACCCCCGGACAGCCCTTTGCCGCTGCTGTGAGCCTTTTTTGCTTTTGGAGAGAGCAGTAGGCCAAAATTAGACACACTGAGAGCTTTCACTTCATTTAGGGTTTTTATTTCCACCTTCTCCATCCCACGTCACACAGGCAGCTTCCAATGCCAAGCAGTGGGGGCAGAGGAGCAACATGAAAAGATAAATGATTCAGGCTCTCAGACATGAGAGCAGCGAGAGTCTTGCGTGTGCATCTCTACGCATAGGAATCGTGACGGAATATGTAGGACTCTTAAGAAGACTGAGGAAAAAATATGCAAATAAAATACAGCTATTAAGCCTGAACGGTGAAATGCTAGTTTATATATTGAATTCCAGTAATTCAACATTTTTTTTCCCCTGAAATTACATGAGAACATATAGGCTGGGATGGTGGGGATCATTCCCAGCCTCTTCCCAGGTGTGGGTTGTTCTATCCACAGTCCTGGTGTGGCATAAAGAGGTCTTAGGAAAAGAGCATCTCCTGTAGAATTTCCAGAGCTCAAGTAGCAGCCTGTGGGATGGCAGCACATTCTGATCTGCTGCAAGTACAACTGTGTAACCTCAAGGAACCCCTCAGCCTGCCTGGATCCACTTCCAGCACAGCACTCCTGTGTGACTCTCTCCTGTGGCAGCGGATGAGTAAGATCAGGAATGAAGCAAGAGAAAGAACAACCCCAAATATGGTTGCAGACAGTCACTGGGCCAGGAACTCCTCCTGGAGTTCAGGCAGGGGTGGTTCATCTTCACCAAATCATCAAGGTTGGAAGGAACATTTAAGATCAAGTCCAACCATCACCCCACAACCACCCCTAAACCACATCCCAAGTGTCAGGTCCAGACATCTCTTGAACATTTCTAAAGAGGGTGACTCCAGCCTCTCCCTGGGCAACTTCTTCCAATACCTGACCACTCTTTCAGGGAAGAATACTTTTTAAATATCTAATCTCTCTTGATGTGCTGATGCGAACTAGAGATCAGAGCCGAACACACAGGGCAGTTTCACTCTGGGGGAAGAGGAGGGAGAGGCAGGTGGAGGTGCTCTTTGGATGGTGCTTGGGACAGTGAACAAAAATGTCACAATGTGCAGCTGTGGGCACAGGACAGCCATGCTCATCAGCAGTGCTGGCCTGGAACACAGCACCACCACCAACAGGAGGATCATGGTGTCATCAGATCCCAGAGTGGCTGGGGTTGGGAAGGGACCTTAAACCTCATCCCATCCCACCCTTGCCGTGGGCAGGGACACCTTCCACTACCCCAGGGCGCTCCAAGTCCTGTCCAGCCTGGCCTTGGACACTGCCAGGGATCCAGGGGCAGCCTCTGGGCACCCTGAGCCAGGGCCTCACCATCCTCACAGTGAAGAATTCCTTCTCCTGTCCCACGCCTGCACATGGGGCTCCCGTGTTTGTGGTGCTGCCAGCCAGGCCAGGCTGGTTTGCACACACACCTCACCCTGCAGGCTCTGGCAGCTGCCCCTGCCCTCAGCACTCACACCCATTTAGGCAGGCAATTGGTGAGGTGAATCGCCCTCCGTAGGCAGCAGGGATCATCTCTTCTTTGTGCATAAAATTACAGCAAACAAGCCTCAAATAACACAGGACACTTTCATAATTGATTTATGCGAGGACTCTGAAAGTTCTATTACCTTTTGTTTAGCTCAGGGGGCCTGACTCTGTGCAATCCATTGCTGAAACTAATTACAAGATATAATTAAACTGTGACACGAAGATATTATACCGTTAGTTTACTAATGACACCGCGAAGCTGTACCACCAGCGCAGGACAGTGATTATGCTTCATTCATTATTTATCCCTTTGCTAAATGAGACGCTGACATTTTCAAAAATTACTTTGAGGTTTCTTAATTGTCAGCAGCAGGATGGACTAGAAGGAGCTCTCCTTCCTCTTAGTTACTGATCTGAACCTCAGATGTATTATTAGCAAAAAAAACCCAAACCAAAACAAAACCTCCTCCCCCACTGGGCTCTCTGGGCGTTGTTGGGCTGATCCAGGGCTGTTGCTGCCGGGTGCTGATGGCAGCTGATGGACACGCAGAGTCTGCAGGGGAAAGGTCTCCTCTGGCATTTCCTGCCACAACCTGGGAAACCTGTGCTGCTGTATCCGAGGGTAATGTTGAGTTTTAAGTGGTTTGGTGCCAGCTGGAGGAGTTGGTCCCACTGCTTCCTCTGAGCATCTTCTTGCATCGTTGTTGCTTTAATAACTTTTTGGACTTTATTGATCAGTAAAGGCTTTGTCCATTTGTATAACTAAAATAGAATTATTTACCTTAAAAAAACCTTGTTAGAAGTGCTGTACTTGGTATAGAGCAGAACAGGCACTGCCAACTTCTCAAAAAACCCGATGCATTTACTGACTTCCTCATGAGAAGTTCTGGTTGTTTGTCCATAGAGGCTTCTCTCCTTCTCCCTCTGTGCCTCCCCACTCTCTGTATTTCGTGAGTCTGGAGAACTTAAAAGCACATCTGGCACTAACCTCTGGGTCACCTTCCCACCACGCAGCCTGTTTTCCTCAGGGCACCACTGGACAGCTTAAGATGAGGTTTAATTTCTTCTGAGTGTAATGGCATCCGGCATCTATAATTACACTGTTTTCTGTGCTGTGGTGATTAAATAGGATTTACCCGGAGAACCAAATGATGAATATTTGAGCGGAGTGTGTTGAACCAATAGCTGGTTAAATAGTCATAATAAATAAACTTGAAAGAGGAGAAGGAAGAGGGGCTCATGAGTTATGGGACATTAGCAGGTGTGAGAAAAAAGAAAGTGAGATTAACACTAAAGGTAGAAGAATATTTCTAGTGCTTCATCTAAAGACATCTAAAAAAAAGGCCATATGACCCAGGTTTAATGGCTTCCAGTGCCAGAGGGCAGGGTTGGATGGGATATTGGGACAGAATCCTTCCCTGTGAGGGGGAGCAGGCCCTGGCACAGGTGCCCAGAGCAGCTGTGGCTGCCTCTGGATCCCTGGCAGTGCCCAAGGCCAGGCTGGATGGGGCTTGGAGCAGCCTTGGACAGTGGAAGGTGTCCCTGCCCATGGCAGGGGTGGCACTGGGTGAATTTTCAGGTCCCTTCCCACCCAAACCACATTTGGATTTCTTCCATTGTCTTCCAAAGAAGGACTTTCCCCTTCTTTTTGCCCCCTCTGAATTAGTTTAGGAGTTGCTCTCATTTGATCAGGTCTGAGGGTGATTAACTCCTGTTTGTTGCATGTTTTAACCCTGAAAAGTGCAATGGGCCATGAAAGGTGAGGGCTGTGCCTTCTCCAGACATCCATTGATGCTGGGTTACCAGCTCTGCTCAAAACCAGGGATGGCTGCAGCTCTGCACCCACTGGCACTGGCCAGGAAGGAAGAGTGTGCAGTGTTAGCAGAATTCCAGAATATTTGTATATTTTATGCCAGTCCCTCGTCTCTGTTAGTAGAAAGTTTAAGAGTGAGATGCTGGTGGGGTCACAGTTCACTTCTTGGCTTTTTCCAACCTGAAATCAAACAGCAGCTCAGAAATGGGTGAGTTGGAAGGAAATTGTTTCCTGGAGCCGTATTTACCCAATAAGCAGTAAATGTTTAGCGACCTTGAAGTGTGCTTCAGAGAAACCAAGTGATTGCAATTGCTTAAAGACACTGGTAGAAAAGGGATTAAGAAGACATTAGCCAAGTACCTGGTGCTTTGTGGGCTCCAAAAACCCCAGAAGGGGTCAAGCTGATCTCTTCCTAAAGTGGCATTTCAAGCAGAATGTTTCCCTCCAGGATCCAGGTGAGCGATAAGCCCGGCTTGTTTTAGGAAAACTCACACATAGCTGTAGGAACTGCTGGCAACCTGATCTTCCTGCTGGTGGCTTGGGTTCAGGTGGGATTTAGGCTGTTCTGGTGGACACTAAGAGCTGGGACAGGGACACCAGGACTGCCAGCTGCAGGCTGAGAGCCCTCAGCACCAGCCGAGGTTTCTGCCTCTGCAGAAGTTACTCCCAGGATTAACCAAGAGGGGCTTGGAGAGTTTTTTTAAATACAGAGTTTTCGTGCCATTGTAGGAATAAGGTGCTTTAGCATTTTTCCTAGCTCTCTCCTCCCTCTCTATCCCCCCCGTGAACTGCAAGGCTCTAAATATAGGTCACCCCAGGCAATTAGGGAAGAGTTGCTGGTTTTGAAAGATTGAGCAGGCAGGAAGCCCAGTTTCCAAATGAGTTATCAGGTGAAATGATGTTTGGCCCCAGCCAGAGTGATTGACAGGGGGTCTGCATGTTCACAGATACATTATTTAAACATGGGGAGATATAAGAGATCTTCTGCACTAATTACTTCGAAGGCTGTATTAATCACAAGACACTTTAATACTCAATCAATACTTGCATTTGTCAATGACCTTGTAAATCTCACTTTAACTCTGCTGTGTGGCAAAAGCATCATTTGACACCTTCAGGGGGCTGGTTTTGTGCAGCTGTTGCTCAGTAAAATATGTATTTTGCAAAGTCTTAGTGTCAGTGTTTAAAGTTCCGTTTCAGAGGTGGAAATAGGAAGAGGATAGATGTTAAGGCAGCTGTGTAGCTGTGGTCTAACCACTGGGTCATCATTTTTGAAGTGAGCTGGGCTCACACCAGCTGAAGGGGATATTTCATATGGCATCCACGGATTCTGGCTTCACCTGAAGACTGGGCCATGGTGACTTGATGGCAGAACAATGGGCTCTTTGCCATACTGTATGTTATAACTGGATGTGTGTATTAATGGGAGGGTACTGGAGTGCCGGCCCTAATATCTTTTAGATGGCAGAGACATGAAACTTGGTAATTCCATCAGAATAAAGGAAGAAAGTAATGTCTTCAAATTCAGAAAAGATTGCACTGCAGCCCAGATATTTTAAGTGGAAAAGAGCCATGATGTTGGTTTTCTATAAGGCACTGAACCAGAAGAGGGAAACTGAGAGGAAAAAAGCCCTGTGTAGTATTAACTCCTGGCTAATTGGAGCTGTTTACCCTTTAGAGTTTTTTCAGCTGTTATCCTGTTGTTTGAGCAGGTATTTCTCATAGTCCCAATGGAAATGTACAAGTAATAATATTTTACCTGTCTGCATTTGGGATTTTTTTTAATGAGTCCTGTGGGTGGTTTGCTCAGTTGCTTATATGTGGCAACCAGAAAGCAAAACCTGATCCTCAGCTAGGTCCCAGACTTGCTGAGGCTGGAAAGCACCTCTCCAGCCCAATATCCATGTCTGTCCTGCACTGGGGAGCCCAGAACTGGGCCCAGTTCTGTGCAGACATAGCCTCAGCAGTGCTGAGCAGAGGAGAAGATGGGATCAGCTCCCTCCAGCTGCTGGCCGTGTCCCTCCCAGGGCGCTGCTGGCTCGTGGTCAGCTCAGTGTGCTCCTCTGCAGGAGCCCCTGCGTGTGCTGGTGCCTGGGCTTGCTCCTTCCTGGCTGCAGGACTGGGCTTTGGCCTCTCCTGGATTCCAGGATTCCTCTTGGCCCCGTTGAGGTCCCCCTGTGGGGCAGCACAGCTCCAGTGTGTCACTGCTCTGTCCACAGCCTGGCTGGAGAGGAGCTCCGTGCGTGTCCAGCTGCTTAGTGGGGTCTGCCCCTCTCCAGCCGTGCCCTGCACTGAGGGCTGCCCTGCACCCTGGCTCTCAGCAATCCCAGTGAACCTGGCAGCATTCTCATGACAGTTCCATGCATTTTTTTCCAGGGATTCTTGTTGGTAATTGTTACAGCATTTCTGCTTTGTACTCTAGCCTTCGTATCAGATCTACAGGTCAAGGTTTGCAAATATTTAGACCATTTTGTTAGTCCTTGCATGAGACCCTTTTCTTTATAATGAAAAAAGTTTTCTCTTTAAAAATGCCTGTACTGGGTCAGTATTTCATTTCCCCATCCCTGGCACAGCAGTTTGGGCCAGCACACAAACCCATCTTCCCTTGTTCTCTTCTGTTGCATACATTATACTATTCAGAGAAATTTCATCTCTGTGCTCCTTTCTGTGGAATCCTCCTGCAGAAATCTCATTGGCAGCATAACAAAAATTACCTTTTCCCATTCCAACTGCCCCTGCCTTAGTCACTGCTGTCAGATCTGAAGCTGCTCAGCTGTAGAGGGAGGGGAGTTTAGTGCTTTCCCTCTGCTCTCAGGCCATTTTTCCTACGCTTCTTTTTTATTCTTTTATTTTATTTGTGGTCCCTGTCATTCTGTCGGGGCAAAGGGGTAAAGAGATTTGACACTAAGTGCGGGGAAATGCTGTATCTGGAATCTATCTTCCAGACGGCAAAAGAATAAAAATTCATGGCAGGACAGCGGCTGCTGCCACGTTCCCCAAGACATATTGCAGGTAGCGTTATTTATTGTGGCACGGAGTTCATGGAAGTGCTACCTCAAAGCACCCGGAGAGATCCTAAAAAGCCCATCTCCCATCAGGTGCAGCAGATTTATGTCGCTGTGCGCGCCGGGGTCAGAGCGCGGTGCGGAGCCGGGGCCGCTCCGAGCGG
>VZTN01020381.1:190979-258551 GCA_013400515.1 Erpornis zantholeuca
GGGCGACAGCCCGGCGACACAGCCCAAGAGCCCCAGCCCAGAGCCACAGCCCAGAGCCACAGCCCAGGGGCATAGCCCAGGGGCACAGCCCCAGAGCCACAGCCCAGGGGCACAGCCCCAGAGCCACAGCCCAGGGGCATAGCCCAGGGGCACAGCCCCAGAGCCACAGCCCAGGGGCATAGCCCCAGAGCCACAGCCCAGGGGCACAGCCCAGGGGCACAGCCCCAGAGCCACAGCCCAGGGGCACAGCCACAGCCCAGAGCCACAGCCCAGGGGCACAGCCCAGGGGCACAGCCCTGTCTCCTGGCAGCACAGCCACATGCTTGGGGCTCGCTGGGTGCCCTCCCTGCCCAGGGTCCAGCAAGGACGTGTGTGGTTTTTTGGAGCATGCCATGACCCAAATCTAGAGGTCAAACAAGTGAAATCCTGAGATACTCATCTTGGAAGGCTGCAGACTTTGAGAGCCACTCAGAGAGCTGATGCACTCCAGTGACGTGCTGAATTGGTTTCTAGGTTAGGAACTCCAAACCCACGTCCATCCTGCTCTCTTGATGTAGAATGAATTTTATTATCAATTTTAAATATTAAGTAAATCAAACCTCTCAGATACTTCTTTAGTTACAAGTCTGTTCCACCAAAGGTTTGGCAAACTTTTGACTATTGTCCTCTTCAGCACACTTAAGGATCCTCTTTTATATCTGTTTTCTTCATTCTGTTCCTGAAAGGAGAATAATCATGAGCACGGGAGCTCTCCCTCATCTGGGGGAACTGGAATCAGGACACATGTTGTTAGGAAACCACCTCTCTTGCTGGTTCATGACATTTTGCAACTGGCTGAGATCTTAGAGCTGTGCCTGGGCTTCCTCCCTTCCCTCTCAGCAGTTCTCCTTGCGAGGGATGGTGTAAGGAATTAATCTGCTGTAATTCTGCTCTTTGCAGAAAGCAGATTGATGACAAAGGAAAGACAAGCCTGCAGCTAAGCTTGCCATGGGGGTCACACCCAGATGGTGTTTGTCTTTGGAGCTCTGTGGCCAGGCTGGAACGTGAGCCCAGGGCCGTGAGGTGCCACAGTCAGGCCACAGGTGCAGAACTGGGTGTGGGTACATGCAGGCTTAGAGGGGATGGGAGATAAAACCAGTCATGGCTATGAACTGAGCTCCCTAAAGCGCAGATTTGATACAAATATGTATAGAATATTAGAAGCGATGTATTTTCCTTTGAATTCTGGTTTCTGAAACTCAGTGCTTTCCTCCACAACCACAGACATTGGGAAGGCTTTTAACAGAAAGCTGAGCTGGGCACGGCTGCAAACAGGAACTTCAAGGAAGCCGCCAAGTCTGATGAATAAAATGTTCCCAACAAAATCTTGGGTCATCAGCTCTAGGCTTGGGTAACATGGTGGAAACCTCCTGTCTGGAGCCCAGGTGTGGGCCCCAAAGGCTGTGCTTGGCTGAGTTTGCAAATGCTGCATTGGTTCTCTGAGCAAAGCACGTCCAGAGCCGCTGGACATGTTCAGTGTGAGCCCTTCTTTCAATGTGCTTTGAGATTAAACTTGGCCACAAGGTCACAGCCTAGGAGGAAATTTTGGAACAATTTTCAAAGCAGTTAATTTGGACATTTTTCAAGTATTTAAATGCAAATACAAATGAATAAATAATTTATGCATTGCTTTAACTGAAAAATATTTTAGTTTAAGAATACACAAATCGTCCCACAATTAGTATGGCTTGTCTGTGGAGCAGCTGGCAGCTGGGAAAAGCAAGTTCTAAACCTGGGAAAGGGGCACGTAGCACTCGGTACCTTCCCAGTTGTGTTTACCTTTGTATCTGTTGCTTTGACTGGGCTGCTATGGAGCGAAGGAAACTGTGACAGTACAATAATATGCACTTTGAAAAAAATACAGAACCTATTAAAACATTGTTTAAAAATCATTATTATATTGTAATGGAGTTAAATGCTGTGTTTATGTCAGGCTTTAATTCCTGAGGAATTCCAGACTGTGGGCCCGGGCTAATGTGACAAAATACTGAACTCGGAGACATGTGTGTGTGTTCATTGCAGAGCAAAGGCTCCTGCAGGGACCCAGACATAGAGGGAAATAATTTATTTTCAGAAAAACCGTTTTTAAAAGTTTGCAAAGCTATGTTAAATTGAAGAGATTGAATAAAAGTGAAGATATTTTAGAAAAATCGTAAAAAATTAAAATCACTATGTTTTCTTACCAAAGTTTTCTTTTGAAACAGAACTTTTTAAAAACCCCACAGTCCAAACGAAAAGTTTTGTTTGTGTCAAACAAAATGTTCTTACCAAACCCAAAATACTTTTGGTTTTTCTTCAGGAATATAAATGTTTGTATTGAATGTGAAGCACTCCTTTCAGGCTCTGGGTTTGATGATCAGTCACTGAGCCAGAGCAAAGCAATGGATTCGTATCCCTGTATCCAAAAGGGACGAGGCTGTACCAGGGGTCAGTATGACCCCGGGGTGGGGTGCTGGGGGTGTCCTTGAGTGTCCTGCCCCTTGTCCAGCTGTGCAATTCCCTTGACACTGTCACCACTGCCTGGCTGGGCAGCAGCAGGTTGGGCTCCTGTTCTGGAGCTGTGAATGCCATCGGCCCTTCCAGTTACACTGCCCTGAATCCCTTAATCTCTTTAAGTAGCTCCCCTGTTCTCATCTCATCATGCTCATTACCTCCTGTAGCATCTCTGTCCCAATCCTAATCTGGAGTGGAGAGTAAATAGGTTGTTGTGGGGTTTTTCTCTACTGTTAGTCTCTTTAGGTTCAGCTGGAGAAGAGAAGGCTCTGGGGAGACACTAGAGCCCCTTCCAGTGCCTAAAGGAGCTGAAGAGATCTGGAAAGAGACTTGGGGCAAGGGCCTGGAGTGCCACGGCAAGGGGGAATGGCTTCCCACTGCCCAAGGGCAGGGTTAATAGGGATATTGGCAAAGAATTTTTCCCTGTGAGGTTGGGGAGGCCCTGGCACAGGGTGCCCAGAGAAGCTGTGGCTGCCCCTGGACCCCTGGCAGTGCCCAAGCCCAGGCTGGACGAGGCTTGGAGCAGCCTGGGACAGTGGAAGGTGTTCCTGCCATGGCAGGGGGTGGAATGAGATGGTCTTTAAGGTCCCTTCCCAGCCAAAAAGTTCTGTATTTTTATGGTTTGTTGTATATGTCGAGAAACAAAAACCCAGTGATTTTGGTGACATGGTGTAAGTTTGGGAGCACATTTGCTTATGTTGGTCCTGAGGAGCTGTGCATCAGAGCAGCGGGAGGGAGCACTGGCTCCTCCTGCCACAGGCTTCCCATACCTGGGGGCCAGTCAGTCTCCCTCCTGGCTGCAAGGCAGAGTGTCTGTGGTGACAGAGGTGACACTGCCTTGTGTCCTGAGCCACATCCCTGTGTGTGTCAGAGGGCAGGGGCTCTCCTGGCCCTACCTGCCCATCAGGCCAGGACACGGCGCTGGCTCCGCAGCCAGGGTCCTGTGGGAGGGTTGGGATGAGAAACAAAGACTGATTTAAAATAGCAGTGCCAGAATCCTAACGAGATTATTAACTTTTAAGGGGGGGTAGGAGAACATTTTTTCATGCATTTTTATTGATCTTCAGTATCAAAAAAACCCAGCCATGTACGGCAATAACACAGAAGAGACAATCATTGCAAACCAATTACAGCTCCAGCCGCTGGTTCTGGACGGTGGCTGCACACGCAGCCCCTCGCTCCGGCTCAGGCCCCCTCAGATGCTCACTCGGGGTAAAAAAACTTACAACCAGGATTTAAAATGTAGCAATTCCATGTGCCGCTGCTGTGCTCTGCTGGGGGATTTTCTCCCTGAGATACTGACGATGTCGTGTTCCCTCCCGGCCTCAGCTGCTGTTGGTCCTTGCTCTTCCCAAGGCAGAGGGCGAGCAGGATGTGACCCAGAGCTGCTCCCACTCCGGGGCACTGCAGGAGCACTCCCGAGACTGGAGCAGCTCCTCGTCGTACAGCCCCAGAATGGTTTGGGCTGGACGGGATCTTAAAGCTCACCCAGTGCCACCCACTGCCGTGGGCAGGGACACCTTCCACCATCCCAGGCTGCTCCAAGTCCCTCCCAGCCTGGCCACACATCGTGTTGTGCCTCAGCCTCTCCATGGAGGATGTGTGTCCCTTTCTCAGTCCCTCACAGAGCAACCCCAGTGCTGGATAAATGGCTTCATTTGCTGCGTGGAGCTGGGCTGTGCAATCGATGGCAGGTCTGTGTCGGGAGCGACACGGGGACACAGGCCCAGCCATGTGTGTACCAGCCCTCATAAGCGATGGAGTGTAAAAAGCCAAATAACCAAAAACCTCTCCAGCATTGTGAAAGTTTTATGGTCATTTTTCCAATTATATAATAGAGCTCATAATCTGTTATGAATTAGCATAAATCAAAATCAGCCCACAATTAAGAAGAGAAATTAAATTGCATTTTGTGAAGCGTTGTTCTGTCTGAATAGTTTGCTCTCGTGCTGCTAACCTGACAAATTTGGTGATTCACAACATCCTCACTAGGAATCAGTGAGAATTACTGAGGTTTTAGAACAGCCTCAGTACAGGTTACAACAGCCTTGGGTGCTGCAGACAGGCCAGTTTACGAGAGCAGAGTGTTCTTCAAAAGCCAAACTGCTTTTGAGTCTGTGTAAGGTTGGGTATTGGGAGAAATTCCTTCCTGAAAAGGGCTGCCCAGGGCAGTGGTGGAATCCCTGTCCCTGGAAGGATTTAAAAACCATGTGGATGTGGCACTTGGGACATGGGGCAGTGGTGGCCTTGGCAGTGTAGGGGAATGGCTGGACTCGATGAGCTTAGAGGCCTTTTCCAACCCAAATGATTCTGTGATTCTGTTCTGGCTGACACCAGGCAGAAGGGAATCACCACCCAAAAATGTTAGGAACATCACCAGCATAGGAGGCAGAATTTGTGGATGTTTTGGCTGTCATCATGGTATCCCCAGATCATGTCAGGAGTGATGCTCAAATGACAGCCGAAGACGAGAAGCACCAAAGAGTGTGTTTTCATCACCCTGAGCGTCTGGGTCTGCCCCTGGGCACAGGCCTGGCCTCGCTGGGGTCCCTCCCCACTCCTCTGCGTGGGGTGATGGTGGCTCCGTGGGAGCTGCCTGGGTACCCCAGCAGGGAGCTGGCACAGGGCATTAGTGCCATCTCCATTTTCATCTCGAGCATTCAGAATGACGTTTGTGTGGCCAGGGCAGGGCAGTCGGGTGCAGCCCTGCCCCGAGAGCGTTTGCTTTGGCTGCAGCTGTCCCGGGCTGGGGAGGGCAGCGGGCGCGGCGTGGGCTGTGTCCTGCTGGTCACTCTGTGCTGGTTTGGGGTGTGGGGTGCGAGGGACGTGCCCCATGCTGCGTTCCACAGCTCTGCAGCAGTGATGCAGCTTTGGAGTTTCAGCACCTGGAGACAGTGGATTTTTATAAATGTGTGGGCTGGTGTGACGGAGCAGGGAGTGTGGCAGAGCCTCTCGCCTGGCTCAGTCACACACACAGCGTCCTTCGGGCCAGGCCTGTGGCTTCTGCCTCCCCCAGTGCCTCCGCGGGTATTCCTGACAAAGAAAGGGAGTCCATGAGCCCTCGCTTCTGAAACAAAGGCCTAATGAAAGGGCCAGGCTGCCCTGGCTGGCAGGGGCTGTAATTCTTGGCAGGGTGCGACATGCCCATCCTCTCGAATTAGCGCGGGGCACGAGGAATTTGGCACGGTGCTAATTGCGATCAGATGGGAACAAGTGGCCTCAGTATGTGGGCACGTGGTGGGACAAAGGGAGCGCCCCGAGCCCCTGGCCCCGCGAGGGGCAGGTGCTGCCCGCCCTGGGCAGGCGTTGGGAGCCCCCCCTTGTCTCCGTGCCGCCGAGAAGGACTCGGGCTTAATTTAGTGTGCGCTTTGTGGGATGCTCTTTCTTTGCCGTACAGGAACTCAGCTGTTGCAGAATCGAGGCAGCTGCTGCCGGGAAAGCTCCCTGCCCTGCTGGGGGACAGCTCCCTGCCAGCTTCAGCCGGGCAGGAGGGATTCCCGTGTCATTCGGGAGTCCAGGAGAGACCCGGCAAGGCCAGGCAGAGGGACAAGCTTCCTTCTGGCAGAGTACCCTTTCTAGAAAACAATGTGACAGGTTCAGAGCCATTTCTCTCCATCGCCCCACCCAGGGGACGTGGCCTGTGCTCCCAAGGTGGCACGAGGAGCAGGGCAGTGAGCCATTCACGGGCACGTTCCTGCCCCCCTGCATCCATCCCACAACAAGGAAAGGGGTTTCATCCCATTTGCAATTGGATTTGGAGGATGATCCTCCGAGGTGGGAGATGTTTGCAGGGAGATTTCTCACAGCCATGCCAAAGTCAGAGGATGGAGTCAGGTATTCACCAGGAACTAACCTGGCAGCAGCCAAAGGACAGTTGTCACATCTCCAGTGCCGCCTCAGAGACTGGGGGGGTCCAGGCTCACAGCACCTGCCAAAGTCCAAGTCATGGATCCCGGTACATGGCTATTACACAGATGTGCACTGGCGTCCTGCCCCCAGTCTGAACTCCGGGAGGTTTGGCAGGAACTCTTCTCTCTCTTAAACTTGACTTTTCCAAAAAACTCTGCACGTTACTTTCATCACCTGCGTGTCGCTTTGCTTTCTCTTCTTGCAAGTTATTCATGACTAAGCTGAAGCAGTGCAGAATTTCTGCTCCATCCTTTGCTAATGTTGTGTTTGTGCCCTTTTTTCCTGTCTTTTTATCTGGAATTCACAGGAAGATTAATCCCTCTTACTCCATGACAGTTTAGTTTCTTTAAGAACCTTTAGTGAGGGATGTTCTAGAAAAGCTTTTAGAAAATCAGATTCCACTGTATCAGCCCAAATCTCCTGTATTAGCAGGGCTGGTTCCTCATCAGATGACTTGGATCTATACATATAAACTCTTCTCTTGTCTTTCAGGCTCTGCCCCAGACATGTGTTTACTCATTGCTGCTAATTCTGATTGGTCCCACAGTTTTCTACCCTTCTGCCTGTTCTGGAAATCAGACTCTGTGGTCTGTCATTCCCAGGGTCACTCCTAAAGCCTTTTTTAAAAATTTGTCACCTTCCAGCCCTCAGATGCAAAGGAAGAAAGTTCAGCAATTCCATATTTGAGCTTCTTGAGGGAGCACTGTCTGCCTCTGGTGATTTGTTGCTTTGGCATATGAACCCTGCTGACCCCTGCATAGTGAACAGCAGTGCAAGGAATTAATTTAATTTTGCGGCTGTGCCCTTATCTTTCTTAATTCTCCCCCTTTACTCCTTGCCCATCTATCAGCGGCTCCGGGTGACAGACAGGCTTCCTGCTTTTGTGTTGGAGAAGCTTTTATTAGCTCTACAAACTCTGATGATTGTTCTCCAGCCCTGTTTTGCCTTGCCTTATCGTGGGTTTGCACTTAGTGTGCTGGGTTTATATCCTTTTCTATTTTTATTGTTTAGAAACAACTTCCATTTTCCTGAAAGTACCTTTTTTATTTCGGATAACTTCCTTTTTCTGTTGGTTTAAATCAAGCTTTGAATGTGTGGTGATTTAGCCTTTTCCCTGGTGTGTCTCACACACTTGTGTCCCACAGTGTGTCATAGAATTCCAGAATGGTTTGGGTTGGAAGGGCCTGAACATTCATCTTATTCCACCCCTGCCATGGGCAGGGACACCTTCCACCATCCCGAGTTGCTCCAGGACATGTCCAACCTGGCCTTGGACACTGCCAGGGATCCAGGGGCAGCCACAACTTCAGGTGTAGAGCATAGATAGAGGAGAAACAAACTGGACAACAGCAAACAGTGTTTCATGAGAGTTCTGTAATTTCTAGTTATGAATTCCTGACAGCCACAGATGTGTGACTGCAGCAAGAACCACCAGTGGAATGGGAAAGTTCCTATCCCAAAAACCTCCTGGTGTCAGTTGCATGACACCTCCTGGTCAGCTGCCCACTCAGGTGCCAAGCTATGCACCCAAAAGCTTGGCACCCAATCCTTGGGAAGCAGAACGCTTTCCATTAATCAAGCTGTTTTCCCTGACTCTTCACTGTTTGTTTTCCTTGCTGGTGTGTACTCCCCTGCTGGGTATGTGAGCAGCCAGACTGGGCTGCACTTGTCAGACCAGAAGAGACCAGAGAGCTTCTGGCTTTGCTGATGGCTGAGTCAGAGTCTGTGGTACAGATGAACATGGAGTTTTCTGTGGGCAGAGCCACCTAACTGTAGTCGATGTAGTCGTTTCCCTAAGAGCCAGGGAGCTGGGAGGTGAAGCTGTGTGCAAAGGATACCTGTCACCAAGGTGCTCCAGGTCAGCCCTCAGTGACAGGAGGTGGAATGGCTGGGAATGCTCACAGAGTTGGAACTGAACACAAAAAACGTTAACGACTGCATGCTGTACTCAAACTTCTGTTTCTTTTGGTGCTTTATTCCAACCCTTCAAAATATTTTATATACTTCCCATTCTTTTATTTGCAGGCTTTGATCTGGAGAGTTTGTACTGCCTTTCTCCAGTCTGAATAGAAACCATCTCCCCTGCTCCACTCATCAGCACCAGGTCCTGTGACATCTCCACGTTTCCACAGTGAGGTAGGAAGACCTAATTTTCATAAGCCTTGTAGAAGTGATTTCTGTGTTGGTCGCCCTCCTGGGATGTGTAATGTAAATCACCTGGATTAGGAGAGATGTGATTACATGTAACAGAGCTGTTCCCAGGCAGGGCTGAGGGTTCTTCCGTGGGCTGCAGGGTTTGCTTGCTCCTCCTTCTCATGGCACTATGGCTTTGTTTAAATGCCACCTGCCTGAGGTGTTTCTGAGCACCTCTCTCACTGGCCAGTAGTGTTGGCTCCTCTTATTTTCAATGAAAAGGTGTTTTTTTAACAAGGCCATCCATAGATTATGTTTTTCCTACACGTGTACAAAGCTTTGCTGGGCTGCAGTTGTGTGTGGGCTGGAGAAGAACCATCAGGGCTCCATTATTTAATTATTTATGTTGACCTTAACTGTTAGTTTCTGTCATTAAAGAACAGGCCAAGTGAGTAGTGACTTTGGCTTAATCTTCTTAGCAGGAAAACTGTCCCTTAAACGTCTGTCCTAATCAAACAGGCATAAGGAAGGATGAGGAAAGGATGAGACTCCTGATCTGGTTCATTTTCCATGTGAATTGGTGAAAGTAAATCATATTTGAATGGTCTGTTACAATTTGTAAATACAAGTTTCCCAAAACTATGGTAAATTTTGTGCTGGCAGAAAACACATCTTCCTGAACATGGAACAAATATCCCTTTCCTTCCTACCAGTATTCCACTGTGAGATTTGGCACTGGAAAAATACCTGTGGTCCAAGAGTAGTAATTTCATTCAAAATTATTTTGTGTGTAAACAGACTTCACTGAGTCACTGTGAAGTATCTGTTTTTAATATATTTGTATATTCTTAGTCATTATAAGGTTATTCATAATCTCTGGGATACTTGGTACTACCAAACTAACCTTGTGGGGTACTGATAGCAATGGAAAGATTAATGGCAGGTTTTGAAAAACACTCATCAGAGTTCTCTGTCTTGATGGAAAAGTGAGAAATGTAAATTTGGAGTTGGATTTTTTTCCGTGCATTTAGTTTTTGGGGGATTTTTATCCTTTAAAGAAGATTTCTCTCCTCTTTTCTTCCTATGTTTTTATCTGAAGTATTTTGTTTACAACACAAGTGCCACACTTCAATTTCTTGAGAATCATCATACTTATAAATTTAATGGAAACCTTGGGAAATTGTGTGAGAGCCAGACACTTATTTGCTTTGTGCTCTTAATATCTCAAAGGATCCTGAGCAAAGCATCTCCTTTTTTGCATTTAGTTAGGAAATGTTCCAGGCCTTGGAGGGAGGCTCTTTGAGAGGAAGGGTGCATGGAGTTCTTCAGGTGTTGTAAACTGAATCCAGAGATTTTGTGGAGGAATGGCAGTGCTGAAATCCCAACTTCCCTGGGCTTTGTTTGTTCCCTTCCCAAGAACAAATCACTGTTCTTGATTTTTATATGAGAATGAGGGGGGAAAACGATGGATGGAGCACAGAAAGGAAAGAAAAGCATTTGAGAAGCTGTGAGAGGGGGAAGTGGAAGGGGCTGACATGGGGACAACTGGAAAGATTTTGGAGAGACAGCACATGCTGTCAGTTGTGACTTCCTCACACTATGATGTCTTGACTGACTTTGTTGTTTTGGAGATTGCAAGTTTTCTTTAAAAACATGTAGCACCTGCAAAAGGACTCAGTTTTGGGACCAATCTGTGTGCTGTTTCCATTAATGACAGTGGCCGAAAAAGTGGGATTATGCTGTGGGATTCCCCCCCAACCTCAGACCTTCATCAGACTGAGTGGGGCAATGGGGCTGTGAGAAGGTGACACAAACTCAAAAAAACCTTGGTACTGGGGTGAAAGAGAAGAGATGGGCAGTGAACACCTCAGGGAGCTTTGGGGTGATTGCTTTGAGCATCTTAGTTAACTAAAACTGTAGGTTTAATTGTGTTGAAAAGACAAACCCTGGTGATGGAAAGCAAGTGTGGGGTGAGTATGGAAGGACCTCACACAAGTGAGGAAAGAAGACAAAGAGAAAGCCTCCAGAGGAGAATTACTCTTCTAATGCCCATGGGAAAATTGGCTTTTATTTAGCGGAATTGAACTTTTAAATTTGTACAGCTGGTACAAGCAGGTACAATTTTATTTTGCCGAAGGCCAGGATACTGTGAGACTCACGTGCTTTCAGAAGAGACCCCAAACCTTAACCAGCTGAGGGAGAAAAATCAGCAATTTTGGTTCTGTGTCAGTAGAACACACTCTGTTCACTTCCCCTGTAAAAAGGGACTTTCTTCTCCATACTGGTTGGAATGGTTCTTTTGGACCTAGAACAGACCTGGTCATTAAACTGAAGACTTTGATTTCAACCTGGTGAGGAAAAGGCCCTTGTTCATACTCTGCTATAATTTGATAGATTTAATTATGGGGTATTATTATAATTGCCTGTTTAGTGTCTAATTGCTCTTCCTTAAGTGCAGAGGAAGGGGAGAACATGGGACCAAGGCTGTATTTCAGGGTACAGGAGGGTATTTGTTACTGTCTTTTAATGCATGTCTTGGTCTTCTGGTATAAGAATATAACATATTTTTAGTAACTTTCCTCTATTTTATTTCAATACCAAGAAAAAAGCCTGGGAATGTGTTTGCAGCTCATCACCTGGGTGATGTGCTGCCATATGAGAGACAGTTCTCATGTGATTTCCCAAAATACTTTTTAACTAGCACAAGGCTCTTTCAGAAGCTGCTGTGAAAATGTGGTTTTATTTCAGTGGCTCCAAAACTCATTGGCACCACATCAGCAGTCCAGCTATGGTCAGTAGGAACCCTGAGCAAACAGCAAACATTTGGCCCTGGCACAGGGTGCCCAGAGCAGCTGTGGCTGCCCCTGGATCCCTAGCAGTGCCCAAGACCAGGCTGGACATTGGGGCTTGGAGCACCCTGGGACAGTGGGAGGTGTCCCTGCCATGGCAGGGGTGGCACTGGGTGAGCTTTAAGGTCCCTTCCAACCCAAACCATTCTGAGATTCTGTGATTTCACCAATGTTTGCTGTGTTTACAATTAAAAGTTTAGTGATAAGGACTGGTGGTAGTTTAGGATAAATTTTGAAGGGTCTTAAGGGATTTAGTTTGTTTATCTAATTGCTGAGATAGATTAAAGTACATTAGAGTAAGATTATCCAGCATGTCTTTACCAGGTACAAATTGGAGAGGTTTCCTCAGACAAGAGGTTGTTGTTGTTTTCCTCACTGAAAAATGTGGACGTGTGGCAGGTGTTGAGAGATTTTGTTTCAATTTCTGCAACAGATAAATCTTTGTGTTCTCTGTCTTTGGTTCTTAGCTGGTGAAATCAGCTGGAATTAGTGGCATACCTCACTGGACACAGACAGAGCCCTGAAGCCTTTAGGCATGTGACCCAGCCAGTGTAAGAGCTGGGTACAGAGTGACAAAGGGGCTGAAGCCCTTCTCCCTTTTCCCTGTTAACATTCCTGCTTCCCAGAGGTACAAATTACAGACTCTCAGAGCTCAGAGAACTGTGCCAGCAACACATTTTTGGGGATGCAGTGTCAGGGGCAGGGAAGGGTGTACCCGGCCTTTCATCCAGCCCCGCAGATGGGCACACTCAGACTGGGCACGGAGCTCTGGGGCTGAGGACATTCAGATTTGCCTAAAATCCTGTTGACAAATACATAAGTTGTGCCTCTGTGGTATTTAAAGCCCACACACACCATTTACAAATAAAAATCATACAATATAGATTATTTCAGTTTTTCCCTTATTCGATCAATTCTGATAAAAAGGCCATGCTTGGGTTAAATCTTTTTATTCTCGGTAACCACGTGACAACTTAGGGGACAGTAACATTTGTGAAATAATCTAGGAAATAACACAGGAGAGGAAGACACCTGAAGAGCCTGGTGTCAGGCCCAGCATCCTGGTGCCAGGTCCAGCCCAGTGGCGGTGCCCGGTCCACGCCGTCCCCTGTGGCCATCACACCTTCCCGTCGAGGCTGCTGGCTGAAGGACACTGCTGGGCCAGAGCAGAGGACCCGTGTGAATGAACTCGAGCGATTTTAAAAGTCAAGTGATTTTAAATCTTTACAGGCACTGAAAGTTGTTTCTAATTAAAGCCCATCGAGCACCAGGGAGGAAATCCGGCATTACCGGCAGCCGGAGCGGGGACAATGAGGACCGACCTCTCCTTCTGACCGGTTGCTGGTATTTGTTTGAGGCTCTGTAAAGACAATGCTACAACATCTTTACACACACCACCGGCTTTGTAGTAACGGTCTCCTTGGAGCCCTGGCACGGGGAAGGACACGCATGTCCAGGCATTTTCCAGGTGGCAGGATTTCCTTCTCCTCTAGTCCGGCGCCACGAACCCCCTCCTTTCAGCCCCAGCACCGTTTAAATAGATCATTTGTTTTCATTACAGGTTTTTGCATCCCCGCCTTTCATCGGTGTTAATGAATTTCTAGGGTCTGATTGGGAAACAAAAGCCAAACACAAACATAAAAAGGGCTCTGACAAAGGAGCCGGTTGAGCGTCTGACAGGCTGTGCCCCGCGATGGCCACGGCTGCCGGGCTGACACCGCCCGGGCAGCGCTGGTTAATATGCTAATCTGCTCCTCGCCGTTTAAGATTCCGCTCAGGTCTGAGCAGGCTCGGCGAGCCCGGCGCAGGGAAGGGGTGTCTGCCTGGCAGCCCCGACCGCCGCGGCCGTGGCTCACCCCGGCCCCGCCAGCGCCCGCTGCCCTCCGCGCTGCCCTCCCGCCCTCCTGGGCACACCCTGGCCGTACGTACCATCCACACCGTCCGGAAAGCTTTCCGCGGGGCTGGAAAAGAGGGAATGTGCAAAAGCCACGTATGATTGGCTCGTTCCTCTGCCTCCGCGTCCCCAAAGATTCCCACTTTAATAGACCATGTGTTTCTGCTGCTGGACAAGCCCAGAGTGTAACGTGCCAAAATCCAGCAACAATGAAGTCAGACGGAGTTTAGTATCCAAAACAAAGGGACGGCATTTCTGTAGCTCACTGACAACACAGCAGTCACAGGATGGTTTAAATTTCCCTTTATTCTCTCTCCCCACCCAACCTCAGCCCAAGAGAAAGCCAACATTTATTAAAATCCATCCGTTCAGGACAGCAGCTAGATGCCCAGCTTGGAAGGAAAGCTTGCTCCTGGTATTCCCAATGACTGCCACCTTTTCTGCATGCTTGTGAGCTGCAATCACCAGCTGGAGCAGGGGGGTTCTTATTTCCAGGATTAAGGAAGGAATCGATTCCGGAGACAGTTTCCATGGTCAGGTCCATCAGGTCCTGCAGCCACAGGAGAACTTAATTCCTCAAGGTCCCTTTCCTTTGTTTTCATAATGTCACAGTAGTTCTGGAGAGGTGTCTGGAGAATCCTCAGCTCCGGCTTCAGCCAGGGGATTTCAGAAGTTGCATTTTCAGAGTAGATCAGATGTGGACAAAACCAAGTCTCCACCTGACACTTAAGCAGACAAAGCTGTTTAACCTCTGAATTATAGCAGAGCTCCATAGTTCTCTCTTCTGTTGTCTCATGCTCCAAGCAAACTGCTCCTTGCAGTTCTCCCTCCTGGTGCCAAGCATGTATTCCAGCTGCAGCTCGGCAGCGCGGGGAAATTCCTTCCAAGTCCCCGGCAGAACAGTCGGCGCTTTCTCCGGAGCTGCAGGCTTGATTGTCCTTGATTATTTTATTTCTCTGGCTCTGATCCAAGATGTTCCCTGTCATCATTTCAGTGTCTTTTCTCATAATCCCTTTTCTAAACATCATCAACAATTAACTGATTCTCTCATATCTACAAACACATGCACACACACGCAGGCGCGCGCGCACACTCCACCGAGCCTCATCAGGGTCTTTTTTGCCTTTAAGTATAAGAAATTACAGCTTCTCATTAGCTGAAGAGCATGTTTTGAAAGGCTTTGTGTTTACTCACTTTGCAAGTGATGCTGGCGCTTTTAATTATTCTCCTTTTGCATATCATGAGTGAGCAGCGAGCTGCTCCAGCCAGCCCGGGCGACGCGTATTCCCAGGAAGGCAGGAGGAAGGGATCGCGTTTTACCTCACTGCTGCTGCTTTCTTCCCTTTCTGTCAGCCAGCCAAGGAATCCCCCCAAAGCTCTTACGTAGCAGATACCAAAACCGTGAGTCACTTTTCACTCCCGGAGCAATAAGTCCATCGCATCTCTGTGCAGAAGGGCGAGCACAAGGCTGGAATCTCTCCAGGCTGCCGGCGTGCCCCGGCACCAGTTCTCCAGTGGTGACTTTGTTTTTCCTGCTCTTGCTTTTTCTCCTCGGCGCTCTCGTCTCTTCATTCCTTTTCATGCCATTCCCATTTTCTTCCTTCCTTCCTCTCCATCCGTCTCCGTTGCTGGCAGCAGCAAACCCAGCCAGATCTGGGTCTCTCTCGCCTTCTGTAGGGCTTTTTTTTCCTTTTTTTTCCCCCCCTGTATCTGCTGCAGCCTTTGGCTGCTCACTCTGCCAGGTTGGATCACCAAAGACACACGACTCGCTCACAATGAATAATCAATACAGATATTGATCTGCGGAAAATGTTTGTAAATTCCTGAAAGGGGAATCGGGAACAGCGGGACAGGGAGGCTTGTGGGGGACGACAGGGTGCTCCGGGCTGCAGGCAGCGCCTGGCCAGAGCCCGCATCCTGCCGCCTCCGAGGTGACGGGTGCTGGAATGTGCGCGGGCGGCGGCGGGTGTGTGCGGGGGCTTCTGTATTTTCATTTCTCTACAGCTGCTTCCCCCGAAGAATCGGGAGGCGAGCAGCTGAGAGGCCCCGTCGGTGCCATGCCTTGGCTGCGCTCCAGCACTGTTTTGTTTCCATCATCACACGCCACTTTGAAATTTGCATAAATACAAGGGTTATTTTCTCTCGTGCCTCCAAAAAGGTTTAAGAAGGTGGGAAAGTGTTTCCGTAAGGAGGGATGGCTGCGTTTAGTCATCATTTTCAGGATTTACTTTCTAATCCATGTAAGAAAGAGAGGCAGAGATGAAAATAAAGGGCAGTAAGAAGGACATGGAGAAGACAGTAAAGCTGTTAGAATGTGGAAGAGCCTTGGATTGCAAAAAACCCTGTTCTCCAGTGGCAACCTGCATGTGTCTGGTTTGTGTGGGTGGAGAGCAAGGTCAGACCTCTCCATCCAGGACTCCTCCCATCTCCCTGTGGACTGGTCTGTCCTGGTCAGGAGCTGGGGGTGATCATGGAGCTTTAAGACTCTGTGAAGGCTGGAGTCAGACCATCTTAAGAGCATCCTGAGCCCATCCTCAGGAGCCACCTCCCGCCTGCCCTCCCACCATCCGATGGCCCATGTGGTGTGTGGAGCACGTGTGCAGCAGGTGACATTTGCCCAGTTTGCTACTGGCATGGTCAGCCTCGCTCCTACTGCAGGAACGTCCTTGATGTGTCTCTTTGGCCTCATCTCTCTGGTTTTCTGTCTTTCTGGGGAAAGGCACGCACTGAAGGTATCAATAGACACAGTATTGGGATCACTGAGTATTCAGCCCCTTTCTAATGCTTGAGGTCAGCAATGGAGACCCCAAGGACTGCTGAGGGGGCCCATGGGGTGTCTGCAACACTGGCCAGAGCAGGCAGCTGTGCAGTGCGGGGATCATCCCCCGGCCCAGGGCTGCCCGAGGTGCTGCGGGCCGGAGCAGCCAGCGGGATGTTCTCGGGACAGCTCCTGGCCAGACACAGCCAGTTCCTCCCCGTGCTCACGGGCCCACCCTCACAGCCCCCTGGGCATGTGCCTGCCCGGGGTCGGTGGTGGGACCTGCCTCGGTGGACAGCCGCCCTCCCTGGGCACCCCGCGATAGCCATCTCAGGCCGGGATGCAATTCCCGCAGTGCAATTCCCGTGGCTGCCAGCTTTATCAGCCCACGCCAGCAGCGGGGAGGCTGAGCGCCTTCATTCTCTCTCCAGCTCCTGATTAGCTCCCGCAATCCAATTAGCAGAGGCATTTATATCACAAGGGGCTGAGGTGCCCCTGCTCATCACGGCAGCTCAGAGCCAGTCATAAATTCTCCCGACACTACATCTTTCCTGTGACATGGATTAATTACAGCTCTGGGCCTCCAAGAGCAGGTTTGCAAATGAAGGTGCCCATGAAATAAGAGTTCGGGAGACAAAGCAGAGTTTCCCGTCCGCGAGGGCTGAGCGGGCGATGCGCAGGGTGGCCCAGGGCGGGGGCACCGGTGGGCGAGAGGCTGGGGGCAGGTGGGCCAAGCAGGAGCTTTATTAACCGAGGTTGGCCAGGGGATGAGTCTGCGCCTGTGGCCATAATGAGAAATTCTTCATAACCTCCCTTTGTATGCTCTGCTGCAGTGCAGATGCTGAAAGTGAAGCTCCGAGAGCCTTAATAAAATTACATTTTCCCACTTGAGATTTTGCAGGCGCTGGCCACTGGCGCAGCTTGGAGAGACAAGCACAGCGCTGGGCCCTCGGGAGGATTTGGCATCGCAGGGATCAGTCCTGCTCTCAGGGGCACGGCCACCTTGTCTCTCCTCTTCATAAATCCGCTTTTCTCTGATACTTCTGCTCCTGAAATAGCCATTTCCTGCCTCCCTTGTGTCAGCCCTGCTGCCCTCGAGCCCTCTGGCTGTGGTGTCAGCCCCATGGAGCTGGGATTTGCTGCAGTGGTGCAGGAGCAGGTTGGAAACAGGTTGTAGGAGAACGTGGAGGAGGATGGGGGAGTGGGGGACACTTGAGTCCTCATACACCTGCGTGTCATTACCTGGCTCTGCAGCTCAGCCTTCCTCCTCCACACTGGTGCCCATCCAGCACCCGAGTCTGCCTTAGGGTAGCACCACTTACCCAGCGAGCACTCACCCCTTGCTGGGTCTGCGTGGCTGTTCCTTTGGGTGCATGCTTGTCACAGTCTGCTGAGCTGGGCCCAACACAAGCCTTGGATCTGTTTTCCCAATCATGTGCCAATTTAATGATTCATCTAAGTCCTCCATCCATCAATCAGTTTTTAATTTATGTAGCAGTCAGTGGTTTTGTTAAGTTTCCAGGCGTTTCTCTCTTGCCTGTTATTGAAATATAATTACTTAAGAAATCCACAAACTTACCTTTGAAATGCGTGGGTAGATGGGAATTTTAAAGACACGAGGATGCATATTAAATTTAGTAGCATGTCAGCTCCATTTGATCTATTTACTCTGGGCTGCTGACAGATCTCCTGTGTAAGCAAATGTGGTTCCTGCTGATAAAAGGGGTTGGGTTGGGGTTTGTTTGTTTTTAACTCAGTGGAGGTGGCAATGTCCAAAATACAGCTCTGCCTGCAGAACAGTCATTCTCCCATTGAAGGGAAATATTGGCTGATCTTTCAAAACAAGAAATCTTTTTGCTTTTGTATAATAACAAATCCTGCATTTCCTGACCAGCACAATCATTGTTTGTGGTCACACAAAAGAACTCATTCCCCCGCTGATCTCTGCCACAACCTGCAGCTGGACAACTCCAGACTTGAGGTGGGTTGATGTGGGAAGAGACAGGTCATGAGCCAGTTAAAAACACATCTCACAGATCCCTGCTCAGTGGAGGTTTGTACATTAGTATTTATCATACAACCCCAGAATGGTCTGGGTTGGAAGGGATGTTAAAAGTTCACCCAGTTCCAATCTCTGCCATGGGCAGGAACATTTCCCACTAGACCAGGTTGCTCATTTATGCGCTTATATTTTAAAAGCTGTAACAGCAGCCTCACCTGTGAATTTGGGGGTGGGATCACGAGGCTGTGAGATCCCAGTGTTCCCTCTGATCAGTCAGTCTTTGCATCTCAGGCAGAGCTGAGGGTTTGGTCCTGTCTAGGATTTCCTTTGCTTTGCTCATTTTTGCATCCCACACCTGATGTGTCCTTGCTTTGATGAGACTTCTTGTTGCTACATATTTGTTCTCCTGAGTACAGCCAGGAGTTTCCATTCACTACTCTGTAATTCAACTTCTACAATGACTTTTTTCCATGTTCCAGTGGGCCATAAAATGCCACTGGAATGATTTAACAAAAATCTGACATGACTCCTGGTCTGAGTGAAATGACAAAACAATCTTCTTGCAATGTAATATTTTTGTAGTTACTTTCTTCATTAAACTGCTTGAAAATATTTTGTCAAGTCTCCCTTCTTACCCCCACAAAAATGTCATTAAAACAAAACTGATAAAACACCTCCCTACAAACTTTTTTGGCATTTTTTCTGAGCTACTCAAAGCCAATCAAGGTGTTTTGTTTCTTTATGTTGCCTGGTTTAAGATTTTTGTTTCAAGTTTACTTTTTTGTTCCAAGTTTTCATACCATTTGTCACATTGCCCTGTGAGTTCCCTGACTGAGCTGTTTAACTTATGGTGATGAGATCAGTGAATCACTTTCTAACAAAAAAGCACTTTGATGCTTTTTTAATGGAAAGAGAATTTTAAAAACAGTATCCAAGTGATGTCAAAGTAGAATTTGTGGAAATTCTGCTTTTAAAATTAAATGAAGTTTGGTTCAGCCGATTGGCAATCAGAGGAGGTTGCAGGGGGTTGTGCAGTCAGGTTTGCTCCTGGGGAGTGGCCGATCCTGCAGTGCCTTCACCCGTGTCCCACGTCTGCCCTTGCCTCGGGAGGCCTCGTCCTCAGCCTCCACAGAGGCAGCCTGGCTCTTTTCCATCCCCTTCGAGGTCCCTCCTGTACCAGCCTCCCGCTGCCGTTCCCTGGATTTCGGTGCAGAGGTGGGAGCTGCCAGCCCTGGCTGCTGTGCAGGCAGGACTCTGTGTTGTTCCCTGGGATCCCTCCCTGGAAGTCGTGCTGGACCTACAGCTCCATTCACCCTCACTTTCTTGGTCAGTATAAATGTTCTCTTCCTGACGGAAGACTTCATTCTTTTATAAAATTGTCCTGCTCCAATTCTTCCTGAAAAATACAGTTTAGAGGGAGTATTGTCAAAAATTCTGTCTCTCTCTCTACTTTATTATCCCCTCATTTTTTTTGTCATTTAACTCCAATTATGGGATGCTAAGTGCTTTTGGAAATTTCATTGTTAATATCTTCTTACAGTGCTATTAACGTAAATCAACGTTAATAGTGTCCCAGCAAGTATAAAAGCAATCAAAAATTCAGTACTCACGAATCATTCTGTAATTTCAGCATAAAATGTTAATAGAAATAAAATCCAATACCATAAAATATCAGCAAATTCAACTTTAAATACATGTGATGAATGACTTTACCATTCTACAGCATCCTGTGGACTTTTGCAGCAGGAAACCTCTTCTCGGCAAAAGTCTCGTCCCATCCCTCCCTCCTCCTTTGCCTTCCCAGCACGAGGTGTGCCCAGGATTTCACTTTTCCAGAAATTAAAAATCCATCCTTGCTTACGATGTGGCATCTGTATGCAGGTGTTTGGTGGTAATAGGAAGGATTACCTGGAATCTGTTAACTTATTCGAGTTAATAGAAATTCCCTGGCCCTTCATTGCCATCAGCCTGGCTCAGAGAGCTCCGTCTGCATTTACCTTTTATTGAGATTGGGATTTTCTTACTGACAAATCTTTTAAATTGGAATTTAGTTGGTGAAGATCCATCAGTTATTTCAAGGAAACTGCTAGGAGAATTGTATAGATTTCTCAAGAAATACAACTGTTGGCCTAACAATTCAACTTAAAATTAGCATGAAGAGGAAAACTAAATCCCCCAAGTGATAACCGAACAAGTGTTGGGTATTTAACCTCTGATTCATCACCCTGCCAGGCTAGAATCTTTTGATGTTATTTTTTTTTAATTCCCTTGTTTTAATGGACTTGGGCTATTTGTGCTGCAGCCTATAAAAACAGGTTGGAGACCCTTTTTCTGGTAGGGGTGGGTACAACACCTGCAGGCAGTGCAGGGGTAGGTCTCGTTTCTCTCCCTCACCAGACAAGAAGCACCACACGAGTCTGGGATTTCTGTGATCACAGAAGATGAAAGTGACACTGCGATGCCTATAAAGAGAGTTTATTTGAACAAGGATCCTCTGGTCATTACATAGATTCCTTTTCAGTTCTTATTCCCTTTTTCCCATTATCCAGTGTGATGTCTGTGTTTCCAGCCTCTGGACTGGGCCCGTTCTGCTCTCTTGGTTCGCTTTCTCCCTTCTCCCTCAGTTCACATGGGATTCCTTCCCTGCAGATCTCCGTAGAGTTTTACAGACCCTTTGAAGACTGAGGGGAATTTTTGTGACATTTAGAAAATATTTACAAGATGTTAGGAGAGTTTCTGGAACCTCTCAATATCTCATAAAGGATATCAGCAGCTAAACTGTTCTATCATCACTGTCTTTGTGCTTGTCCCCACAAGGATCAGACAAACCAGCGACAGTGGAACCTTTGGGTTATTCCATTTCGGGTATGTGTTGCCATGGAAAGTTAAGGTAAATGATTAAGAACTCATTTGGATCCTTATACCTTATTAATTCTTTTATCTAGAACTTCTAAAAGCAATTTACATTATAATAAAGCAAACCTACCCATTTTTGTAAGATTTCATTCTGGTGATACACAGAATTACCAAAATCCTTCTTAAAATGGAGTTCTTTGGTCAGTGCATTTCTGTAAACAAGTGGCCAGTGGCAGCCAGCTCAGGACTCACAGCAAGCCTGTCCAACCAGCTGGCCAGGCTGTGCAGGAGCTGGCCAGGCTGGGCAGTGACACCCCAGGGGCAGTCACTCCTCCCACCTCACCTCAGGAAAACTGTTTTCAGCACCCGAACTAATGGGTCACCCAGGCTGTAAACATTCCCTGTTATTTATTGCTGGTTTAATATGGAACAGCTTTGGTTTTGAAATTAATCTGAAATCAAAGGCTTTATTCTCTGGAGGAGCGACACCGTTCCTCTTGAATTCAGCCAAAGTGGAATCAGCCCTAAAGCAGGGAAGCTTGAAATCTGCAACAGCACTTTTGTTAGGGTTTCAGTTTAAAATCTTCCTGACTGAGGTTTTTAAGATACTGTTAAAAATCTTAAAACATTTCCTTGAATTCTTCTTCCCCCCTTTCCTGTCTTCTGATGAAATGGGAACTTTGCAGGTTCTGGTCTCTATCTCACCTGTTAAAGATCACAATATCATATCAATAGTAAGGGAAGAACTATGTTTTTCAGCTACTTTTTTTCAGAATTAGTGACTTCAGCAAAGATCCAGTGGGGAGGGAGTCACAGGAGCTCTACTCGGGAGCAGAGGGAGCTAAAGGGCTGCAGGGCTCTGCTGGCATCCGGGATGTCAAATCCTGCTCTCTCCTACTCAGGAATCTCAAGTGCTGCCTTTCTCTTGAGTATAACTGAGAACAGAGCCTTGCCAACATGGCACATTTGGCTTCATAAAAGGAGAGTTGGAGGGAGTCCTGCCATAATTGTATTTATGAGGTTGGTGAGAACAAAAATTCCCCATATTCAATGAAGTAACATTAATTAAACATCAGGACAAGAAAATACAGGTGTGAAAAGATAAAAAATATGGGTTTGATGGTAATTCAGCCATAAGGTTCTGTGTCTGAGACCCCTCAAATCACAGTTTGCATGTGCCTTTAGCAGATGGTGCTTCAGAAACCCCAGACTCAATGAGGGGACCTGGATTGGGAGCTGCGTTGCTCTGGGGCCTCATCCTGCGCTGCCTCCTCTGCCAGAGCTGCCGTGACGGCTCCGAGGAGCCCTGGGAGCTTCAAATCAGTGCTAATTGTTCAGATCTCTTGTACTTAATGGGTGTTTGTGGGGAACTGAGTTGTTGCAGTCAAAACACAGATCTACGAACTTTTTCGAATAGGATGTAGTGAAAAATGGTATTTTTCCAGATGTTTCAACCCTTTCAAGTGTGCCCTCTGGCCCTGCTGGTAGCTGAAGACTTTCAGTGTTGTTTAACTTTTATTTTTAGAATGTGTTGATTGCTCTTCCACGTGGGAGAGCAGTGAGGTGCCCGTGTCAGGAGTGGCCGACGGGAGCGGGTGAATCGTGGGTGCCGAGGGTGCTGCCGCCGGGACGGGCACGGGAGCGGCGCTGGAGCATCCCAGGGCCTGCGGCCTCCTCCCCGCAGGAGAAGGCGCAGTAGATCTCCATATTACAAGGAAGCAAAAGAAACAATCTTTAATCCTTTCAAAGCCCAATAATATTATGTATATTGACTGAAGCCCTATGGAGTGGGCCTGGCAGGGTTTTTCATTACTGCGCACGCTGTAGCCTAGCTACCTTTGAAAAGTAACCAATATCGAGAGCCACTTGACATTTGCAAAGGATTATGGGTGTCCTCTCCATCTCTTCTCAAGTTCCCAAATTTACAATGGTCTTAATTTAAAAGTTAAGCCGGGGGATCAGTTGCTTAGTCTGCTGCTGGGCTGCCCTTTAAAAAAGGAAAAGAGAAAGGAGAGTGTCTGTGCGTGCCTGCACAGAGGGAGAGGTGGGGAGCGACCCTCGTGCGTCACCCGCCTTCAGCGCTGGGCTCCGATCCCCGGCGCTGAGTCGTGGGAGAGGCCTCTGCAGCAGGATCGGGGCTGGGAGAGCTGGGATTCATTCCTGCAGGTGCTGCTGAAGTGCAGGGAGCAGCAGCAGCTGGTAATGAGTTGGTGAAAATGAAAAAGGGACATAAGTAGCTTCTTTAGCAAATCCCCTGGAAATGACATGGAGCCTCTGGGATCGATCGGATCGATCCCTCCAAAGGCTGCGGGCTCCTCTCATCTGACTGCCAGCGCAGGGAAAACCGTAATGTTATTATCAGCAAAACTCAGAGGAAAGCTGCCGGGCAAGTGGCACTCCGGGTGCTCTGCGTCTGTCCTGACGCTGGCAGCGCCGGGCCCAGAGCGCGGGGAAGGAGCACTGAGAGCTCCCCCAGCCCTGCCCTCAGCACTGCCACACGAGCCAGGGTGAGAGCTGCTGGGCTCTGCCTGCCTGGCTCCAGCTCAGGGCTCGCCTGCGGGGAGCAGGATAAAGGGAACGGGGAGAGGACAGGGTGGGAGCAGGATCCCGTCCTGCAGAGCGAGCACAGGGAGTGGGGCTCAGGGGAGATGGGGGCGTGCAAAGGTTCTGACAGTGTCGATCTTTCTCCATCATGGCCCTGCTGTCATCAGCTGGCGTTGCAGATTTGCTCAGCTGGCACTTCACTGAGGTTCCTGTCAGTAGTTTCATATCCATCTGCAGCATGGTCTGAGCTTTATGAGCCATGTTCCTGGGCAGCCCTGAACCGCTTCCCCTGAGCTGCTTCCTGCCATGGCGGGGGACCCCAGTGGCAGCTGCAACTCTGGTGTCTCAAAGGAAACAGTCCTCAAACCCAAACTGCTGTACTTCCTCCAGAACTCTGCAGAAATAGGATGAGGAAAGTTGTACTCAAAGCCTTACTTTGAGAAGAGTGGTCTTAAATCTCCCAGTCACGTCCGTGAGTTCAAGGGGCCTTTCCTTGAAGAACTCAACATTTCTTTGTTTATGTTTCTATAATCCTGTTGGGGAAAAGGGGCAATAAATTAGTTTTATTACATCTATGCTGAGAAGTGCACAGGCCAGGCTCAGATATCCCTTAGCAGGTGTGTCCAGTGCTCCGTGGGATTGTGTATGGGCATGGCCTGGGATGGGGGAGGCTGGGGGCACCCCAAGGACCCTGTGCTGGCAGATGAGCTTGTGTGAGTGCTTGTTGGTGCAGTGGGGGTCACCCCAGCTCCTGTAACCCTCCTGTTGGAATCTTCGGACTTTGGTGCAGCTGTACCTGAGAAAGGGAATGGCTGGGACACGTTACTGGCATTTGTTTGGGCTTGTGCTCCACAAACTGTGATCCTCTGGCTCTTTCGGACACAGTATTTAATCTAAAGTGCATCATTAGAGAGGTGTGTTGACATAACTGCGTGCTGTGCATATACCCTCTATCACATGGATATGAGGATATTTATTTTACCCACCGAAAGTTTGCCAGTTTGTGGAAAGCCCTAATTCTCAGGAGTTACAGGCATCGCTGCTTCCACAGAATCAATTAAACCAACATCAGCTTAGCGTTTCAGGATCACAGATCTTAGAGGACTTAGACATGGCCATATGTGACCTTTGGTGCAAGACTAAGTTTTGAAATATAATAGTTGAGGAATATGAAATAAAACTGTGAAATGAGCTAAAGTTAGAACAGTGTTAAGGATATATGTGTAACAGTTGTTGTCTGAACAGTTCATGATAGTACAAATAGGGAGAGCCACTTCATATTCATAAACTATTAAAATGAACACATAGTACTTCTAAAAATTTTATTGTCTGGAATATTTCATCAATTTTGGATGCACTTGTCTTTCCTTTCATAATGAACTAAATTGATGGGCTCCCTCGGATGAGCACCTGAGATGTGTCTTGTCCATAGAGGGTGTAGGACATTGCTGTGGGGTGGGAACTGCTGAGACACTGCAGGAATGTACAAGGGTGCAGAGGTCTGTCAGAAAACTGCTGGGGCTCCTCACAAGATGGACTTAAACCCACACATTCCCACAAAGCATTTCATGGCTGACAAGTCTCATGAGAAGATGCTGTGCTGAAAAAGCTCTCAGGGCCTGTACAGCCGTGCTCAGCCCCAGCTTGGGAGCGGGTGTGCATCAGGCTGACGAGAGGGAAAGACTGGGAAGAAAAGACCACTGCTTGTTGGCAGCATCACTTTATGGCAATAAAAGTGAGGACAGCACATGAGCATTATAATCTTTCTGAATGCATGGCAATTCAGATGCCTTTTTGTACTTTCTAAATCGCTTGATTTCCAAGTCCCAGCCAGGCAGGAGCACTGAGCTGTGCTCTGACTGCTGCCCTTGTTGAGTTGCCCAATTCCTCCAGGTCTGCAGTGGGAAATAAGATGGAAGATGCTATGGAAGAGCTAACAGAGCTCATTGATAATTCATTTCTCATATTTTACTGGACATCTTCTTTCTGGTTGTCCTGTGGTCAGTTCGCTGGCGATGAAAACTTGGCCTTGTGGGGGCATCCTGCCTTATTTTTTGTCTCACTTTTAGAAGAAAAGACCTTCTCAGGATAAGTTCTTGATCTAGAAAACAGTGACAGCATAAATCTGAATGCATGTTTTGGATACAGCCTGAAAATCTCTGTTCTTCCATCCTCTGCTCAGGTTTGCCAGTTTGGGGCTGGTCTCCCAGCAGTCTGCTGCTGACTGTCCCCAGGGATGCTCGAGTGAGATGCTGCCCAGACTGAGGGGTAGAGAGATTTCACCACACAAGTACAGGTGAACAGAGATCTGTAACCAGAGGATAGCCAGATTCTCATAGCAAGAATAGATTTCTATTTTGACTCTGTGAACAGTATCATGAGAAACTTAAGGCAGAGACTAGTAAGGCAGGCATGGGCACCTTGCATGAATGTTTGACATATGTTGGGCTTTTTTGCTAACATTTGTGTTTGTCTTAGTTCCTTTAAGACTGGTTTCATGTGACATTGTAAGTTCAAGAGAAAATGTGGAATGTTTTTCTCTCTAAACTTTGGTTTCTGACAGAGTATGTGTTGGTGACAGACTACTTGTGATGGACATCCCAAATGAGAGAGAGAGCAGCTGTTGCAACTTTAAAAGCTAATGATGGTCCCCAGGTGCAGAGTTCTGTGCTGAGGTGCTGTGCAGCAGCAGCAGTTCCTGGCTGTTATCCAGCATGGGACGGATCAGGGGCTGGGCCTGGCACTGGCTCTGTTCAATGTGCTCGAGCTGCAGGAACCTCTCCCTCCTTCGGGTACTCCTCCCTGGGAGCTGTTGCCAGTTCAGATGTAACAGCATTATTCCAAAACCTGCTGGATGTTTTTTTACTTAAAGCCCATATGTACAAGTGGTATGGACTTCATCCTTCCGGCCGAGGGGTGCATTTGCCACGGAAGTGAATGACACATCCTGGCAGTTCCCAGGCGGAGGCAGATCTCTGTGCACACCATCAGGTAAAATGAGCCCAGTCTGCCCTGAGCGTCACTTGCAAACATGCAGCAAACCTCATCATTCCCAGGACTTCCTTTAATAGAGTCCTCCCCCTCTGATTCCTCCCCTGTCTTAGTGCCACCTCCCAGCCCAGGCACTTGCTGGGCTTTCAGAATGTTCCCTCCTGGCCCTTTTCTGTCAGAAAAGGCTGCCAGCATTTGGAGCACCCTGACCCACCACATGGGTCCCCAGGCTGCACTGGCACCCTGTTCTGGGTGCTCCAGGTCATTGGGCTGAGCAGGGAATGCACATTAGTTCAGTGTATTTACTGAAGGTACTTTATAAATTGATATCTTATTTTTGAACTCGGGGCACTGGGAATAACTCAGAAACACAACCAAAAGCTACCTCAGAACTACCTAACCCAGCACTTCCAGTGGTTTTATTGGGACTTTATTCACAAAATGTTGATGGACAGTTTCATGCAATCAAGACTTTAAATAAGGATGAGTGCTTGAGCACAGTGTGAGTGTAGAATTATACTATTGCCCACCACAAAGCATTTCTGCCACAGGTACACATTCTACCGGGAGAAAGATTTACACTTCCAGCACATCAGACCCCTCTGGAGGTCCTCACACGTTTTGTTTTGTATTACTTTTATCTGTTTGCAGTACAGCTGGTGATAAATATCCAAAATATCCACCCATAAAGGCTCTCACAACATCTTTTCATCCTTCGTTAGATGCATTCTCTAAGTCTTGCTTATGTTTTTGCTTGTAATGAGACTCACTTTCCTTGGGATTTTGATATATCTGGAGAATGGATCGTGGCTGTTCACTCTTGGGTTTGCTGCTGCACCTGCCCCCTCAGGCTCCTGTTCCCCTGCAGGGTGAAGACTTCCCACACATGCAGGTGCATCAGCCTAACACAGACTTCACATCTCAGAGTTCCACATCAATTTTTTTTTTTCCTAAATTATCATTCTTTGAGAGGGAAGCCAGGCTAAAAGTTCAAGGTTGTTCATAGTAACCTTGTTCCAGTAGCAGAAGAATAGGCATTTAAAAATGTCTAAAGCATCTTGCATATGATAACATGCTCAGGCATGTGGTGTGACTCTTGGGGTGTTCTGTGCAGGGCCAGGAGTTGGGTTTTGATGATCCTTGTGGGTCCCTTCCGGATCAGGATATTCAATGATTCCATGATTTTGTAGTATACTTGGAAAGAAGGAAAGGCCAGTCCTGAGAATGGACTCAGATTTCCTGCAGTGATTTGAAGTGTTGTCAGTTTGTGTGGTGTCAGCAGGATCAGACCCTCTGATAGGATTAGAGCTCATTTCACTAAGCACTGACTGATTTCCTGCAGAAGCATCCCCGTGTGAGGGCTCTGAGGAGCTGCACGAACCTTAGGACGTGACATCGTCAGGGACATGAGGCTGCTCTGGTCAGGGTGAGCACAAGGCTGCCACAGGCAACTACTCTGAGCTGCTCAGAGTGGCTGAAATGTGGAGAAGGCCTTGAAGAAGCAGCAGTTTCTTGTCTCAGTGTAAGAGAAGCTCTTTGTAGTTCCCTGTCCTTGCTCATGACAAGACTGCCTTCTCTTATCATCAGCTGGTCCACAGACCACTGCTTATCTCCAGTTACAACCAAAATAGCATTAGTTCAGCTGCCCTGTGAGGGACATGCATTATTAATTTCTTGGGGTTTAGCCATATACTTCACAATTCCTTATTAGCTGTATGTGAGACTAATTTTGGGGGTACAAATTTGCTCTAATTCAATTTGGCTAAGAAAAATATCTCTACATGATAAGCCTGCAGCTGCTCAAATTTCCTCCTTGACTATCAAGTTTGTCAATTTGTCGTCTTTTCTGAAGAACTTGTTGCCTACCTTTGGTATCTCAAGTGAACTCCATGATCTCACCCTGAGGTGTTAAGAATCGCTGAGGGCTATCAGAACTTGTGTAAATTACAGCGATGCAGACAGCACGTTGAAAAATCAATAAGTAATGAAATAGTACTGCAGTGAAGTAGCCAAGAGAGCAGTGGGTGAAAAAATCCCAAGGACTCAGTTTCATTTTGTCAAAGTATAAAAGATAATGTTCTGCTGTGATGCTATAAAATCATCCCCACTGGCCAAAGAAAATTGAAATACAAAAGAGCAGTGCGGAGGTGCGGGTGCGCTTCCTCCTGGATCCTGCGTCCCCCTCCCTGTGTTGGCAGGGATCTGGGCAGGCACTCGCTCTTCCCATGAAGCTGCATAGGCTTCTCTGCCTTCGTGTGCCATGCACTAATGTCAGTTCATGCCAAGTGTTCTTTAAGCCTCTTTCTAATTCCCAGTAATCCTCACATCTACCCATGCTGTTACCTCACATGGGCAAGCTGGGAAACAGCAGCAGAGCGTTTTCCCTGGAAACCCAGCACTCCATGGTGCCTTTCCAGGGAGCTCAAGGGGACTGAGCATGGGTACTAGCTCCAAGCATCCAGCATTCCTTGACGGGATCACCACATCCACACTGCTCCCTCCAAGCAGCAACAACCATAGGCACACAGAATGCCTCTAAGGCTTTTCCTCTTCTTTCATTTTGGCTGGAATTAGCCAAGCTGGGCACGAGGTAGGAATGGCCAAGCAGGCCGTCTTGCTTCCTAAGTCCTTAGAAAATCAGATTCAAAAAGAGTAGGTGTCTCCAAAAGGAGAAAAAAAATATTGAACTGAAACAAATTTTTCCAAGCTGGGTGTTGCCATGAGAGTCTTTTGCTTAAATCCATAAACTATGAGCTTCTCTCAAATGAATTCTTAAAGTTGATGAGTTTTTTCCCACATGGATATGTAGGGTAGTTAAAATGTATTTAAACAAAATGAATGAGTGAAATACCACTAAATTAAATGTATCTTCGAAAAGATAAACCAGCATTTTGTGTGAAGGGGAAGTCCCCCCACTTCAGCCTTTCAGGTTAATCAACCTATTATCCTCTCTGTAGATCTGTGAAAGGAATCAGGTTTAAGAGACACCAAACTGCTCTTTGATCCCAGAGACCAAAAAGCCAGGTTGGATAATGGTCCTGAACAGATTTTCTCTGGATGCTTTTGGCTATGTTTTCTGCCTGCTGCCTGGAAAAGTGGGTTCTGTGTTGGCTTCTGGAGGAGCCTCTGCCAGAAGTGGCCAGAGAAATACAGTCCCTGGGAAGGAGGTAGAGAGAATGGTTTCCGTAATGTGTACAAATGATCTCTTTGATAAGGATTAATGCTCGGTGGGTAAGCAGGCATGGGACTGAAAAATCCTGCAGGGAGTTGGGGCGTGCCTCTGGCTGCACTGGGCAGTGTGGACGGTTGGGAGCGTGCTGGTTCTGTGTCACTGGTTCCAATCACCTCCCCAGACCATCAGTGCCTTTGTTTAACCTCCCATGAGTTGTTTCGTTAGGGGTAACGGGAAATGAACAGCCGCTCTCGCCGCAGCCAGAGTTGTCTCGAGTGAGATGGCAGCAGCTCCTAGTTTAGATATTCAGAAAGCCAGGTTGGGTTTGAGTGAAAAGAGCCCATTAACTCCAGTGACTCTGGAGAGGGCCCTTTGTTCTTTTCAAAGTTGTTATGGGTTACGGAACTCAAAAGCCTCTTTTCTTATCCATTATTAACACAGTGCAGTGAATCACTGTATTTATCATGGACACTTCGGAGCGTTCCAGCAGGACTGTTTGCAAGAAGGGAGCATGTAAATACTGAGGAGATCTCAAGGAATTTAATGGAGCAGAATAGGTAAACCTTGGAAGCAGAAGCATTTCTTTACACGTGAGCATGCTATTGGTGTAAATCTGGAATGTTCCAGGGTGCATTCACTCCAAAAACCTGGAGAAAACATCCGTAAGCCAGGGAGGGAGCGCAGCTCTTTGGCCTTCCCACACTGTGTGGTGCTGACACCCCCGTGTTTCCAGGGCACTCCCTGAAGAGCCTTCCCTGCCCTGGGACTGGGGACTCTGGTTTGGATGCAGAGCTTCCCTGCCTGTTCCCATCATCCTGACAAGTCATCTGCTGCTGCTGGGAGCTCCAGTGAAGTCTGACCAGTATTCCTGTCCTGGAGACGTAACCTGAGACATGCACTGCTGACGTTTCACAGCACAAACCTGGTAGCTAGACTTCCCATTCTGAAATGCTGCTTTTACCTTTGTCTGGCATAAACCACTTCAACTGGAAATTCTCCATGTCTGCTATAAGTGCCACTTTGATTGTCCATGCCTTTTTTTTTTTCTTACCAATCAAAGGTCGATTCCTGTAATGCTGTAATGAAAAAAATGAGTTAAGAGATACAATAGTTTGTTTACATTAAGGAATTCTACCAATTTTTTCCATAGAAATCTCCAGCCTATATTTCAAATGGGACATTTGGCAGAGGATGGATTTTGCAGTAGGGATTTATCTTTGGTTTACCCACTTTGTAACCTTTAAAGAATGTTCTAAATCCTGTATTTCTCAGGTGTGCAGGAGGATGGGATTAGATCAAACAGGTGCCCAGGAGACTCCATTCATGGTGGGCACACTTCAGCCAGATGTTGATCTTGTCGCTGGGTTTCAGGTCAGAACTGGTGCCCTACCACTCTGAGGTGCTTGTGGAGGGGTGTGCAGTGCTCTTGAGAATTTTTGTGGGTTTTGTGGTTCCTGTTTGGCATCTTCACTGTATGATGGAAGCTACAGAATGGCATTGGGTTGGCACTTCCCTGTGGGAAGGAGGAGCCTCCAATATCCATATAACACAGGCTTCACGGCAGCATGTAGGGTCTGTTCCTGTGGAGAGAGAGAGGCTCGTCACCAGCAGAGGGGAGGGGACAAGATAAGGTCATCCATATCTGACTGTGCATTAAAAGAGCTGGACCATGTGGTAGCACTGCCTTTCTCCAGGATCAGAGGCTGACGGGAGCAGGAGGAGCCTCAGTCAGACCATCTGCCTCCAGGGCAGGAGGAGGTAGCTGGTGCTGACCCAGCCAGCACCCGTGGCTCCCCGTGTGGCAAGGCACTTCTGGGCACAGCGGTGACACAGGAAACACAGGGATGATCAAAATGGCAAATCCTGCTGGCACTGCTGGTGTCACACCACGGTGCTGTTTGCATGATCCATAGGTTGCCCATCCAAGCCAGAGTGGCGCTGGGCAGTCCGTGGTTCCTGGGCTCTGAGTGACCCCTGCTGGGGCCAGCACGAGGGAGGAGGAGGAAGGACCAGGGGTTGAGGTGCAGGACGCTGCTGGCTGCAAGACCCCTCTTTTGTCTGCTCCAGAAGTTGGAAGTAGCAAATCAGCCTAAGAAAAGGAGAAGAAAGGATTATTTAATTGTTAAGATGATTGAATACTGCCTTGGAAAACTGATTGTTTTCCCTTCCTTTGCCACCTTTTCTCCTTTGTAATGCTGGTTAATTCACTTCAACCTAACTTTTCACAGACTGTTACTAATTGGGTATTCTTCAGTTTCTTCATGGTTCATTTGAGATGCAGGGCTCTGAATTTGTACTCAACTGCTGCTGAAGACCATTTTGGACACATAAGGAGTGATCTGAGAAAACAGTTTGTAGACCTCTCTTAATTAGACATCCACAGTTAGAAGATACATTTCCTTTAATCACTATAGATCTCAGCTCCGCAGTTGGTGCAATAGAGGTAATAATAGCACCTTGGATCTCAAGGGATTTGAAGAAAAGCTTACAAGGAATTTAATAACTTGGACATCAGAGCAGCATTTGAATTGTATAAAGTAAATAAAGGGAGCCATGCATTGTGGAACAAGGGGAAAATAGGTGTGACTGCTCTATATAATGCATCAGAACTGTGGAAACATGGGGAAAAAATAGTGTGGCCCCCCGTTTATAAGCTATATAGTGAGGAAGGGGGTGTCTGCATTTCTAATCCAGTTCTTTTCATGTGCCTTTCTCTGATCTGTTATTAACAGCCTATTTTAAGTGTCTCTGTTTCCTCACACAACATCTTCAGCCAGAGTCCTTTTCCCAAGAAACTTGAAACTTAATTCCTTCATGCACATTTAAAATGGAATAAACCAAAAGGATAAACAACATTCTTTGCGAAGGTGATTCATAAGGAAATATTCACCACCTATTTGCATTGTAATTGCTCATTCTTGTCTTCCTGAGCTTCCGTCTCCATGAGCACCTCTGTTCTATTTATACACATCTACTGTTACTAATATTCTTACACACACAAATATACAATTCTGTTTGGGAGGTCTTCTATAGCAGTTTAGAAACTTGTTTTCTGTGAGTGTTTCTTCTAATAAAATCTAATAATAATAAAACTTGGTGGAAAGTTAAATGTGGAGAATCGTACCTTGCAAAGCACTTTTACTGCTCAGTTTGAGAGCATCCCTAAAATTTCATATTCACAAGGATATTTGAGCAATAGATCAGCTAGACAAAAATAGTGAGCATTTCTATTTTCAAACCGAAGGATATGACAAAATTAGCAGCTTAGGGAGCAGCTGGTTTGTGGGTGCTGAAGCCAACGGCAGCTCAGAGGTATCGGTTCTGATGTTGAGTGTCCAGCAGTGCTGGTGGGGAGTGTTGGGCTGGTTCCCATCTTTGCAGAGAGCCCTTCTGGGCAGGCCGAGGGCCGCAGGAGCCGCTGTGGGCATGGCTCAGCCCAGGCTGGGGAGAGCCATTCCCCTGGTGATGGCAGTGGGTCTCCCTGAGCCCTGCCACCCACCTATAGCGTGAACTGGAGGGGCCTGGAGAGGGATGAGAGCTACATTTTCATCAGAAATGGGCTCTTTATGGTTTTGAGGACAGAAAATAAAGAAACCAAAGGAAAATGGCATTTAAAAGCTTTCTATAGTGCTTTCTGCTTGAAGCCCTAAAATCGTGACGTGATGCCGTCAGAGCTCCTCTGAATGACTTGATGAAGGTTTTTTTTGTTTTGGTTGCTGTACTCTTGGGACTCATTGGAGTGGCAGGATTAAAATTAATTAGAGGCTGTTTGGAGGGGGCTTTGGAAGATGGCCTGGGGCTATACTTCAGTCTAGTTGTTAGAAGCAATATCATCACCGCCTCCTCTTCCAGTGAACAGACCTGCGCTGGGGCGGCTGCGGGGAGCCACAGAACATCCAACACAGACATCAGAGCAAAGACTTCCTCCCAAAGAGATTACTTACCACAAAACCAGTGGATCTACCTGCTGACAACCCTAGAAATATGTCTTGTTTCATTTTATGGTTTCTTAAAGAGGCTGCTTTATGAAGCTCTCTCCAGAATCTTGATGAAATATCCATGTGAGGATGCTCATTTTCCTTCCTTCTTACCATGAATTATGTTGATTAGTGTGGCTGGGAAAGATGAGAGGGAAAGCTCTGTTCCAGCAGCTGGAATTTGGTTTCATTTACTCTGTTTTGCAAAGAATAGCCAGCCAAAGCCACCAGTGGCAAAAGTGGACAGATAATCGTTTCAACCACTCGTCAGCCTAACTTTGAATTTTCCTCATTGTGGAGAGTTGGTTGCAGAACAGATAAAATGCTGCATCTCAAACCTTGTGTCAAGTTTTCAGATGGTTTGTGCATTTGTAGACTCACAGATAGCCCCATATAATCAATCCCTCTGTACAGGAGATTAATGCTTACCTGATCTGGATTCCTACACTGGCAGAATTAGGAGAACACAGGAATTTAAACTTTTAGGATTAATTGTAACTCGTAGTCAAGTCCTGTTGACTTTGTAACAAACTGCCATGTCATAGCCACAGTTGCTGACTCTGTATTAACATGGCTCAGAGTAACCTGGCTCCCTATGGTGCAAATTAATAGAAGTGCCTAAAAATTGTCACTGTTGATACTTAACAGTGGTAATAATTTTTAAAAACTGGTGAAGTAATCCTTCCAGAAGTACAGCCAAAAGTAATTTGGTTTCTCCAACTCCCGTTTTTTTTTCTGATTTCCTTTTCTGTCCCAGTAATACCTACTGATCAAAAGGGCTTAAATATGCAGGAAGAACTAGTGCCTTTAGTGTGACTTTTTCTACTCAATAGCCTGTGTGCTTTGGAAGAAAGTAGACAAATTCACACAAGGTGACATCATTTGGTGCCACTGTTCACTCTTCCTAATGAGTCATTCCACAACAGGCATTATTTTTCTCAGGAAGAGCTGTATCTTCACAGCATTCTCAGAATTTCCACACTGATTTAGAAATAGGGGTTTTTTCATATTTCAGGAGCAGTAATTGTGTTGTTTTCTCCGAGCATCTTAGCATAACTACATTACAGGTAAATATTTAGTGACAGAAATACAAAGTAGTGAACCAGATAAGCTTTCAGCAGCTGGACTCATTATCCTCAGGTTGTGATTAACGAGTCCTTAATCGAAAACTTAGTAAAAATATCAATGTACAATATAAGAACAAGCAGCAAATGCTATTTAAAAATTATAAGCCTTGAGACTTCCATTAGGATTTACAGGTTTTCTGACTCAACCTGTGCTAAAGCTGTGGATGGCAGTGTGTTCAAAGTCGAGTGTTCCTGGGATCACGGTGGCCAAACTTAATCTAATGGAGTTTGGTGTGAGAGGTACTGGGGCAGCAGCGTCTGTGGAGATGAGCCACTCTTGGAATTATAAGTACAATGAGTAGTGTCTCCTAAAATTTCCCAAACCAACAAGTAATTGTTTAAAAGTATAAAGCACATCATTCCAAGCTGCAGCACCCAGCACTTGATCCTAGAAAGAAACAGAGAAGACTTTGGAGTCTTGGTTGATGAGTAATTCCCACCTTCCCTGGATGTGCCCATGGAGCAATAAGTGAGGGGAAACCTGTGGTTATTTGTGCAGTTATTTTCCTTACCCAGGTTTCAGGCATGAGGAGATTTGAGCTGGACAGGAACCATAGCAGAGCCCTTGCAGCCAGAGCCCTTCCTCCTCCCTATCTCCCCTCTTCCTCTTGCACACACCCGAGCAAACAGAATTCATTATCTCATCTCAGCATTGCAGCTCTCTAAGTTCAATGTCAATAGCGAGTTAGGAAAGGGCAGGCAGGTCAGGGATTAGGACTCCGAACTGTCCTTGACGTTTCTCTGTAGGATGATCTGCTGTTTGCATCAGCAAGTGAAAAAAAATTCCGTCTCCTCTATCCTGGGAATGATCAGGATGGGAAAATGTCAGTTTAGGGGCTGACAGAGCTCTGATAAGAATGAGATAGAAATGGCAGGGAGTGAAGAAACAGAGAGGGGCAGAGGTACAAATACTGTCATTCTAAGTTTAAAATTTCATTTTTAAGTATATTTGCGAGTGCACATTCTGTTTTCTTCCAGCGTTTCAGCCCATGGGTTTCTTTTTCAAGCAGTTTCATTTTAAGGAAGTCTGAATCTATTTTTATTTGATTGGATTTTACAAGTTCTGGAAAGGTCATCCTGCCTGGCCTGGAAGCTGCAAATACATTCACTCCCACAGAATTACTTATACGCACGAAAATAGTTTCCACTTTCAAAAGTATCCATACGTTCCTGGAGTTACCAGCTTGGTCCAAATTCTCAGGCTTAGAACAGGGGGGAAACAAAGTGTTTAGGTGAAAATGTTTTTGAAGTGTGACAACCCCTGAACACAAATTAAATAAAAAATCACTGTGCTAGGAATGATTTGGGTTTTTTCACTTTTCCATGCCCTTATTATAAGTTTGATAAATTTGGATAAAAAACCACTATCATACTATTCACAGTGGGTTTGGTGTGTGGTCCAAAAAAATGCCATCGAGGTAGGCACTGAGGTGTGTGCACATGTGCAGCCCCAGCTCTGCAGTGATGCATTTGTGCCTCTATGTGTGTGTGTTAAACATGGCCTGAGCATGTGCTCTCACAGAGCCATTTCACGTTCGGTCTGATCTGCTGAGGGAACATGTGGTATAAAGGCAGAAAATAAAAACCAGGGAATCATAGAATAATTTAGGCTGGAAGTGCCCTCTGGGGATCATCTGGGCCAGGCCCCCGCTCAAGGCAATTACAAATAGATCAAGTTGCTCAAGGACTTGTCCAGTCGAGTTTCTGCTCACTGCAAACAGACTTAACACAAACCCCCTCCTGTATCTCTCTGCCTCTGTGTCGTCTGAGTTGGACAATAGTAAGAAACCTTTCTGCTGATGGGAAACACCAACTAAAACATCTTCACTGTCACCTCAAGTCTGTCTGGGGAAGCTAATGAAATAGATAAAAATACGCATAAGATACATTAAATATTACCCCCGCCCCCCCCATATTAATTACAGAAATAACTGCATGTGGCTGTAAAATGGAAATAACAAAATGCATGTGAAAAGAAAAGATCTTCTTTGGATGGTTCCAGCTCTGTGGACAAGTCCAAAGAAACATGAAAGTCCTTGTGCATCCATCTACACTTCCTGAGGCCACTGGAATTCTGCGTAACCCTTTCTCAAAGCAGAGTAAAACCAAAAATTAACTGTAATTAATGCCACACCCTTTCTCTTGGTCTCCTTAGTCCACATTCCTGGTTCTGCTCAGATGTTTTCTACGTGGAGTCTATAATTTTAATCAAGCTGTATCTTTTTTGGGGTATTGTCTTGCACTGACATCATTGTAATTGAGGCACTTGAAGACAGACAGGGGTTCTCTGGATCTGTGCCTCCATTCCCTGGCTGGCTCCTGTCTGGGTTTCCCATCCACTGTCACCCTCTGGCTCCTGGTGGCCCTTTGGGCGAGCGGGGTGATGGGTCAGTGAGCTCCCATGCACAAGGAACTGCGTCTCTGCAGCCATGGCACAAAAGACATTTTCACCTACTGGGAGCTAGTAGCCAGTGCCTCAGGAGCACTCGATCTCTGAGGAAGCTTTTTCAGAACACAAGGACCATCAAGTCATGTCTGGATGCCCACAGCCATACGAGGATACACATCTTGCAATAATCTTGGGTATCACAATTATGGTCTGTATTGCTTTTAGGCCCCTAGAACATTATAAATGAGTAATTTCTTCTGGTCCATGATGACTGGGAGCAGCCGGGGTCTGTGCTGGCAAAGGTGGTTGGGCACTCTGAGTTGAAGCACCCCGGGTTATCAATTTTGGTTTAAAACTTGCATTTCCTCTTGGATCATCTTGTATTACAAGTCAGGGCCATGTGAAAAGCAGAGGCATTTGAAAGCTGACAGCCAGCATGGCTTCCTCCCTTTACTTATAAAAAAAATATAAATTTGCCAGCAAGTCTTTTTAATGGCATATTAAAAATTAAACAGATTGAATTTACAGAGTATGTTAATACAGCAAATTCTTCAGCATTCTGCTGCAGGTGTGTTTCAGAGCAGAGATGGGCAGGGAGGACTCTGCAAGGATTGTTGCTGTTGTTGCTGTCCAGCCCAGGCTCCAGAAGTAGGGAGGGAGAAATATTATTTCCAGGCATTTTAACTTACTGCCTGAGAGAAAACAAGTGTCGCTGGCTGTGTGCTGTGCCAGCTCTTCCTCAAAGTTGGGGAGCTAAAGTGCTTGGAAATGATAGGTCTGTCATCCTGCTACCCTGGCTGGAGCAAGAGTTCAGTGCCATTCCCAGCCTGAGCCTGGCCTCCCCACTGCTCATCCCACCTCGTTCTCTGCCTGCAGTGAGTCCCTGGTGGCCTTTGCTTCGTCTCCCTTTTCCTTTCAAACCTCATCTTGGACCCCACCTACTTCCTTCCAAACATGAGACTCCAGCTTCCCCCAGCAACTTTGCCTGGGCTGCCAGGCTCTCAGAGCAGGCTTTAGTGCATGGAAAGCAATTAAAGGCATTAGAATTAAATTATTTCTTGCAAACTTTTCGGCATAAAAGATGCCATTGTGCTGTGGGGGCCCAACTCCATCGTGTCCACCCATGGTCCTGCATCTTTCATCAGGGCAAGGGTCATCTGCGAAGGAATGGCATTTGGCTTTTGGTGGGTGAGTTTCTCCTTGCATCCTTGCCTTTCTTTCTGCTCTGTACACAATTCCAAGCCCCAAAGCAAATGAAGCTCCTGTACATTTCCAAGCTGAGGCCACCTGAGGTTTTACAAGGCGCTCAGCCCCAGCATGGCTCTGGTGGAGCGGAGGGGCCCATCAGGGTCAGTCTGCCAGAACAGGAGTCAAACAGAAATCTCTTTGGGATGCTCTCTAAGATTCCTATTAGGATTTTCTCTGTGTGGGAATATTTCAGCCTAGGGAGGGAAGCAGCAATGCTCTTTGAGACACTCTCTAGTGTAAGCTCCATCACAGGGAAAACAGACATAATGGTGCTGGGACAGGGAGCAGGAACTTCAAATTCTTCCTTAAATGTCAGTGAGGAACATACTACTACTGGGTGTAGCCTGTGTGGAAAAATGAAATGATCTGCAAACAGCCTGGATAAAGGGTAAAAATGTTAAAAATACACTCACCTAATGTGATAAAATAAGAGTGGGTGCTGCAAGCCATGGCATGCTCTGGCTTTCAGGAAGCACAGCTCTGAAGAAGTACAAAAGGCCTTTAGTTTGAGGTAATGAGGTGCATCTAATTATATTTAAGAAAGAACATCAAGAACTGCTTAAGAATACACTACCCACCCTTTTCTTTTCACCAGGGCTAGGCAGAATCCCAATCCTGAGACACCGTTATTTTATAAAGGGTGAGGATTTCAGAGAACATCACAGAAAACAAGGTTATTTTCCCATAACTGTGGGAAAAAAAAAAGGCAAAGTCTTTCTTGTCTGTTCTCTTCTTCCTCTCAATAACTCCCATTAGGGGAAGGAAAAAAAAAACACAACAAAAAACAAGCAGGCCAAAATAAGCCTGGCCGTCATGAGAAATGAAGGCTGTCAGAGTGACATCTGACACCGGCGGGCCACAGCTGAAGAACAAGGGAAAAGTTTTCGGACGACTGTCACTGACCCATAGTCCCTCACTCCTAACCTTGCTCTCCAACATATGTTTCTCATTTCCTTGCTTATAGCTGGCCCAAGCTAATGATATGTGTTTTGGCAGTCCTCCCGTGCTTGGCATAGTGCCTGCCTTGTTCTCATTGTCTCCGCTACTTACAGAAACCCCTTTCTCCGTCTTTCTCTCTCTCTCAGAAAATCAGCTTTGTACAACTCCAAGTATGCAAAGCAGCTCTTGCTGCCCGAGCTGCCATCTCCCAGCTCCTCCACCCGTGTCCCCAGCTCTGCCCCACCGGCCAGACACGCCGATAGAAACACAGGGAGGCTGCCACGGACGGGGCTCGAGCTGGGTGGAAACAGTGGAAAATCAAACATATTGGCCCATTTGAGCCTTGCTAAAAATACGGAGAGCAGAGCTATTCTGAGGGACGATGGCATGGGAAAGCTCTGCCTGGAATCCTGAGTCCCTCCGAGCAGACAGGGCTGTCAAGCAGACGTGGGAAGGGGAACTGAGTCCAGCCCCAGGGGCAGAGGGCACCGCGCTTGGCAGACACCAGGACGGCACTGACCGGGGCTGGGTGCTGCCGGGACGGTTCATTTGCTGCCTGCAGTCAGTAATGGTGGTGGATATGGACAGAACACACTTTCTTCAGGGGCCCAGGGCAGCCACTGCCTTCCTTGGGATGGGGAGCACACCTGGCAGTGAGCTTGGGTTGTGCCTCTATCCCACGTCTCCGAGCACTGCTGGTTCAGGAGTGTGGGACAGCACTGGGGGCGAGGGCTGCCCTCGCTTTGGGGGCTCAGGCACTGTTGCATCCCAACACTTGGATATTTGCTTTGTGTTGGCATGAGAGATTGTGTCCCCTGGACCCAAACAAAAGGCCACTACTTCTTCGTGAAGCACAAACCACACAAAATGCCGCAGCAAGCAGAACAAGTGGCAGCAGTGAGCAGCAACTCCAGGGCTACAGACCAGCCCTGCCCCAAAGGTGTTTGATGAATCTCCCTATTTTCTTCTCATAACCTTCCCCATACCAAAAAATACAATTCAGTTGTATTGGCCAATGTTTTGGCCACCCCGGCTAAAAGCACAGGTTTTTAGAAACTACAATTGCTTCAACATGTGCTTTTTTCTAGATATGGGAATATATAGTCGTATTATATACATTTACTTATCAAAGGCTCCATCACCTGTTTGTCCTCTGTATATGTATCTTCTATATATAAATATTCTCAGTCTGTGTGCAAAATAACTTTATTTTGTGCTAGCAGAGGCAGGGTAGTGATGGTGATGTAAAAGCCAGTGTGTTGCACTCAGTTGCATCACCAGACAGCAGGTGTTCTGCAGGATTTTGCACCCAATGTGATAGTTCTTAGGCTATTACCACTGGTTTTATATCCAGGGCAGGGTGAAGGATTCACACTGAGAAATCATCAAGAATTAATTTCTGGCAAGAAGAAAGCCATGCCGTCGTTTTAAAGACACCAAGTCAGTTAACTCCAGCCACTCCTCTGTGTTTGGTGCAAAATATTTATGTTCATTTTTGAAAGAGGGAACAGCAGAATTTCAGCAGTGAACTCATCCTCAGCATGATGAAAGTGAAACTTAAATTTTTCCTTCTTTCCTCCTCTCTTTTCTGACACTGTCATCCACTTTAGTGCCTGCTCTTTTAGAGCCTGGTGCCGTGTCACCGAAGTTAATGGGAGATTTTCCATGCGCATTGTCTGGGAGCAGGAGCAGGCCATTACCAGGGCTCGTCACCCCCGCGCCACATTCAGCTGTTTCCTCTTTGTTCCCACTCCTTGTAGCAAGGTCACTGCTGAACACTTTTCATTCTTCCCCTGCTCTATCCACAGACATCGCTTCTCACACGGGAACTTTACTCGCGCTCTGTGATCTCGGGTGCTGACTGCAGTGACCCCCTATTTCTGTCCTTCCTGGTTATTGGGGTGTAATTTGAGTGAGAAGGGACCTTTGGAGGTCACCTTGTCCAAACCCCCGCTGAAAGCAAAGTCGACAGAAATCAAGCTGCCGAGGGCCCTCTCCAGTCAGGCATTGAAACTTCAGCAGCCTCTCTGGGCCCCTGTACCACTTTTAGACTGATTTCATTGAAGATTTGTTTGTGTGTCACCCCTGACTGCACACCCCACCGAGGCCTGCCTGCATCCCCTTATGCCATTCCTGCACAGCCCCTGTTTCCCAGGCAGTCCCTCTGCTCCCCTCCCGCCTGCCTGGTGCTCCTGAAGCATGCTCTGAGTCTCTCCCAGCATCATGGGCCAGGGAGCCAGCTGGGGCCAGCAGACACCTTGTCCTGTGCCCCACGGGTGCCCGTGAGCAGCATTCCCGAGGCTTTAGGGTGTCACACAGTCCAAGGGTCAGGAGTCCTCTGACTCTGTCTTGGAGTGATCCCAAAGCCAACTTTCCTGGACCACCACGCCAACTGATTCCCCTGTGGGACCTGAAGCACCTCTGCATTCTGTCCTTCTTTATTGTGTCTTTATCTCCCCAGTAAATCTCTGACTGAGCATAAATCCAGAACCACTTGTCAGGTTTTAGGGTTGCTTCTTTAGAGGTTCTGGGGGATACAGAGAGAGGAAATATGCATTTTGGAGACCTGTGAGTTCTACAAACTGGCATGAAAATAAGAAAGAAGCACCGAGATCTTTTTAAGGCACATAGTGAGAGAAAAGGGCAGGAAGATTTGAAGGAGAATTGTCTCTCAGAGCAGCACGTGGGTTATTAGTGGCTGGTGAGTTTTCTGGACGAGGCTTGGCCGGGTGTGCGTGCAGGGCACTTCTCCTGGTGCGGGAGGCTGGGCAGGTGCCCTAGGGGCACCGGGGCAGGGCGGGAGGGCTGGTGCTTAAATGGTTAAAATATCACCACATTTGGCTGTCTTGGGTTTCTCATAAACATTCAGCAAAGCACTTTCATTCAATCACACATATTAACTACTTAAGTTCTCCTCTCCAAGGATGTGGATTGTTATTTTATGCCAAATGTGCTGTAATTAAGTTTGACATAAGCACATGGATTAAATATGTGGTTTGGTGGGCAAATGGGAGATGGCTTTTCCTTCTGGCCATATGGAGGATGCAGCCACATGGTGTGAGGTGGAGGGAAAGGATTCTTTACTCTTTATTTTATTTGGTGGTGTTTCTTTTATTAAAATTGCTCTGATTAATCAGCTAGTACCAAGAAAGTAGTGTTGGTTTAACCACTTGAGGAGGAAGGGAACACTGAGCATTGCCCTGGCTTTCTCCATGCACTCCCTATGAAAGACAAGGATATATGCATGTCTGCATACAGAGATATGTTAGGGATATATTGGATAATAATAGATTGTTTGTGAATTGTCAGTGAGGTTTTTCCTGCGGCTGACCACATGATTGGTTTTAATTGTCCAACTCCAGTAAGAACACTGGTACTTGCAGTGGTGTAACATTAGTGTGCACTTGCAAGTTATGGTTTGCAATGATAGAGACCTCACTTGAGGGCCTTGACATCATCATTATTATTATTATTATGATTACTACTACTACATCCTACTTTAATGTCAATAGCATCTACACTAGGACATGGTTGTCATGGTGCTTGCCACTAAGCTCATGAGAAAACTTGACATTTATTCCATAAATAAAACAGTCTAGTTTAAGGCCAAATAAAACTGATGATAGAAAAATCGCGGAGGTAAGGAGATGAGGAAGAGGAATATCAAATCCTCGTGATCAGTGTGCACCGGAAATGATCATTTCCAATTAAATACTGCATTGTAAATGCCATAGGAAAAAAAACCTTCCATGTTCCTTTACACATCCCTCCTCTCCTATGAAAGGTGGCTGTAGAGTCAGTTGTTATTTGTATATGAATTTATTGAACATTTATTTCTTTTCCCAATTCTCTGTATTTCAGCAGCTTTGCTGTCATTTCAGTTCCTGAATTCTGCCAGCTGATGTAACATCTTGTACCTCACAATTTTGTGTGTCCAGCATTAAATGCTGCAAGGGGGCCTGATGTTCAGGCAGTTTGCATTGCCTGGTGCCTCAAACTGCTGTGCCTTAGACAAGGACTCAGGTGGGTGCTGGACACATGCAGGGGAGCACAGCAGTCCTTCACTTGTGAGAGATAACAGAGTTCTTGGCCATGCACCAAAGGGGCATCACCAAGTGCATGAGCTCCTTGCAAGTCTCTTGGCAGGGGTCCGGTGGTTTGGTGAGTGAATCTGAAAAAGAAAACTGCAGAGTTCAGGGAAGAGCTACAGCAGGGGTTGGTGGTCTGGAAAATGTAATTTGCATTGAAAAACCAGAGAAACTTAATTTAGGTTTTATCCAATGAAACTCGTGAACTGTTAGGACAAGTTATTTAGGGAGATGAGGAGTCTATGTCACTTAGCATTCATAGTTGAAGATGGAGTGATGTCCAGTGACATCTTTCTCCACAGGTTCACCTTCTCCACCTTGCAGCATTCAATCCCAATGCTGTTACTTGTTTGTTTGAACAAGCCCTGTGATTCCCTACAAATGGAAGTATTTTGTTCAGGCTTTAAGGATATTACCATTTTCTAATGGGCGGAGCCCTGAGGTACTGGACAAGTGTTTCAGTAAGATCCAGGTGAGTCTTTCCTCTTTGCCTGGCCTTCATGGACATTTTCTGTCAGACCTCCACTTACAGTGATGAGCTGTGGCACAAGGCAGGTGAGAACTTGGCCCTTAATGTCACATATTGTGGGCAAAGAGCATCCCATGCAGTGTTTGGTTTTCCAGTTCTGAATGGAGGGCTGGAAGCTTTTCTCATAGCTCTTTTCCTTTGGGAAATTGGGGCTTTGTCACACGTTTACAAGTCTGCCATAAGTGAGATTTGGTGATCTAAGAGTCCACAATGAAAGTTGCTGAGAAAATTAAAACCGATAATTACTTCCAGTGCAATACCATCAACGTGAAGTGTGTCTCCATCCTTCATCTCTTTGCTGGCACATGGCCAGTGTTACCTTCTGTTGCACACTCAGGTCAATCCTGTGTACTTCTAAAAGATCTGCAACCAAAGTTCTTCCCAAGCCTTGCAGAGACTTTCCCATTTCTCAAAGACATATTAAGGATTAGCCAGAGGCCTTTGAAGAGTTTCCAAACAATTCTTTTAAAATTATTAGATACAAGTGTTCAGAGTTCGTTATTTTAAAATCTTTATATTTAACAGATGCTATTTAACCTACACCTTTACTGTTACATGACCTTGATTATCTATTTACATCAACCACTTTGATTACAAATGTGCACCAGGAATGTTTTACTCCACAGTTATTGACATTTTTCCCTTCTCTGTTTAGTAACGGTTAATTATTGCACATAATAATCAATTATTTGAATTTATCGTATCAAAGGTGAACTTCAGAACTCCCAGGTTTATTGTTTGTGAGGGTTCTGTGGGTAGCGCTTGACACAGCTGGCTCTTCTTATAAGTTGTTCACACCCATCAGCTTTGGCTCATACCGATCATCACAGATGTTTCCTTGTTTAATTTGTTGTACTTTGATTCCTGTTTTTTATAGCTGCTTTCATATCCTCTTTTAGAAGAGATGTATAAACTTCCTTGTGAAGAGAAATTTTCAGCTTTTGGGGCACCAAACGAATCATCAGATTTTGGCTGGTTTTCACAAGGAGTTTTCAGGTTATTTGTTCTGTTCCACACAGATGTCTTTAGGGTTGTGAGATTTACTCTTTTCAAACACATGGGAATAGCACTATGTGGGTTTTTTAAGGAATATAACCAGTCTTGTCTGTTTATGCACTTAATCCACTCAGGGTTTGCTCGGTAGGATGAGGGGCCGATGCTTCATGGCCCTATTATGGCAGTGGACATAGCACAAGTCACATCCATTTCTCAGTGACCTTCCTTCCTCTCCCTTTGAGTTTTTTTTTTTCCCTTTTTCTTCTACTGGAAATGGCTGAAAGCAAATCCCAAACATTTAAACATCACAGTATAAAACCAGCTCCTGTGCTCTCTGAATACCCAGTGGTTTCTGGACATTTACATTGAGAATCCTGGTTAAACCTCCAGAAACACTTCCCTGCAGCTGGCAAAGGCAGGGTGGAGAAAGGTTCTTGAGCCTCTGTGGAGGATTTGCTGGTGGCAGTTGAACCTGGGGCTGGTCACCGGGCTGGACACGGCAGCTCCAAGGGCACAGGGCAGGAGGTGGAGCTGTGTGCCTGGGTTAGAGCCAGCAGTGCCAGAGCCCTGCCCCGGGCCCACCTCTCCGACACATATTTTGTTGGAACTGGGCAAGGAGGGAGTTGGTTTGTTGCTCCAACACAGCCCCGTGCCTGCGGGTGTTCGCTGAAATGTCAGTGTCAGCCCAAAGAAGGGACTTTGGCTGCGGATGGGTTGGTGCAGAGTGGAACTGGAGGGTCTCAGCAGTACACAGCTGGTACCACGTGCCCCCACTGATGAGCAGCCTGAGCCCCCGGGAGCTCGGCCCAGGGCCTGTCCTGCCTTGGGGCCATGCAGGTGCTGCAGCTGCTGGACAGCATCCTTGGGGTTTGGTTCATCTGAACTGACCTGAAGGGCTTGTGGGCAGCTTGTGCTCATTGTGGCTGCTCTGGCAGAGGAGAACCCGTGGGTGGGCACTGTGCTCTGCTGATTCCCTGTGTAATGTCACTGTCATCCCCCTGAGAGTTGGAGCAAGTAGAGGTATCTCAGGACTTGTGCATCTCATCTTCATCTCCTCAGACCCAGGCTGAAGTTCCCTTAAAGAAAAGACAGTCTTGGGGTTTATTTTCCTTAACTTTTTTTGAAGTTTCCAATGGCACCGAGGAGAATGTGGTGACTTGTGCAGAGGGACCTGCCAGGAGGTGTCACCAGGATCATTTCAGGTCTCTCACTTGGACACAGACCTACAGGGCTGTTCTTGTAGAGACCAGAGACACAGACTTGCTCTTACAGGAGGTGGTGTTTCAGAACCCCATGAACTAACATCAGCACCAGCACTACTGACTGCTGTCACTTTGCTTTGTTTGGTATAAAACAGGGTCACTTCCAGCTCTCAAATATTGAAAAATTATTGAAAACCTCCTCTGTTTGTTTACTAGTCAATGTTTAATCATAGGTAAATATTCCAGATAAAAACAACAGGTTATCATTAAAGTTTAGCAAACTGGCTGCTTTAGGCAAAGAAGTGGGATTGTGTTCAGGCTTGTGGCATACACATAGGGGCAAAGGGACCCGAGATGGCAGAAAAGGCACACGTCCTGTGGGATCGTTGTGATGGATTTATTGCCGTTGGCACAGGTGTTGGTGATGAGCTGTGGCACACGGTGGGTGAGAACCTGGCCCTTAACTTGTCTGAGCCCCAGAACTGGTGTGAGCACTGGGGAAGTGCTGAAAGAGGAACAGGAAACAGATGGGAGATGAGATTTCTTAGAATGCTGCAAATTTCCGAGAGTTCGCAGCCCAGTCCCACACCTGGGAGAGGCAGGGCAGTGCGGAGCTGGTGTCCTGACACTGCGGTGCAAGGACAGAACCAGAACAGGGACAGTGAATTCCCAGGTAACAAAGTGAACACAAGAAGCATTTTTCTACTCCTCTGGGGTTTTGGGAAAAAAAAGTAAAAATTGTAACCCTCTTTTTGTCTCGGAGAGCGAGGGGGTCATCCCGGTGTCCCGGCGGAGCGCAGGGAGGAGGAGCGGCCGGGACGGACGGTCCGTGCTGGGGACAATGGTCCGGGGACAGCGGGGACACCGCGGGGCCACCCTGCCCTCGGGGGGCTGCTCCCCAGCCCCGCCACGGGCTTCTCTCGGGCGATTGTGTTGGCAGTTTTATTTATATTTTCCTTCAGAGTGGAGCTGAGCTCTTTAACCGCGAAGGGAAATTTAATCTTTTTGCTGATAAGACGGTAAAATACTGCAATCCGGCTGACCTCCTGAAACCAGATCCAAACAGCCGGGCTGTCCAAAAATCCGAGACACCCCTCCCCCTGCCCCACGACTGCATTTCCCTGGTGACCTCAGGCAGCCCGTGGCCAGCCCGGATCCTTTGAACGCGTCCCGGAGCGCGGCGATTAGAGACGCTTTGATTGCCCAGCTCGGCGGGTCGGGGGCTCCCGGCCTCCTCCGGGCTCTGCTCCGCACAGCTTTAAGGCAAAGCTCCTTCCTCCCCCGCCGGCCCCCTTTCATTTTCGTACAGCGTATTAAACCTCAAGACGTAGTTAACACTAATCCTGATTTATTTAGGATTTATCTGCATTATTAATTCCAGTCATGTTGTGAAAAAGTACCAAGGGTTCCAGTTTGTATGTAAACTTGTGTCGTTTTCCAGGGAGGTTTATTTCAGCCTTCTCCTTGAAGTGATATTTTAGCCAAAATTTCAGACTGTCCTCTTTTTAAAACACTTCAGATAGAAGCTACCCATAATAATTTGGTTTATTGTTATTTTTTTTTCACCCAGTAAATACCCTCTTGGACTATTTTATGCATTAATCTGGATTTGATGTGGATTTAAACATTTACAATGCAAAATAATTTGGGTTAAAAATAATCCCCCTTGATAAAGCTAAAAACCCCCCCCAACTGTCACCATCTCTGACAGCCAGACATCGGCGATTCTTGAATATGCAAATCAAGGTGAGGAGACGCCTGAGAGCAGGAACGACCGTGGCTTCTTTTGATGGCCCGGTCAATCAAACATCCCGACCCACAAAGATTCTGGATCCTGAGCTACCGAGGCTCAAACCTCGGCTCACTCCTCGTGCTCAGTCTCTCTACCTGCAGATCTCACGGCTCAAGCTGTGTCTCCACCCTGTCCCCAGGCTGGGATTCTGCAGGAGGAGAATATTCCTGCGGGATCTGCGTCTCGTGGTGGGCATCACCCACCCTAAATTTCTGATTCAGGCCCTTCACTGGGAGCGCTGCCAGGATACATTTTGCCGTTCTCCCCGGAGCCGTGGTGATGCTGCTCCTCACCCGCCTCTTCACAGATATTCCCAAACAGATTGCCAGACCTAGAGGGAACAATATTCCAGGATATTTATTTGTTTCCTGAGTAGACACTTGGGACACTGGCATCTCTGGATGATCTCTGTGTGCAGGAACAACTGAACAGCTTCCTGGGAGAAAGATCCACTGAGGGCTGCTGAAAAGTGGGACATCCTTGTAGTTCAGAAAGTCCTTCAATCTGAAGTTGTAGGTGATGGCAGCACTGCCTGCTCACTGATTCCATACTCCTGCCTGCAGGACTGTTACTGGTCCCCGTTGATGACAGCACATTGGCTAGATGGATCATTAATTTAATTTCTCTTCTTATAATCTCTTAACTGATGTGGAAATGGGATGTATATGGTTTGGTTACAATCTTTTTCCAATACAACAGAAATCCATAAGGAATATCTCCTGATTACACCATTGTAGTCACTGCCACAGTACCTGAACCAGAGGGGTTTGGCACCAAAAGGGCAGAAAATCTCCTGACTCTTCCTTGCAGTCATGTCTTGAATTAGGTGTATGCTATGGCCTGGGACAGATCAAAACCTGTACATTTACCAAAATTCTCATGTTTCTGTTATCCTAAATCCTGGTAATGTTTCTCTCTTTGTGGCTTTGTAATTCCTCTTGAGTTTTAAAGTAATTTCCAACAGTTCCATGGCAGAAGGCACCACGGGTAACCACTGCATTCCCTCGTCCTTGGTCAGACAATGGGTGCTCGTCCAGGGCCTTTGGGTGTGGGGAGGTGAGGCCATTGTGGGGTCACCAGGGGTTTCTGCTCAAGCTGGGAAGGGCAGCCCAGAGCTGGTCCCAGCCAACAGCACCTGGCTGGCACAGGGGGCTGAGCCTGCAGACCTGGGGATTCATCCTGGGGGATTCATCTGAGGGGAAGCCCAGCTGCATGGGGCCCTCCAGCCAGCTCTCCAGCTGCTGTCAGCCACTTCCATCACCTCCGGGGCTCTCAGTTTTCCAACAGAGCCAGTACCTGCAGCCCTGGGGCATGGCTGGCAGCAGGAGGGGGGCACTGTCTCTCCCTCCAGCAGTTTGAGGACAGTGTTGGCTCACGCTCTGTTAGAGGCAGACACCGACCGCTGACCCTGGCACTGACCCTGGCACTGACCCTGACACTGACCGACCGGTGGGTGGACACGAGGGGTTAAGGTGGGCCAGTGCAGTTCCTAGCACAGGACTGGGCAGGGCTGTCCACCTGGCTGGTGGGTGGGCAGCTCTCCCCATGCCCAGCGCTGGACGCGCCGATGTCGAAGCAAGGAGCCAGCTCCGGGTTGGGAAGTGGAGGCACTGGGCAGAGCCGTGCTCTCAGCAGGGAGCTGTTGCACATTTTGGGATGCCCCTGTGGAGNCTCATGTTTCTGTTATCCTAAATCCTGGTAATGTTTCTCTCTTTGTGGCTTTGTAATTCCTCTTGAGTTTTAAAGTAATTTCCAACAGTTCCATGGCAGAAGGCACCACGGGTAACCACTGCATTCCCTCGTGCTCTCAGCAGGGAGCTGTTGCACATTTTGGGATGCCCCTGTGGAAGTCAGAAGTGTCCATCTGGGAGCTGGGTGCAGCATTTTGTCGAAGGATTACAGCACACTCCAGGTCCAGACTCAAACATGCTGAACAGTGCTGCGAGATGCTGGAGGGACGCTGGCCCATCATTTTTCTCTGGGACAAGGTGCCTATGTTGTGTCCACACCAGCCAGCCTGGACACTCCCTGTTGTGGGAACATCCCTGTTCCATTCTGGGCAGGTGCAGGCCTCTGCCAAAGGGTGCCCCAGAGATGACCCCCCAGAAGTCTAAAAAAGCCAATCAGCTGGAAAAGGTAACCCTGTTCCACACAAGTTCCACCCAAACCGGGTTGTCTGACTCGAACTTCCAGTCACTTATCAGAGCTTTTCCCTGTTGAAGACTTGAAGGCCTCCCAGTCAATAAACACATTAGCTCACTAAACAGGCGGATGCCTTTTCTTCTCTGGATTAACCCTTTGGGAGCTGGGGCTTCCATTGGATTTGTTAGGATATTGATCACAAATCATGTTTGCCTTTCAAACTCTGTTTCTGCTTTGGAATTGACAGATAGTTCCAGTGCTGAAGCCAAGCAGCAAATTCAGTGCAGCCACACAGAGAAGGAGCTTTGGAAACTGCCCAGGTTGGGCTGCTCTGGGGCAGAGACCCCTTCTGAAGCCCCCAGGGGGCACTCACCTCTCCAAGAGTTACTTGATCTCATAGGGAACTGCTAATTAAGCAAATACTGAAATGTTAAACAATGTCAGATATATGTCTATTTTCACTATTAGTAAAAATTGTATCACATTAAAATACGCTTTAGCCAAATTTAGCTCTTCTTCCCCTACTGAACATCACAGGGCCTTGCAGCAAATGTCTGTAACTGTGCGTGGAATGGAAAAGGAGCCCAGCTGAGCCAGCCCCACCGCTCTGGGTAAGAACACATTAAAGGAGCTCTTAGAGAATGATTTAGAAGAAACTTTGCAAAATGGCAAGGTCATATTTTATGACCTTGCTGACCCAAATGGATGCAAAAATATCAGAATTAGTGACCTAGAAGAAAGCAGATCTGGCTTTTTAACACATGCGGTAACCTTATCCTCTCATTCCCAGTCGCCTGAATCTGGGGTAAAATGTCGCTGGTTTTGGTTAAGGCTCTTCCCTATTGCACCTCTCATGTATGTCAGAGTCCTCTTTTACACACTCTCTTAAAAACGCAGCTGCACCTGCCTGGCTCAGAACTGGGCAAAGCAGGTGTCAAGTTCTCTTTAATCTGGACCATATTCTCAGGTTTTTGAGCTCCTGGTAAATCCTCTGCTTGTATAACTTCACTGTTCCTGTGCAGATACTGCCTTCTCCTGCCACTCTAATAAGTTACATTGAGTCTACATGCTTTGGGTTTAGGGCTGTCTGTTAGACTTGCTAAGATCTTCTCTTTTTTTCCCATCTAGTTGAGGATTTCATAGTTTTTCCTCTTTCTATACTTTTTCTGAAGAAGGATTTTTCAAAATTCTGCTATGGACTGCATGTGAGCTGTGCCTTTCCCAGACTGCCGTACAAAGATAATCCTCTCACTGTACAACATCTAACTTTATCCTCTTTCTAGGCATTAAATTTAATAACAAAGCCCCCAAGAAGGTGGTATAAAAACTCATCCAAACCTTGCCTCCAGGCTTGGTTGCCCTTATGGTTCCTTTAGCCCCTCTTTGCTCACACGATCGCTCCCTTTCCATCCATGGGCTGCTGGGTTTAGCAGCACCTCCCCTTCACCAACCATCCTGAGGAGGAGGAGGAACATCATTATATGATAAGGCAGAATTTTTCAGGCAAGGAATGCTGAAATACTATAAATGCTTCTAGAAAAATCATGGGGGGTCATCCTGTAGTGCACAACTCAGAGCTCATGTGGCCCAAAAGGCAACTGTTACAAATCTCTCATTTAAGTGAAATATCTGTATTCATGCCTCTGTCGTGACATGTTGTACAGGGATTCCTCTTAGATGGGATTTGGTTCTCAAGGTTATTCCTATGTTCTTCCCTCTGTGTTTACTTTCTGTTTTATTCTCATTTAGGCAGCTGAGATTTCTCTTTGTCTTCAGAATTCATGTAATGGGTTTGCATCATTTTCTGCGTTGTGCATTTCAGCCATGCTGAAACAGCCACACTGAAACTTTCTTTTAAAAGCTCAGTTCACATGTGGAGCACGATGTTATTTACCATCCAACCCACCTGAGAGCATCCTCTGGAAATCCCTTAGTGCATTGTCATGACTGTGACTGAAAACTGTGGCGTAATCCGAGAGGGGAAGGTCTCTCTGTTTCAATACTCGTGTCAGAGAAGAAGCTGATAAGAGTCACAATTTAAAGAAGTTTTTCTATGGCTGTGCATAATGAACCTTCCAGCGTTGCTGCCGATTTGTGATGTCACATGCAGGCAGCAGCGTCACTTGCCCGCTCCCGTGCAGTGGTGGCACTTCCCAGCTCATCTCGTTGGGAGGATCAGCTCACACTTCCCCATCACTGGCGTGGCATCAGTCCTGACGTGCCTGTGGTTTGCTGCCGCGGGAGGAACCAGGCAGCGCACGGGGGTTGCTGACCTGGCTGCTCCAGGCGAGCCCGCGTGGCCACCTGTCCTGCCCTCCCTGTGGCCACAGCCTGCGCCCCTTCGTTGGGGAGCAGATTCTTACTCCTGCGGAGAGTATTTGTTTAAGAGGATTTCCTTTCTCATGCAGGGACTGCAGTAGCAATGCCAATAAGGGTGGGAGCGATTATGAGAGATTGACTGCTGGAATATAATCCCCGTGTGCTGCTGGTTTGATCTGGAGAAGATTGCGTTTCAAAGGTAGCGGCTCATCCCGCGCCAGGAGCGGCATTCCACCCATAAATAGGGCTCTAATGAGATCCGACAGCCCTGATTTCTCTGGTGATACAGTAAAACAACACAACCAGTGCTGATGGTTTGGGGTCCTGACCTTTAACAAGGACTCACGACACAGGGCAAACTGCCCAAGAGAGATGGAGGGGCAGGAGGCCAGGGGACAAGGTCGGTACATAATGAAGTGGTCAGCATTGGATTTCTGTCATTCACAGTGGTTAAGTACAACAGTGAGGGACTTCAGTAAGAGAAACTGTGAAAGAGCACATGCAGGAATCACAGGGAGCGGGGGGTCTGGGGAGGGTCAGTTACCTTCCGCTGCAAGCTCCAGCAGTCCCAGTGACTTTGGTAATGAAGAGGGTGAGGGCAGGAATCATGCAAAGACAGCGAGAGAGCAGGGAGGGAGCACAGAAGATTAAAGCAAACAGAGAAGGAAATCCAAGGGGACTGGCAGTGTGTGCACTGCGATCTGGTGCCCAGACCCAGAGAGACTAATGAAGCACCTGCAGCAGCAGAACAGTCTAGACCAGAGGGGGTTGATGACAGAGCCCCTGGTTTGTCCAGCCAGCATTCCAGTGTCCCTGCCATGGCAGCATGGGTACTCCTGAGTGTGGAGGGCCCAGGGCCTGCTTACACTGTCAGCCCTGGATCCCACAGCCATCGAGGAGCAGTGCCCAGCCACGGGTCCCCCAGCCCAAGGGCTTCCAGCCTCAGCCTCTTCTGTCGCCGGGAACTTCTTTGGGGCTGCAGAGGTGGCTCCTCTCCTTTTAATTCCTTTCTGGTGCTAGATCTAAATTTAGTGGGACTATTAGCTAAGAAAACTAAGCTACCCAAACCATTTAGTATCAGACTGCCTGGGGTGAATGCAAAGAGCAAACGGTGAAATAGAGATGCAGCCGAAACCTGTTATGAAGGAGGCACTGGCAGCTGATGGGGTCTGAAGTTAACATCTGTTTCCTTTTCAAGGGTCCTCCATCAGACCTGAGTTTAATAGAAACGTTTCATTGCAATTTTGCTAATACGTCCATCTAGGCTTCAAGTGACAGAAATTAAATGCATTCACCCCAAATACAGAAGAATTCTGTAACTAAGCAGTAACCTCAAAATTCAGGTGACCAGAAACCAAAGTGAGAATGGAAAATCTGAACATTCTGTCTGTTATTCATGTCCAGCATGGATGGGATGCTGGGTAGGATGCTAAAAGCAACTAAAACGGTACATGGTGAGTAAGAAACTACATTTTAAAGCCACTCTAGACACAGCAGCCCAAGCTAGGTTTATTTACATGAAGGAAAACATAATATATAGTTTTAACACTGCTGATCCCTTGGGAGGTGTTTGGACTTCAGGGCCCACAAAGGACGCAACCATTAAATCTAATGCGTACAGGAGTCTCTTATACAGAGGAAAATAACCTTTAGTCTCAGCTGTAGGATGGTGAGAACGATCACAGAGAGCGACCTGTGTTTGCATTGGCTATGGTCAATGCAAGGTTTGCTCTTTTGCTTGTTTTTCTTTATTTGAATGTTTTATTCTTGTTTTTTTTTCTATTGTAAATGCAACCATTGAAGCCAGGCAACCTGTGAGAGAGGTGGGTTGCTTGATTTCACAGCACTGTTTTAATTTGTCTTTGGACAAATTCTCATATGCTTTCATGAGAAAATTGCCCATTAGTAGCACTCATTTAATTTAAGAACAGTTGGGAGAGGAATGGTTGGGATGACAGATGGAGACTGTGGGTGTCTTACAAGAGAGAGCTGAGCTTTTCGTGTTTATCTTTTTGTGGCACATAGTTGTTCTCTGCTGCTTCCATTTTTTTAATCTGCACTTTTTTTGTGCAGTATTTCTTAGAAATCGTTCCTCTTTTGTACTGGAAGTCTAATAGATTTCATTAGTTTTTCCTGTACCATGTCAGCTTTAAAACATTCCAGTAGAACCAAGTACAGGGAGGTAGCCTGTTAGGGAAGCAGAGTAAGACAGGCTGGATTTCAGTCTAGTTTGGAATTGCACAGAATTTAGCAGCAAGGATACTGGAATGTTGAACTGATTTCTTCCCTTAACCCTCCCACTGACTGTCCACCAATGGTATACACAGGCTGAAGGAGTTTTCTGGCTGTGCCAGTGCCTTCACTGTGTAGTTGAAGGTTCATTGTCAGAAAGTGGCTTAATCTCACAGTTAACCTTTATTTACATTAAGAAGTAATTTTTTGTAATTTGCATCTAGAAGCAAATACAAGGTTTCAAAGCATTATCTTTAAAAGCATGTACATAACAGCTGTAGGATCTGTGGGTGTCAGTGTGTCTGTCCATGCCAATGGCCCCAGGGGTCCAGCCTGCAACACCTACATGACAACAAACCTGGGCATCAGTGTCAGGCAGGCACCAAGAACTCTTTGCTTTATAAACACCCGAACATGAGCACATGCAAGCACAAACAATTGTGTGCCGAGTGCAGCTGCTGACAGTACTTTAGTCATCCAGTCCCTGGGTTGTAGCTTACACCTCTTTTAACAGTCTTGAAGTTGTATTGACAAATAAGCTGTAAGTCGTGGTGCCTTTGCCTTGGGACTGCCAGGCCCCTGCATGAAACTAATTAAAATTTAAAAGTAAAATTAACTCACGTTAAAGGAAGATGGAAAACAGTGCAATGTTTATTCAATATACAACTTGCTTTGCTCTGCAGTATAAGCAGCAGCCTATAAATACAGGGCAGAAATTTCAAGCATTAGTCTCACTTGTTCTTGCCACATTACACCTGAATTTATTTGCATCTCTATGTGCTGTCCTGAGGTTCGCATTGAACAAAACAAAACAAGTGATATGAGACACAAAGTACATTTGTTAGATTTTGTTACTTTTCCATGAAGTTTTTCTTACTGTGACACAGTTTTCCCCTTACCCTTCGCAATTTCTGAATGATTGGATCATTCTCCACTCTCCATTCTAATGACAAAACCTCTTTTCCAAGGCTCTGTCATTGCTTCCTTTGATTCCCACAGCCACTTCTTTTTGCTGCTACACACACATTTCAGTCCATTAAAAATACACCTTAGGAGTTTTCTTAGTATTTGATTTGTCTTTTTTATCCTTTCAGATCCCTTGTTCTTCCTCCATCCCTCCTTCCTGACACATCAAGCTTGTTCACCACCTGTGTCCCTTCCCCTGCATGTCTTAGGTTCATGTTCCCAGTCTCTCCATCAGCTCCATCAGAGATGAACCTCTACATGTGCTTCTCTTATTCTTTTGATCTCACAAAAACATCTCCGTTCTTTCTTTCATCTGTATCATCTATACTGTTGTCCACCAACTGAGCTGCAAAGCTTCTGCTTTCTCCTCTCTGCAGCCCACACTGCCCCTACATGGCCCAGCTTTCCTTTCCCTAAGCTGTAGCTTCCCATTACAGTCCTTGAGCTGTGTCCATGCCTGCACCAGCAAGGACCAGTGTGGTGTGAGCTTGATTTGGTCACCACTGGTGCTGGAAGGGCAGGAAGGGGCTCATTTGCTCTGTGAGAAAGGGCAGCATCCCACTTTGCTCCAGGACAGTTGGTGCTGTGGCACACCTGCCTTTCCTCTTGCAGTCAGCAAGGAGACATCTCATCCCAGTTAGCCCCCTAGGAGCCCCAGCCTGCTCCCTCCTTGGTCAATGCTCCAGCTCCACAGGATGTGCTGACTGGCTTCCAGCTGCCTCTTCCTTCCTCGGAGCACCACTGGCTCTGTTATAGACTCCTCTCTAGATTTTCTATCAGCTGCCTCAGCCCTGGAAGCCGTTATCCCGTGACCTGCTGTCTGCATGAGCAGACGGGAGACAGGGACATTCCTGCATCTGTCTTTTCCTGCTGCCCTGATTTATTACACTGTAAAATAATAAAACGTTAAAAAGGTTGAACCTGAACTGAAGCTATGACTACGACACTATTAATCAAACTGGTAGGGAATTACTTTATATTCGGTGCCTTAAGCACTGATCCAGTCCACTAAAAGTTGGCCTGAAACATTGTCCACAATCTTAGTACTGGGCCTGGGAAAAGCAGTTCTGGATTTCTCCGTTCTCCTATGGTGTGTGGCCATGCAAGGCAGGCAGGCAGGGCTGGCTCATCAGGTTCCTCTGCTCCGCCAGCCATCACAGCGTCTCTTATCTCAGCCGTCGATGCCACGCTCACTTGATGTCTCAGTTCTGGAGCAGAGACATTCCAGCTGCTATCTGGGAAGGCTCTGGCCCCAAAAAAATTTAGTTAGCAGCCATTCAGTTAAGTGAAATTGACTTTTTATCGGCTTTCCTCTGTATGTCTGCCACCAGCGAAGGCTGTTTCCTCCTTCCCTCTTCTCGGCCTGTCAGTCCACTCCGCATTCCTATCGGCAGCCGTTAGCTCTGATCAATACTAACCACTGTGTAACAGCTCATGCATGGCTGCCTTGGCTTGCATCGATCCTCCCCTTCCAACAGGTACCCGGCTATTTGAGGCAGCGACTTGAGATAAACACCTACTTTTACTACAGGCTCATTCATTCTGGGGGGTTTCAAGGAGACCCAGTGCCCTTCTCTGGAGACTCGCCAGGAGCAGACTCGCAGCAACTTCTCTCCTGCCTGAGACGTTCCATGACCACACTGTGCTCCACATCCCATCGCTTCTGACATCCAGCCTGTAAAAGTGATGCCGTGCAAGCACTTCCAAAGCACCTAGCCTGGGAATGACACCTTGGACTGCTCAAGTTAGGAGAACTCGGTGGTTTTGCAATTAGGAGCATGTGCATTGATGAGACACAGAGCTGGAGTGAGCAGCTGGGCACCAGGCATCTGCAACTGTCCTACCACTGCTCCTCACTGGGGGATCCTCTTCTGTCTCAGCTGGGGATCTGGGGGCCGTGTCCCCATGTGCCCCATGTGCTCCAGCAGGATGGAGCACATGGGGCACATCCCCAACCTGGGCTGGCACTGGGCATCAGCCCACAGATTCCATGGGGCTGGTTGGGCCAGGGGTGCCTGTGGAGGAGGTTTACTGTGCCCAGGGTACCGCAGAGAAACTGTTCAGACAGCAAATGCTGAGTGTCCTTCTCCAGCAGCACCCTCACACAGCAGAGGCTTTTGCTGAAGCAGAAAGCACCTGGGTTTCAGGATGGCACCGTGGGGCCACCTGTTCTGGTCAGGTGCCGTAACAGAACTGGAGACAATGGACTAGGAACGTTCACCGGCACCAGCAGTGTGCCGGCAGTCCTACTTCTCCTTACTTGCTGCTGTCCCCAGATCATGCAGCATTTAGGGAACTAATCACTGTTTTGAAGGAGCCCTAAGAGCTGTCCCTGCACAGATGTGCTCCCCCGCCAGACTCCTGCCCAGATGCCACTAACAGCGCTGGGCTGGGGGCTGGGAGAGGGCAGAGGGGCACACGCAGACACAGGTGCCTCTGTCAGACATGCAGCCCCAGCTCCAATCTGGCAGGTAAATGCCCATGGATCAGGCCTGTTCCAGCCTGGAAAGCCTCTGAAAAAGAGAGGCTTTTCCTGGTTGGTTTGTATGTGTGCCATTACAGAAGGGCTGCGGGGCTGCCACAGCAGCTACAAACTTCCAGTGAAATGAGTGTTTATTATTATAGGTTTGATGCAGTTCCCAAAAGACCCTAATCAACAAGTAATAAGGCCTCTAGAGAGCAATTAGAAATCTGAACTTTAACTCTCTTATAACCAGAGTGCAGGAAGTGACTTCTGCTCTATTTTGGGGTTTGCCACCTGGCACGTGAACTAGGGGGAAATACCAAAAACCTGAAATACAGAATAACTGCAGACAAGTATTTGAACAATGAAGTACAATATCCATTTCCCTGGCAAGTAAATGTGTGTGTGGCCAAAAGCATAATGGTTATGGGGGATTCATGCCCAAATATGCAGCCTCTCTATCACATCTAGGTGTTTTCAATGCTTCTTCCCAGCTTTAGACAAACACCAAGGGTCTTCAGTGCCTGTACATGTGCAGCATCTGCTCCCCCTTAAAGAAAAAAAATTACCTCAGTTTTCCCACTTGTGAAATAACAATATCTGCCTAAAGGCAACACCAGCCCTCGAGATGCGGGTTTGCTCAGGACTTGTTTGGAATACTTTGGATGGGCCACTTCAGACAGGAACTGCACATTGAGTAATTCTTGCCAGAGAAAGTCACGTGGCTACTGGAAAGCAAAGAATTGCGCAAGAGCCCATCTGCGCAGCACGGCTGAGTCAGGCAGCACTGGCCAAGAGGGCTCACGCTCTGCCAGCCTGCCAGAGCCGAGGGGGCACTTGGCTTCCCGTGGAGCTGTGCCAGCACCAGCACACATCCACGGCTGGGATACCCCTGGTCCTTCAAACTTAGGAGGGGTGCTCCTCAAAAGTGTTACTTTCTTGACTTTTCTTCCTGAGATGCCGAATGTGTGAAGGCCATGCTCTGGGTCCCTCGGGAAGTTAGGCCCAGCCAACAGGCAGTGGCAGCAGGTGTGAGGCTCGGCGTGGCACAGGGCAGTGACTGCAGCTACCTCTAGGTACACACGGCTCTTGCACCCAACAGGTGCAGCCTGGTGAGGTGAGGTGAGCTCCTGCCCTCTTCCAGGGGTGGGAGCACCAAACGTGGAATGGAGCCGCACACTTCCCACTCAGACCTCCACGGTCCTGTCCCAAGCCTGGGATGGTGTGGCTGGGAGGAGGAAGGGCTGCGTCCCTGCCAGCTGCTTGTAAGGACAGGTCTTGCTTCAGGTCCCAGAGCCTGAAGATCCAGGTGGATTTTAGATGTCCCAGCCTTTAAGAAATGTCAGGTCTCAAAACCTTCATTTGATGTGTAACTGGAGCCAGCAGAGGGAGTGAAATACAGGGACACCATAGAGTCCATGGAAAAAGGAGCTGCCAGGTTTGTATCCATTGAAGCATCTGCCTCAATGGCACATCTTAGAACCCAAAGTGAGGGTGTACCAGCTCGGCCCTGGGCCACAGGTGACACAGATATGGATTAACAGAGGCAGGTTATCACTTGTAGGAGTGAGGGGTTGTCTCCTGCATTATTATCAATGGAAAAAATAGATGTTCTTGGGGCTAACATTGTATGTTTCCAGTATAAAGAAAGTACCTAGAGGAACCTCAACATCTCAAATAATTCACGTTCCAAGGGGGTCTGAGTGCTGTCCCCATGAATAGGTTCAGATGTTTTATCTTCTGGCACTGTTCATATACTCCTGAGAGCGACCATATAAAGTCCTGAGGAGAAGCCTAAAACCAGCGATGCTGATATTGCTCCTTGTTCTCTGACACCTCCCAAATGTCTTGGTCTTGGTGTTATCCTAAGTGCTAAATGTGACAGACATATTCATAAACAGTTTCTTGCTGATTTCTTAGTTAAATTCTTTCTTCAAAAATAGCAATTTTGCAAATGGATTAGTTCTTCAGCATCCACTTAGGATTTTTTTTAGACTCATCTTTAATGTGCCTTCAAAGACAGAGATAGTTTCCCCTTTTGACTGAGCATTGGTCATCTTCGTTCACCATTTGATTGGAAGAGATAGGACATGATCTTTACTAAACTCTTTAGTAATGTGTGAGCTTCCTACCAGCTGCCTCTGAAGGAGAACTTTGAAAAGACTTTTAATCTGTGTGTTTGTACATCAGTTTCCAAAGAAACACTTCTTTTAGCAAAATGCAAAATGGTAACAAGTTTGTAGCTTTAATAATTGCATTGAATACTATGGAATTAGCTTAAAATAAGTTTTTCCTCCTTGAAATGAGATTATATTTGTGCCTGGATCAAGCAACTCTGCACCAGTCTTGAACTTGTTAAAGATGGAAATCAGAATAACCACTGCAATATTGAAAAGGTAAAAGGAGAACAGAATGGCAATTGGCCAGTGTTTATGAATCAGAGAATATGATCATGAAATCATAAGAATAACCACCAAAAAGTAAATAAATTACCCAGCCTACTACTTATTTTCATGTGCAGCTTGACACAAAAGCTGAAGCCATGAATGATTTATGCCTGTTTTAACAATAATACTCATTTTCCTGAAAGATGGTCAGCACTCAGGCTGCTGTGGGCACTGTGCCAGTCATTGAAAGGTTAATGTCTCAGCAGCAATACATTAAATTATGAATTATACCAGTCCCAAAATGGAAGGTTATTAGCTCGGTATGTTTAATTAGCCCGGCTCGAACTTTGCCATCTGCCAGCAGTGCCCATCACTAATGCACGGCCACGTGGGATAGGAGGGGTGGGAATAAGACTCCCGAAGCAGCAGACAGACATTGCCCTCCCAGCTCACCTGCGGAGCTCTGCAGTCCTCAGGAGGGCCCAGGGCGCGCCTGGAGCTGCTGGAGCAGCGCGGCTGTCCCAGCCTTCGGCACGGTCACCTGCCAGGTGCTGTCCGTAACTGCCCACCACAGCCATGTCCTGCTTACACCCCAGACCTCCCCATGAGAGGAGAGGGCAGGCAGGTGTGGGCCCAACACGTACCTGAGCCCCAGGTGTGCCACAAGCAGAGTCCTTTCCTGGGGACTGTCCGCAGCCGGGGCCTGGCAGCGCTGCTGAGGACGGCGGCGGCTGCGGGCCAGCGCTCGGGGATGTGGGAAGCAACAGCCTGCCGTGGTTTTATTTGCACAGCATCTCCTGCCAATAACTGCACAAGGCTACAATATTTAGCTTTTCAATAAATATTTAAATTTTGCTTCTTTGCTTATTTATTTTTTTAAAAGAACAAACAGTAAATTCTGTTGGGTTTTTTATTAGTTAAGATTATGTGATGCTTTGGGAACATGATGCACTAAGTATTGCAATAACTTGATTACTCCCCGTGACTTTAAGAGTGCTCTTGGGGAGCCTGTGTGCTAAAACTTGGGTTGGAACTGTGTCCTGGAAAACGTGGGGCAAGATCTGAGCTTGTGGGAGCCAAACAAAACCTTTATTTTAATTCCTATTTTTGCAGGTAGGATAACCTTGCCAAAGAGGAATGGAATTTGGACAGACTTACCATCTAGCCTGTGCAGCTTCCATGAGCCGGACACTAAAATGAAGAGAGAGTTTATTCATTCCCATCTCGACACAACCCACCAGAATTAAAAGACATTTTAACCTACAAGGGAGATTGGGTCAAACACTTCCCAACCTGCCTACACAGAGAAGGCTGTTCAGTTCCTCTGGCTACCAAGTCTCTACATTTCTGTGTTGGATGTGAAGAGTAAAGAGAGTCTGGCAGGAATCAGGAGGCATCCAAGTCAGCGTAAGAGACAGCACCAGGTAGAGGCTCAATTCCTTCTTCCTAATATTCTTGCAGTATGCAGTATATACATTATTTCTTCTCCTCCCCTTGAGCTTTTGTTGATTTCCTCTTCTCCACATCAGTGAAGCCTCTGTACTTGTACTCCTGGAGCAGGTGGCACGGTTGTAATATCAGAGCAGTATGTATTAGAGTGAAACCTACAGACAGAAATAGAAAGTAAATGGAAGATGAATTGATCAGAGGAAAGGCAGAGGATGGAGGGGATAAAGGAAAGGCAAGGAGAGAGACAAGTCATACCTTGCCTGTGTGCTATGGTAATTTATTATTTTTATATGGTGCCCGGGGTGTACAGTATCTGTTTTACTGAACAAATAGAAGAGTTCTCAGCCCCAAACAGCCACCATATGAATTTATTATGTGACAGCCTGACAAAATGAGCAGCCAGGACAGTATGACAAGGAATAATTTAGTGTTTGTGGAGCATGAGTAACTTTACTGTTGGTACCCTCACTTGCGTATGGCATCTGATGGACATCTCTTGTGTTTGTAATGGCTTACTGTACAAGAAAAATTTCCCTTTCAGGGGAAATCTGAGTGAGGGGTGTCTTAGGGCTTGGGACAGGGTTCTGTCCAGAGGAGCAAAGAGGCTGCGAGGTCAGCACACTGGGAGGGGCAAGGACCTGACCCCCAGCCTGGCACGGGGGGAGCACCACAAACCCCGGACTGGGGTGTGTGGGGACGCGCACAGGGGAGCCAGATGTGGGGAAGAACGAAGGACAGGACTCGGGAGGGAAGGCTGGAGTGTTTGCTCTGAGCTGTCTCAAGCTGCAGTTTCTAAGGAGCCATGCAGCTGGGACAGCGAGGAGATGACCTGAACCAGCACGCTCCAATGGGAGAGGTTCCAGCGCAAACCTGCCGTGACCGCGGCACCGGGGGAGCTGTAGCTGAGTTGTTTTCCAGCACAGTTATTGCCACTTAAATTGCAGTTTTATTCCAAAAGCAAATTCCAAAGTTTTATGTCCATAAAGGTTTAGACATAAACAAGAAAGAAGTCAGGAAAGTGGTATGTACTGTGTAAACAGTCTCACTTTATAATTAATGCTGGAGATCAGGGAGCAGGAATGGCTGTGCATGTGTGGTCATTCAGATTTACTGTTGCTCTGATTAAAACCTAGTTGGGCAATAATTTTATGCCCAGGTAGGGGCAGGAGGAGAGCAGGATGCCCCCAAGCAACCCATAAATAGTGTGGCGAAGACAAAGCGTTTATTACTTAGCTTCACAAAAGCTCTGTAAGTGCTCTCCCAGGGTACGTATACTCATACCCCAGATGCCAATTCTGCAAATTAGCATTATTTCTCAAAACCCTGTGTAAATAGAAGACATTTAAATACTTGATTTCATCAGACAGAATCATCTATGGAAATGTCAGTCTCTTCTTCTCCCATTTTGTGGGGTGAGCAGAGATTTTCACTGCCTGGGTTTTCATTTCCCTTGGAATACTTTTACTGTTGACAAAACTTGGGATTCATACAGGACTCAGTCTGCAGGATTCTGTCCCATCTCAGTGCCTTATGCTGGTGTAAAAGCAACTCTAGGGCATAAACTTTACCATTTATCACTGAAATGTGCTATTTTGAATCTTCTGTTTAGCAGTATAAATTACTATGCCAAAATTGGTTTCATAGCTAAGACACATGGGGAATTACAGGGATTCGAGATTCTGTCAAAGTAGCATTGGGATGTTCCTTTTTTGTAACTAGAGAAGCCACCAGTGAGTTCAGCTCAGGCTTTGCTGATGGACTGCTGTTTTGTCATTGGGCATCCTGCCACTAGTAACTTGATCAAATTTTAGAAACTTTCACTATTATTTTAATCCATTTTTTTATGGGATACCAGGTACCTTAGTTAACAGGGTAACAGTAAAACAGGGACCCATAAAATCATTTTTACATGATGAAACAATTTTCCTAGATACAACATATTGAAAGGCGAATATTTCAGGATTTTCCAGGGCTAAAAACAAGTGTTGCATTTTAAGGATGCCTATCTCTCCTGTTCGGGGCAATAAGGAGTCACATTTAGCACTGAATTTTGCAGGACATTGGACTTGAACATCCTTACGGTAAACAAATTGCCACTGACCAGGAGGACAGTGCAAGGAGATGCTGTGTCTGCTGGGAGGGAGGAAAGCACTTTTGTAGCAGTTAGTTTATTCTTTAGTCATAATTGTTTGTGCCTGCTGATGTTTTGAATTGTAAGAGTTAATTCCAGAGAAACAGGGAAGGAAGAAAGGGGCAGATGAGCTCGATCAGTGGGGCACCATGAAAGGGTATGGTTTCATGGTGCTCTGGAAACACACCAGGAGGAATTACACCAACATCCCATCTCATGTGCTCTGCTCCATTAGAGTCACTATTGTACCCATTGTACAGGCTGGGAAAATAGGGGAAATGTGGGGGGAGTGAGCTCTGAAGTGTATTTCTGGGCACTTCCAGCATACCCTGTGTCCCATCTGAGCTGGTCCTTCCTTGCAGACAGTGAGTCTGTGGCAGAGCTGGGAATAGAATCCAAGCCCTTGTTCCAACTCCCAGATCCTCAAGACTATTTTTAGGCACTTAATACCATTAATTTTATACTCTTTTTGGCCAAGGATCTTAGAAACAAGATCATGCTTCCTCCTGAAATAATTTTTTTAATCCTACTTGTGTGCTCCTGGACAACTTGTTTTCAGGGATTGTGTACAGTTTAACGCTATTTAGGAACAAATGGGCTTAAAAATTAGTTTTGGGAAGAGTTCTGCATGGACTGTGCTTTTGTGCAGCCTTGAAGTGTGAGTAAGGATGGGGAGGAGATGGTGCAGTCTTTGTGTTGATCTCAGGGCAAACGGAACCTGTATGTGAGGTGCTTTGGCAGAGGGCAGTGGGGGCTTGGGCAGCTCATGTTGGCATGTTAAAGCTGACTGAAAAGGTGGAGAAAAAGTTCTACCGCTATAGATTTCTACACACAATCATATTTTTTCATTGTGCTGACTCAACAAACCCCTTTAAGCCCTGCTCTCGCATCTTATCTATTATTAATTAATCGATTTCCTATAAGCTCATTATTTAGTTTGCCTGAGTTCCTCACAAGGTGCTCAGCTGCAGACAGCAGAACAGCTCCTGTCACGGAGTGCCAACACACTGAAAGGGCCAGGCAGGCAAAGGGGAGGTTGAGACTGGACATCCAGGAAGTGCTGGGCAAAGCTCTCAGGCATGTGGTGGGATGCGATTCTAGGGTCTGTCCTGTGCAGGGCCCATACTTAGACTCAGTGTTCCTTGTGGGTTCCTTCCAGCTCAGGATATTCTATGATTTAGTGATTAGGAAAAATTTCTTCACTGAACAGGCTGTCCAGCCCTTGCACAGGCCGCCCAGGTCAGTGGCGTCATCATCCCTGCAGGGGATTTAAAAGCTGTGAGGATATTGCCCTTGGGGACATGGGTTAGTGGTGTCCTTGACAGTGCTGGGGGAACTCAATGATCTTAGAGGGTTTTTTCAACCCAGATGACTGACTCTACAACAGGGTGGGACAGCAGCTTCCCGTGGTGCAGCCACCCATCAGGGGAGCAGATGAGCAGAGTGTGTTTCAGTGGCTGCCCTNAGGGTATGGTTTCATGGTGCTCTGGAAACACACCAGGAGGAATTACACCAACATCCCATCTCATGTGCTCTGCTCCATTAGAGTCACTATTGTACCCATTGTACAGGCTGGGAAAATAGGGGAAATGTGGGGGGAGTGAGCTCTGAAGTGTATTTCTGGGCACTTCCAGCATACCCTGTGTCCCATCTGAGCTGGTCCTTCCTTGCAGACAGTGAGTCTGTGGCAGAGCTGGGAATAGAATCCAAGCCCTTGTTCCAACTCCCAGATCCTCAAGACTATTTTTAGGCACTTAATACCATTAATTTTATACTCTTTTTGGCCAAGGATCTTAGAAACAAGATCATGCTTCCTCCTGAAATAATTTTTTTAATCCTACTTGTGTGCTCCTGGACAACTTGTTTTCAGGGATTGTGTACAGTTTAACGCTATTTAGGAACAAATGGGCTTAAAAATTAGTTTTGGGAAGAGTTCTGCATGGACTGTGCTTTTGTGCAGCCTTGAAGTGTGAGTAAGGATGGGGAGGAGATGGTGCAGTCTTTGTGTTGATCTCAGGGCAAACGGAACCTGTCTGTGAGGTGCTTTGGCAGAGGGCAGTGGGGGCTTGGGCAGCTCATGTTGGCATGTTAAAGCTGACTGAAAAGGTGGAGAAAAAGTTCTACCGCTATAGATTTCTACACACAATCATATTTTTTCATTGTGCTGACTCAACAAACCCCTTTAAGCCCTGCTCTCGCATCTTATCTATTATTAATTAATCGATTTCCTATAAGCTCATTATTTAGTTTGCCTGAGTTCCTCACAAGGTGCTCAGCTGCAGACAGCAGAACAGCTCCTGTCACGGAGTGCCAACACACTGAAAGGGCCAGGCAGGCAAAGGGGAGGTTGAGACTGGACATCCAGGAAGTGCTGGGCAAAGCTCTCAGGCATGTGGTGGGATGCGATTCTAGGGTCTGTCCTGTGCAGGGCCCATACTTAGACTCAGTGTTCCTTGTGGGTTCCTTCCAGCTCAGGATATTCTATGATTTAGTGATTAGGAAAAATTTCTTCACTGAACAGGCTGTCCAGCCCTTGCACAGGCCGCCCAGGTCAGTGGCGTCATCATCCCTGCAGGGGATTTAAAAGCTGTGAGGATATTGCCCTTGGGGACATGGGTTAGTGGTGTCCTTGACAGTGCTGGGGGAACTCAATGATCTTAGAGGGTTTTTTCAACCCAGATGACTGACTCTACAACAGGGTGGGACAGCAGCTTCCCGTGGTGCAGCCACCCATCAGGGGAGCAGATGAGCAGAGTGTGTTTCAGTGGCTGCCCTGTCGCTACTGCAGGAAGGGAAGGTCTCAAGAGGTGCTTTAGGGACTGCTCCTAGGGGATGCGACCGTCGGGACAGGGAAAGAGCCTGTGTGGGAGCGGTTCCTGCAGGCGTGGCAGGAAGGTCGCGCCGTGGTGCTGCTGCAGCGGGTGCTGCTCCACGTGTCCTGAGGCTCCGTTCCTTTGCTCCGTCCTCTGCCTCTCTCGGTCCAGCTCGGGTGGTAAACGTGCTTATTGCAGCGCTAATGTCCTGCAAGTGGGATCCCACCTCCAGGTATATTAGAGTAATGAGTTCACACCTAACTAATGGAGACTTAATAGAGTTACTAATAGGCTGCCTTTTCCCCCCACGGTTTATGACCCCGCGGCCGGGGCTGTCAGGGGAGGGAGGGGTGAGAGGCAGTGTCACCCCGGCTCGGCCCCCGGCCCGCGCCTGGCCCGGCAGCCTTTCCAGGGACATCGTCTCTCCACCTTTCTGCAAGGAAAAATAAACAGTTTGAGGCTCCTGTGTCTTTATTAAACATTTCCTTTAAGCTGCATACTTTGGCTCCCTGCCCAAATGCACCAAGAAAGCATCCACAGAGCAGCTCCGCCGCGGGCTGCTGGAGCGAGCAACCCCCGGAGGGGTGAGCACCTGCATCGCTGGCTGCGGCCCACCGTGTCCCCAGGGCCCCCGGGCCCGCCGGAGAGGCCGATGTGACGGGCCGGGCTGGGGCAGCCCTGGGGCCGAGGGTGCCGGCGGTGAGGAGCGGCAGCATGGTGGCCCCCGGCCAGCACGCGGCTG
>VZTN01020381.1:270706-389296 GCA_013400515.1 Erpornis zantholeuca
GTCCCAGGCCCCCGGCAGCAGGATCGTGCCGGGCTCCCCGCCACCGTGAAGCGCCGGCCTTGCGGCCAGGCCCGGGGCTCGCCAGGCTTCTGCTCTGCCGCCGGTCCAGGGCTTTCCCCTGTGCGGCCGCCTGAGCCGTCTCCTGCCCGGTCCCGCTCGGCAGGCTGCCTTCGACTGGAACAAAAGCAAAGAAAAGGCACATTAGAGGAGAGCGAAACTCCATCTGGCTCCAGAAGTTGTTTTGCTGTATTTGTATATTTTTCTCCTCCTCTTTTCTTTTTAACGCGGTCATTTTGGGAACAGAGGGCAGCAGGAAGTTGGCTCCAGCCCCTCTCCCGCGCAGCGGTGCCGGCCGCAGCAGCACGGGTCCTTTGCTGCAGAGCCTCCGGACCCTCCCTCCCGCCCTGCCTGTGCCTTTTGTTCCCGCAGGACCGAGCCAAGGTGCTGCTTGGCGGGCCAAGGCAGTGCAGGCGGCCCCGTGTGCCTGGCACCGTCGGCCGGCCTTGTCACGGCCGCTGTCACGCTGGGGCCCGGCGGTGGCCGCCCTGACAAAAGGAGAGGCGTGTGACCCTCTTTCATCTCTCTGCCTTGACCCCCGCCCCGCTTGCTGTCGGTGTCGTGCCAGAGGCCAGGAGCAGCAGATTTGCTTTGGGCCTGGCGAGTGGTTGAATGGCTTCAGCAGGAATCGCTGAATCCCAGCCTGATGGACACACAGCTGGCTGCATCAGCCTCCGTGTTAACACCTCCTTCCGCTTTCCGAAATAACAGTAATAGCAGTAATAATAATTTAAAAAATGCTGCATGGAGAAGCAGAAAAAGGACTAGTGGGCTTTTACATCAACTTTATTCACATGCCATGTTCTGTTCTGCGGGGGCTCGATCCCTCGTGGGAGCGTTTCCCTGCCAGTGTCACTTTCTCATCTGTGGTGGGAGAGTTTTCGGCAACCATCTTCTGTGGGTGCTGGCGGCGGCAGCGCGCTGGCCCTGCCGGGGCTGGAGGTGTGTTTGCGCTGCGGAGATCAGTTCTGGAGGGACAGGCTCAGCAGAGGCTGAGTGTTTCACAGCTCCTGCGTCCCTTCACCAGAACACGGCCAAAGATTGGCCTTTGTGTGGCTTCGGGGGCCATGTACCAGTGGGTGCGTCCAACTGGCAGAAGAAGCGGGCTGTGAACAAAGCCGGGTCACGACAGGTCCGCCTGGCCCGGCATGCGCCGGACCCCTGTGCTGCTCATGGGCTCTTGCAACTGCTGGCTGTGGGGGCTTCGGCCTGGGAGAGGCCCCTGGGGCCACAGCAGGTGCCTGTTGGGGCTGTCCCCGCCGCGCTGCTCCTGTTTCCTCGTGGTGGGTCATCCCCCACGCTGTCTGGGAGCCCTGGGGGAGGCTGCCTGTCCCTGGGGAGATGCAGGGGGAGACTAGAGAGAGGAGCTACTCTCTGGGGAGCAGGGCTGCCTTTCCCTCCCGGACAGCCAGAATTCAGGCTGGGTGTCCAGCGCATGGCGGCAGTGATGGGGCTGTCGTGGCAGGAGAGTGGGAATCAAAACATCTGTGCGCAGGCCTGGGCGCCGCAGCCTCTAATGGTTTTGACGGAGCTGTTGTGGTCTGTTGTCTGGAAAATCTGCATTCTGCGCCGTGCCCGAGGGGGCCGCGGCACCGCAGACCGTGGCGGTACCTAAATATAACCGCCTCGCGCTGAGGGGTGAGGTGAGGGCAGCGGGAGCAGGCCGCCCGCTCGCCTTCTGCTTTGTCTCTGATCTGCGATTCAGGCATTTTTGTTTGCTCCCGAGGTTGGGTTTGTGTGTAGGCAGGGATTGGAGAAATAGATAAATTCCAGCTAGTTTAAAAAAAACCCCAAACAACAAAACAGGGTGAACCGGGCTTCTCTCGCTGCCAGCAGCGGTCATGCTGCTGGGTTGGGGATCCCACCAGCCCTGGCCACCCCTGCGCTCCTCGTTGCCCTCAGAGATGCTGCGGGTCTTGCTGGAGTCTCGCTGCGCGCGCAAGAAGCCAAAGCTTCCAGCGCTTCCTTGTTGGCAGTGCCGGACAGACGTGTCCATCTGTCGGTGCAGGAGGTGGGTGCTCGTCGCCACAGCAACGCTGGCTGTGCACGGGGCTGTGAGCGCCAGGTGTGTATTGTGTGTGTCATAGGTGGCTGCGAGCACAGTCCAAGTTCATCCCCACACGAAATTATTTTTTGGTTGGGGATGTCAGGAAGGAAGCTCAACACGGGCCGCAGCTGGTGGTGGCTGTCAGCGTGTCCCAGGCGCTGCCGAGGCGGAGGGACGGCGGGAGGATAGCGGGTGCTGCTGGCAGGCTGCGGCCACCCGGCTTTGCCCTTGAGTTTGCTGCTGGGAGAGACACTTGGCTGTTGATTGTAATTTCATTATGTCACAAGTGCCAAACATGCCTCTTGCTATGAAAAGGCAAAGAGGACCAGCAGTATTTTTCTTTTTCCTCCCCAGAAAACAAGCATTTCACAGTGTTCTGAATTGTGTGGTGCATGTTGCTGTTGAGCATGATGATGCTGGCCCTGTGGTAACCAGGCTTTCAGGTATTAAATCTGGCGAGGGCTGAGCTGCGCGGGTTCCTTGGTGTGGCAGTGATGCTGGAGCAGACAATGCGCTTGGCAGCTCTGGTGAAAGGTTTTTTTCTGTTCTCCCCCTGCCCCAGTATCTGGGAAAGTGGATCCTGCAGGGCCTGTAACATGCTAGCGTTTCTTTTCATGGCCCAAGTGTGCCTGCTGAAGCATCAGTCCCTGCCCGGGGAAGATGGGAGCTGGTCCCAAGCCCTCGGGTCCCAGCAGCAGCGACCCTATGTCCTGTCTTGGGCTCCCCTTGGACTTCCAGCTGTGCTTTCCTGGCTGGTGGCAGCCTGGCTCCAAAATGGCTGGTTGGCTTAGTTGGGTAACAGGGGGTTTAACCCTCCTTCACCAGCTGCCTTGTGCAAACAGACTGATGCTCAATGCGGAATTCAGCGCACAAATGGAATTGCTGATGGTAACATGGCAATGATGTGCTTGATCCTGCTGGGTTGGGCACTGGGTTTCCTGAGTGACTGTGATGTCTGGTGATGGGCTCCGAGGGTTTTGGTCTTCTTGTTATAATGGAGTTGAGTGAAGAAGGGGGAGGTGAGGAGGGTGCGGAGGCACAGCTGGCTGGGCTGCCGTCAGGTGCAGGTTGTTTGGGCTGAGGAGTGCAGTCAGGTGCATGTTGTTTGAGATCATGCAGGATCTGGGGCTTTTTCCCCAAGGCGTGTTTGCTGAAGTACATGTGGTGGGAAAACATGTTAGCAGGCCTGGAGGTTGGTTCAGGAGACTGAGCAGGGAAAGTGCACGGAGCTACTTGGTGTTGGAGACAGCTTTGAGAGCGGCAGAGTCTGCAAGCCGGCCCGGCTCCTGCAGTGCGAAGGTGTTCAGGCTGTGCACAGCAGCTTGTGCGTTTCAGCTGTTCCTCTGGTGTCGCAGAGGCTGGTGCCCAGGCCCTTGGATACCTCGAAAGCAGGGCAGGGGCTCTGCCATGCTGGGGTGTGAGAGGTTCTCGCACGATGGCTGTGGAGGCGATGCTGCCGGGCTGTGGTTCCTTGGGTATGCAGTGTTGCATGGTGCTGGGTGTCAGTGCCAGCACAGGAACTGGTCCTGGGTGAACTGTAGCAGTGTGCTCGTGGCCGCTGGAGCGGTACTGCTGGCCGGTCTTTGCTCCTGGTGCGCGTCCCCTGGTCGGGCTGAGGTTGCTTTGTGCTGTGGTGTGTGGGTGAGCGAAGGCCAGGGAGCGGAGGGCAGATGGTCACCACGTCCCCGTGTCCTTGCGCTGTTCCCACCGCAGCCCCTGACTGTGCCAGACAGAACTGTAGATGTCAGGCTTTGCACAGAAAGGAGAGCGGGGAGGGAGGGCGAGGAGGAGGCACAAGCGCGCAGCAGCAGGGCTGTGAGGTTCAAATTAACCTTTCTGCTTTGTTGGTGTGGAAGTGAGGCGCCCCAGCCGCCAGCACGGTGCAGGCCCACCGTCATTCATACGCAGCTCCTTGGAGGAGCAGGGCTGGGAGCGGGACGTCCCTCCCCGTGCTGCTGGGGGCGGGGGACAGCGGATGCCCAGGGCAGCGCTGGGCCCAGACGCTGGGGGTGAAGGTGCCCAGTGGGACTCAGGGGCTGGCGGGGCTCACCGCGGTGCTGCGGTCAGCACCTTCGCATCAGGCTTTGGGGAATGGGCGCTCTGGCCTTTCTTCTGGAAGCCAGGTGTGCAGCACCCAGACGTGTGCTCCTACACAGCTACTTCAGATGTCAGAGTCTAAATTTCTCCTCTTTAATTTTCTCCTGTTAATTTTGTCTCTTTTAGTCTTACATACTTCCTTCCCCCGTTCCTTTCTTCTTGCTGTTTTTCATCTTCCATAGAGACAGTTAAAAGCAGCTTAACACCATGAGCTTGTTTGGAAGTCAAAAGATCCGTTTCAGCTCTGACGCTGACTTTGGGCAAGACACCAAGTGTTTGCCTCAGCTGGAGGCATGAATGGGAGGATGAAATGGGATGATGTGTAGTTCACATGCAGGGACTGTAAGTGGGGGTTAATTGTGAAAAATTGTAACATGTCTTAAATTCCCAGAGCATTGTTGCGTCCTTAAATTTTAAAAGGGAGTGAGCACCTGCTGCGCTGGGGGCAGCTGTGGAGGAAAGGAATTGTCCAGAGCATCTCAGCACCTCCCAGCAGGGCGTCGTGCTGGAGACCTGTGCTGTGGTACTGGAGAAATGGAGCTGGTTGGTCCTTGTTTTGTGATAACATCTTTTCCCTCCTGGTGTTGCTGCTTTCTGGGGGTGCACTGCGGTGCACCACAGCACTGGGGTGGAGGACTGGTCATGTTGGGCACGGTTTGTAGTCCTAGAGAGTCCAAGTCTAAGCAAAAGCAGCTGTGAAGGTGTAGACAGGTGTACGTTCTGAGCTCACGTTCTTCAGGATGAGCTCCTGTGGGCATGGTGTTGGGCCTGCAGCTCAGCTGGAGGAGGCAGCAGTGGGGTGAAGTGTGCTGCTCGGGTTGGTCCTGTTACTGGTCAAGAAATGAGGGTGGTGGACAGGAAGCACGCACTGCCTCGCAACAGGCTGGTGCTCGAGGAGGGCTGGCAGGATGGGTTTTGTGGCTGTGCCTCATGGCTGGCAGAGGGGAGAGCAGGTGGTGAGCTGGACGTTGCTGCCAGCCCCATGCCCTTTGCTGGCCACGGAGCGCGTCATGAGCTGCGTGCTGGCGTGGGGTGCCCGGCCCTGGGGAGGGCGGTCAGCACCACGTGCCCCTCTGCTATTTCAGAAACCAGTCACTTGGCAAATAGCAGTGCCTGTCTGAAGGAGCTGCCACAGATTTTTTTTTTCCTTGCTTGCCTTATTTTAACCAGCCTCTTGACTGTTTCCTCTTTATTTTGGGTGACGTGGAAGTCCCAGAGGTTTGCATGAGATCCCGGAAATTCCCCAGGTGGTGGGTCTGGTGCCAGCAGAGTCCTGCATGAAAAGCTGCCTTCATGGCAGGCTTGCAGTGGTTTCACCTGGAACTGCAGATGTGTGAACAACAGAGCCAAGCTCTGGAAGTGCCCAGGGGATTGCTTGGAGCCCATGCAAGAGGAGGAGGAGGAGGAGGGTTGAGCTGTGCTCTGCACAGCAGTGGTTGGGGTCAGCCTCGCAGGAGGAACAGCACAACTGACTTCTCTTCTCTTGAAACCTCCCAACTGCAGGCCTGGCTGCCAGAGGCCCCCTGCAAGGTCCTCTGGCTCCTGGCGGTGCAGCTGGGAGTGTCCAGCCAGCCACGTCTCCAGCCATGTTCCTTGTCTGAGCATACTTTTGTGTCTCTGGAGTGATGGGATGCTCTCTCGGGACTTGAGGTTTCCTTCCTTGAGTCCAAGTTGCTACTGGCTGTGTGGATGTCTGCTTAGTTCAGGCAGGAACTAGATGTCAGGACTCTGGTTTTTAACCCCCCAGCATTCTTTTTCTCAGTCCCTTCTTGCTTCTGGGTGCAAAGCCCATGGAGTAGCTACAGTCAGTGAGATGCCTTTGGTGAGGTTCCTCAAGAAGCACTGGCTGTCCTCTGGAGATCTGAAGTTCTGTACTGCTGGGGAACATGAGTGGACAGGTGTTGGGCAGAGACATGGGTATTTTACTGTTGGTGGTGCTCAGTGGGTCTTCTGCATTTTAAAATAAAAAAAAAATGTGGAGAAGCCAAAAAAGCTCCAGCTGCCATTAAAGCATAGTGTTCCAGGAGGTGGAGGGGAGGAGTATTTTGGTCACAGTTTTCCCCTATGCAAATATTTGGGATATTAAAAGCTGTGTCTGTGTCTTGTTGAAGGCCTTGCTGGACTGTGGAGCAGGACTGGGTGATTTCTCAACTGCTGTTTTAGTTTACTTTTGTTAAGACTCAGCTCTCTCCAGTAATGCCATTACCTAGATGTTGAACAGTTCCAAGCAATACTTCTGGTGTGCCTGACCAGCACGGAGGGGAGGGGGACCTGAAGTCAGCCCCATGGTCCAGGTAACTATGAGAAGGCTAGGGCAGTTCTGAGCCCTAGAGATGATGTTGGTGACTGCTCTGGAGATGGCTCCTGGCTCCCTGGTGACTGGAAATAAAAGGACTGAGAGTCTTAGGGTGCAGATCGTTTACAAAAGGTGAAGAAAATTGTAAAATAATTATTTCTTTAGAAATAGCTACAGTGAGTACTGTGGGAGAAAGGACAGAGGTGTTGTTCTTTACTGTTCTCATGGTGTCTTGAGTGTAAAAGTTTTTTTGTTTGGTTGGTTTTATATTTTAAAGTTCCTTCTTCCTTGTATGAGCCTCTTGCACAGCAGAGGAAGAGAAACGCTTAACAAAAATAGAGCCTGTGTTTGCCTAAAATGAGGTTGCTGTGGCATGTTTAGGACTCGAGACTGTGACTTTGAAGCTGACTGCATTTCACGCTGCTGATACCCTTTTAAATGTCTTAGGTAAACAGTGCACTTGGGCTCTGAGAAGTGTCTGGTGAAAGCTGTGCTTGGCTTCTCATTCTGACTGTTTCAGAGGTTTTCAGAACAAATACCCTCTGCTTACCAGCACTCTGCCTGCTTAGAAAAGTTTGCATTGATTTATTATTATTTTTCCAAAGGATTTACTTGCACATTAGAATGCCTCGTGGACATTATTTTCAGTTCAAGGAGGGTTTATTTTAGTTTGGCTTAATTGAATTGGAAACAGTTATGAGCTGTACCAAAGCAACTTGATTTCAAACCAAAACAGGAATGTCCACGAGCAGGTTCACACTGCTGTGTTCTCACGCCTGTGCTGAATTCCTCGTTGGCCTGTGTGTAGGAACTCTTGGCAAGTAAGTCACGGTGGGGGCTCAGTGGTGCTGAGGCAGGACCTGGAGAGGCTGCAGGGGCTGGTGTTGTATCTGTGTGTGATGTTGATGCTGCTGCCAAGGCCAGCCTTGCCCTGGATGCTTTTTCTTTTTGCTGACACAGCTTTGGGGCAGGGAAGTAGTTTAGGGAAGGGACCTAGGTTAGAAAAACTGCTAAAGGATGCGGGGGGAGAAGCTTCCTCAAAAAAATTTTATTTTTGGTTGGTTTTTTGCCAGCTTCCCTTTAATTTGAAATAATTGTGTGATACAGGTTGAAATGGCTTTGCTGGAGCAGAGGGGAACAGGCAGGCAGGACCAAGGACTGTTACCAGAGGAGCGCTCGCTCTGCTGCTGCCCCAGCCAAAAGCATGGTCCCAGTGTAGTGCTGGGACCTAAGTGTGCATTTGGTGTAGGGTGCTTGGGAGGAAGGCACTGCTTTTAGTCATCTTTATTTTATTACTATTTTGCCATTTCAGGTGTACAGTAAAACTTAGAGGATCCCTGTGCAGCCCTTTCACCTAAGGAGACTGAGCTACGGCTGAGGCTTAGACTTAGCTGAAGGGTGAGCTCCTTCTGCCATGGAAGGAGGAGCTGGTCCCCACAGTGCCCTGGCTCCTTCTGAGCATCCTCCTCCTTCTGGGAGCTATGGCGTGGGGAGCTGGGTGGAAATTGCTGGGCTGTGCTGTGGGTGAGCAGCTGGGGCTGCTGGCAGCCAGGGGCTCATCCCTGGGCTCTGCTGTGTGCTGCCCTGGCCCTGCTCCAGCTGCTGCCGCGGGCTTTGCGCCCTGGTGCGCTCTGTGTGTTCCGTGCAAAGCCGGCACCTGGAGCTGGCAGCCTGCATGGCTTCTGTTTGTGCTTTCACCTGCTTAAATAAACAAACAATCTGTTTGCTCCCCCCCCACCCCCTGTTCCTCTGCAGCAGCACTGGCCAGTGTTTTTCTGAAGGATCTGGATCCTGTTCTCTGAGGGGTCCATACCTGCCCCGGGTAACTCCTTCTCCTCCCAGGGTAGCTCCCTCCTCCCCTGTCCAGTGCTCTTTGCTGTTCCAAACCAAATATTTGCTGCAGGTTTTGAAACTGATTTTGGTTTTATTTAAGCACTTGCCTAATCCAAGGAGTCTCTTTTGTGTCCTTCTAACTTTGCAGAGTTCTGAGATGTAACTGGTGGCAGTGGAGGGGCTGGCAGAGGCTGCACTGGCTACTGGTAGAGAGGAGGGTGGCCAGGCACGCGCTGTGCCCTGCCCTGGTGCAGGTTGTGCTGGGTCTGGATGTGCTCCTGAGTCTCAGTTGTGTATGTATAGTGTTCTCTGTGTGCTTATATGTCAGGTATGTTTGGACTCTACACTGAGGTCCGTCTGTCCATCCACATCCAAGTACCAGTGCAGTGGGGGCTCTGCTGGGGACATCTTTGTATAGATACCCCTTCTCCTAGTCACTACAGAGTGATTCCTGTGTAAAACCTCCAGATTCTGATTGTTCCATAGACTGATGATTTCTTAATTGTTTATTCTCTATGAAGTCATTAGTAAAGCAAAACATCATACCCCAGAGTGAAAATGTGATCTTAACTGGCTCCCAGGTGAGGAGAAGCAGAAGTGATTTCTCCTGCAAACACACACTCAAAAGCTAGAAGGATGGTTTCTAAATCAGATGATGCAGGACCTGAGCGTGGGAATTGCTGTTAGAACTGCTGTGATTTCTTCAGTCATGTCTGTTCTGAAACTTTGCTTTTAGGGGTAAAAAAATCTAGTCTGGAATATTTCTACTGTAATGCCCTTTCAGTTCAGTTCAGGTTCAGCTGTGTGCTGTCTGTTGTGGTGGGAAGCTTATCCGTTCATCCTGCCTGCCGGCTCAGACTTGGCTCCTGTTGGGATGTGTCATGCTGCGGCCGCTCCGAGCCCCCGGCTGCTGGCTGACTGCAGATACAGAGGTGCTGCTTTCCAGCACTGTTGTGGAGCTGCGTGCTCCCCCTGTGCAGAGGGCTCCCTGTACCCCGTGGCTGGGCCAGGCTGTGCTCTCTGCCTGAGCTGATGGTCTGTGCTCGGAGCTGCAGTGATGAGAAACTTGCATTTAATAAAAGTCACCATCTAAGGTTCTTGGGATCTTGCCAGCGAGAGTTTCCTATTTAAAATTAGAAATCAGATTTTTTTTTTCCTTCTTTTTGTTAAGCCTTTATGTGAAGCTGTAGTTGCTGGAGTTTTCTTTTAAATCCTGAGATCCCAGCTGAGGGGACTGGGGCAGAGGAATACTGATATGATATGAGGAAATTAAGGAAAACGCCAACAGTGGAATTGCAGGTTTTGTCTTTTTTGCAAGACGAAAAATAGAAAATTTTGTGTAATACTGAGTCCTCAATGGTAATAAGTGACTCAATAGGCAAATGTGTAAAAAAGTGTGTAAACACAGGGAGTTCTGAGTCCATCAAGGTGCTGGCCAGTGTGCAGGGAGGGCCCGAGCTGGAGCTGGGAGGCTTGCTGCCAAGTGCACCTGCAACCTCTGCCGGGCGAGGAAGAGAAACCTCCAGAGCAAGGAGGCAAGATCAGGTGAAATGTGTGATAGAGCCTGCTGCCGTAGTGGCTTTTGGAAGGGTAAACTTGTTGAGCTGCTGCAGTAGCTGGATTTTGTTCTCTTCATGTCATTTGTTTCAGGCTTTTGGGCACATTCTTCTGCTACATCAGGTGTGATTTGTTCTTTGTGGTGTGGGTCTGTCCATCCTTCCTACGTGGCCATTGTGGTGGGAAGCCTGCTCTGCCTCAGCTGCCAGAGTGAGGAGCTTCCACTTCGGCTTTTCTCTGGCAGCTCTTACTTCACTCTTGACTGGCATTGAAGAATTCATCCCATTCCTTTGTTTTACATGGAAGGAAACCTTATTCCTGTGGCTTCTGCTGCTGCTGGTTGTGGGAGTGCTGGTGGAGATAAGGGCCCGCTCCCTGTGCCCCCCGGGAGCAGCTGGCAGCCTGCCTGCCATGACCCACAGGAGCCGGGCTGGATCCCTGTGTACTAATGGGCCTGCCTTGTCCTGCCTTGTTTGTCATGATTTGTGGCTGCATTTGTATGCAAATACTAACAACTCGCTGCTGAGTTAATTAGTGTTTTTTCTCTTTGCTTCCTGGAGCTTAAGCAAAAGGTCTTTATTCTCCCCATTTTGGTGGTGTGAGCTGCTCCCCCCTGTCCCATGACAGCAGGCTGGTACCGGGGTGTCCTTAGGGGAGTTCAGGACCAGCTGCATAAACTGGCTGCAGACCCTTGTGGACCTCAGGACAGAGGTGTCTGCTGAGGGGTTGAGGTGGTCACTGTAGCTGGATGCTCTGGGACTGAGCACCTTAAATGATGTGGGATGGATGATTCTCAGATGAGAGGCTCCAAGGGAATGGTGGCTCTGGTGACCTGAACGTGACAAGGATGGAGTGGGAATTGCTGGCCTTCGACACCAGCTGGGAGTTGGAGTTTTGCTTTGACAGAGGAGAAGGCAGGCATTTCTTCCCCTCCCAAGAATGGTATCTTTGTGTCCTTGGTTGGGTTCAAGGGTTTTACTCATTTTAATCTTCCATTCCATCTCATTTACTATGGGCCCCGCAGGTGTTTGGGTCTGCCAGAGCTGCCCAAGCCGCAGGTTGGAGGAGTTACCTGCCGTGCTCTGGGGCAGGTGGGGTGGGCAGCAAGGAGACCCTGGGCACTCCTGGGCAGGAGCTGCTCCAGGGGGCCATGGTGGTGCCCAGGCTGTGGCTCCTGACCAGCACCAGGAGCTCAGGCAGTTATGCTTGTCCAACCCTGCCTCTTTCTGCCCTCCAGCCAAGGCTTTTTCACAGTTATTGAGTCAGAACTTCTGTTTTGTTTTTAAGCCTTTGTTTTTCCCCTGGAAGGCAGGGCTGTGGCTTCTCAGTAGCAGAGGTGACAGCCTCCAGCCTAAGGCCAGGGACTGGCAAGTTCCAGCTGGAAACCAGTGACCCTTTGCCCCTGGGTTGATACGTGTCACCACTTTACTCATATTTGGAGTCTTGGTGCCTTATTGCATGATGGTGGAGGAGTGAAGTTGAGGTGGGTGGTAACCTGTGCAGTGCTGCATCCAGCTGGAAGAGGGGATGTACCCATTAGCGTGGAGCTCCCTATCCTATCAAGGAAAGTTCCCAGGAGTGGCAGCTCACTGGTCAAGAGACATTTCCTGATCCTGGAGCCCCAATTGCTGCATGTCTTCTACTCATCTGAGGGACTAATGAAAGAGAGGGAGTTTGGAGTATTCTACTTTGGTTTCCTGTTCCAATGCCCCTCTGAGTTGAAGAAACGCTTCTGATACCCTGCAGTGTTTGTCACTGTTGGATTTTAGTCATGGGAGATGTATTTTTCCCTATTCTTGCTTCTCCATTTCACACCCTGCAAGGCAAAGGGATGTGGCACTGCAGACCTGTCCTGCTGCCATGCTGAATTTTTCTGACGAAGGACAGAAATGGGGATTTTTCTGCAGTCCTTCTGATCAGATTCCCAACGTTGTAGTGGGCTTATAAAACTCCTTAAAGCCAAGACTTTATTGGAAACTTATATATAGGAGCCCGGGTAGGGTCCAGGCAGGAGGGGTTGGATTTAGGATCTTGCAGAGTAAAATACGGATTTTTCTAGTTTGATTTGGGCTGGTGGGACTGTGTCTGTCCTAGTGACTGTCTCAGTGCAAAGGTCTGAGGTGAGAAGCAGCTTAAAAAGGCTGTGTGGCATGTGAGGAAGCAAGTTAGCTCTTAATCATATCATATTGGCCTCCTTTGCGGCTGATACATCTGCTGTAAAACGCTTAGTGCTGAGTGCCTGATTGGGCAGCCCATGCTAAGTGTTCAAACTCCTGCTGCCTTTTTTCTTCAAACAATATCTTCTGGCTTCCAGATTTCTGATAAATTGATAAGAGGAATTGCGTGAGTCAATAGAGTTGTAGACACTTTGCCAATATAACCCTAGCGCTATTGATCTGCCAGTAAATTAAAGTCTTACTTAGAGGCTGCCGATATTTCTAATCTCCTGCCTCACCAATTACACCCTCCCAGCTACCTGGGAAAGACAGTGACGGGAGACGAGGCTGCTGAGGTTTTTCCAAGCGAGTGGGGCCATGGCGTGGCAGCCGCTGCCTGTGTGGGACTGGGGGTGGCACCGCGTGGGGTGGCACTGAGGTGCAGTACGCACTGCAGCATTCCACTTGTTGGGAATGCTGCAGAAGGGATTCCTCAGGTCAGGGTTGAGCTTCCCGCGGCTCCTGGGCACAGCCCTGGCTGTGGGAGAATGGAGACAGTTCAGAGGGGCAGTGAGCCTGTGTCCCTCAGCTGTGTCCAGCCAGGGAGCTGCCCTCAGCCCTCTGCCTCCCCTGGCATGGAGTGGCTGATGCCATCAGGTCCCAATGCCCCTGGGATTGTGGTCCTGCAGAAGGGACTCTGAAGAAGGGATGCTTGCTGGAAGACGAGGATGCAGGGAACCCTGCTGCCCCACGGCTCCTTCCCTGCTGCCTGCCCTGGGCTCTGCCCCTTGGTTGCTGGGTTGAGGCCCCGACAGAGAGGGGCTTTCAGCTGTCTGAGAGGACACAGATCAGAGAGCCCCTGCCGGGCTCCCACGTCCCCCCCTGGCCACCCACACACCCCCTCCCCTGTGAAGTTTCAGTGGATTCTTGCCCGATAAGCCCCTTTCAAGTCTCATTTACGTTTGAAAGTCCATAGCTAGCTTTGGGAAGGAATCTCCAGATAAATGCTGTGTTCTTTCTAATACCCCAGAGCGAAAATCAATGGGAGGGATAATTCCTTCCCTTGTCCTACATGGACTTTCATGTGTTTCTACCTCCAGCAGCACCTTTTAAATAAAGAGAAGCAGCAGCCACCTTCCCCTTTCTACTCTGCCCCTCAAGTCCCAGCCCAGGCCTGCCGAGCGTAGCGGGATGCAAGGTTTGGGGGTCCCTGGGTGGAGAGGGGTGCTCAGCTGCAGGGTTTCTGTTGGCCTCTTGGGTCCAGTTTGGGCTTTTACTGGGAGAAAACCGTGCACCTGTCTGGATTTGCAGGGTCGGCAGTAGGGATGTTTCTGGGAATTCACATCCAGAGTGCTCTGGATGTAGCTGGAGCAGAGGACCCAGGTCTTGGAGGTGGTGACAGCAAGACTGGTGAAATGGTGTTACCATTTAAATGGTAATACCATTTTAAAAAAAACATTTTTAATTTTTTTTTTTCATTAAATCAGTGAAATGAAGGTTCTTGTAATATAGAACTGCTGCCATGTGGAAGACGGGCCTATAGTGTTACAATTTTTTTATCCTAAGCTTGTGCAGAGCACTCTGGGCAGCGACGTCTGTTCTGCCGGGCATCCAGCAGTGCCTGCTGCGAGGCAGATCCAGTTTCCATAAATACCTTGTAGGAATTCGTAGCTGGGACTGGTCCAAGACAGCTCTTCCAGACTGCCCTGAAACATGCTTATATCTAAAAGCTGCATCCTCCAGCAATGAAGTTCTTTTTCTGGCCACTTCCTTGCTGGCTGCGCTGAGCTGCATTTTTCCTGATGTTGTGAAGTTATTGTATGGAGTGTACATTAAAAATTGTAACTATTCCAAGTCTGCTGTTTTGGCAGGGAATTGCTGAGTCTCGTGATCTGTCTGTAATGGAGTGGAGATGCTGAACTGCAGCAGGATATATTTACACTGAAAGCTTTTTCATGGAGGAAACATCTGAGCAGCCAAACAGTCTGACTGATGTCTTTAAATCTCTGGTAGCTCCTGGTACAGTGCTGGCAGCGATGGGCAGGTGAAGGGGAGAAGCTGTGCAGGTTGCCTCCCCTGGTTAGAAGAGCTGAGGCAATGGGCGAGCTGAGGGAAATCCTGTGTGGACCAGATTCCCAGAAAAGATGCTGTTAAAATGGGTGACTCAGTCCTTTCTGTACTGAGATATTTGAATCCTGTTCACGCCTGGTGATGCTGATGCCCAAGGCAAGGGCAGGTTGGCACAAGGCTTTTCTACCGTTTCCAAATACGTTTTCAGGGTTTCCTTGGAGCTTTTTGTTCCCTCCTGGCCGCAGCTTGGAGTCCCACAGACCAAGGCTGGATAAAGGGTTTGTGAAACTTCGTGGATGGCAGATAAGTCCTCACTCCTTCTAGCTGGAGCATGTAATGGATCAAGGGTTCAGCTTGTTTTTCCACCCATCTCTGTTGGCCAGGGCTGGAGCTGCTGCCCGCAGCTCTCTGTGGAGCAGCGAGTTGCCCAGGGTGACTTCTGTCATAAATACTGCACTGCACTCAACGGGGAACGACAGCATCAGGATGAAACCCATTCATTAGCAGTATCTGCATGCCTACCCAGGTTTGCCTTTAGGATTGGGATCAGTCAAAGCTCTTTCTGGTGGGTCAGTGATGATTTCTCTCCAGCTGTCAGAGACAGAGGTGACTCAGCCACTGGCCCTTGTGTTTCTCCTTTCCATCCTGAAATATTTAGTGTTCTGTATGTGAACTTAATGACTGAGCAGGAATATTAACAGGTTACAGTCTAATACCTCTAATTCAAATGTCTCTCAGCTTGCAGGAAATCTAAGTTTGGGATTTTTGTGCTCTCTGCCAAGGCTGGCATTTGGACAGTGTTCGCTAATTTATTTCCACAAATTGGAGAAGGCTGTAATTTACTATTTTAAGAAGCACGTGTTTCAATAGACCTTTAATGAAAAAAGAAAGTTTGGTGCATGTCTGAAGCTGTAAGAATCACTGGACTGGATCAGAACAGTAACGTGTAGTAATTTGACCTTTGCAAAGTGGACAAATTCTTCTTAATTTGCTCCTCTGACCTGTCTGCAGAGCAGTGTATTCATAGTCAGAGAAGCACAGACTCAGAGGGGCTCTCGCTGTACCAAGCAGGTATTGCTGAGACCATGGTGGTTCTCCTGAGGATCCTGCTTTGGGGATTAGGGACCCCATGCCCATGCTTCATCACCTGTAGTTAACAGAGGGAAAAACTCCTACCCTAAAACTTGGCCTGCAGAGATAAAAGAATGTGGTTTTTTGGGTGGATACTGAGTAAAATAGGTCAGAGCTATTTTATATGTGTGTTAGAAAACTTACTAGTCTGTCTTTTCCAAAGCTTTACAAGAGCAATTCCCCATTGAAACAGAAAGGTTCACATAACCTTCAAAGCAGACCTTGAGGTGTTTTACTCACCTCTCCAGTACCTCCAGTTTGGTTGAACCTGTGAGCTCCTGGTTTCGGGGGTGAGTGAGAGCTGCCCTGCAGTGTGAGCGAGTATTGCTGTGGTTGTGGTGGTGTAAGGCAAGCTCATAGGCAACTCCTCTGTGTGTTATCTCGCAGAAAAACAGCGTGTGAAACTCCTCTCCAGTCATCTCTACACGTGACTGGTCTAATTGTTTAAGGTACAGATTTTGCTACCTGTGTATTCAGCTGTTTTCTAGCATCACTAGTGTATTGGAAACAAACCCTGCTGGATTTGGGGCATAAGTCTGTGGTTTTGCTGCCACGTCGGAGCGAGTGGCTCATTGATAGTTTCTGTATTAGTCACCTAACTTCGTGCTTCACCTCAAATATTAAAAAGGAAGTTGAGGCTAAAAGTAAAGTGTTGTTTCTGTAAAATAGTAAAAGTTGTGTTAAGATAAACACTCCCACAGGAACAGTAACTTCAGAGGGCACATGCTCACCTTGGGTTCAGGGGCTGTAAGACCACTTTGGACCATGTCTCTGCTGCTGGCCCCCTCTTCTCACCAGATATTCCAGTACAGGTGTACAATACTCTCTGAAACACAGGTTCCTGGTGGAGATGGTGGGGTGGAAGGGGGTGCACGCCTGCCTCTACCCCTCCAGTTAGCTGGTCTGTAACTTAGAGACACAGCCTGTCAGACATTGTCCCTGGTGGGCCAGCAGAGGTGTGGTGGGAGCTGTAGCGAGTGCCAGATGCCCAGCAGTGTATTAAACACTAGTTGAGTACAGGAGGCCATATCACAGGAGAGAGATAAGCAAAGTTCTCTGATTGTGGATCAATAAAGGTTAGTGACATCATATCTCAAAGTGAGAGAACCTGCTTTCTGCAGACCATTTATCAGATTGCAGGCAGGAGCAGCATTAACCTCTTCCTAACTAGGGGTCTGCCCCTCATCTGCCTCCAGACCAAATCGCCTTCCCTGTCTCTCCAGAAGGCTCCTGACCCTGCCTGTGAAGCTCCAACAATGGCATGTTGGCATGGCCGTGCCAGAGGGGCTCTGGTTCAAACGCTTCTGCTCAGCTCTCTGCAGCATGCCGTGTCCAGTGGGAGAGCACGGCGCTGGGCCAGCTGGGAACAGGGTCACAGCATGCACTGCTGTTGGAAGTGCTTCCCATCTCGGTTTATCTGCTGTTCTTCAGTAACTTGATGCTGTTACAGCCTTGGTGAGCTGGAAGATTGCTATTTGTCAGTGCTGGGACATGATAAAGTTGTTTTGGTTAAAGATCTGGCACTATGCCGGGTGCGTTGGGATGTAGTTTACTGGTTTGATCCTTAGATTAACCATTTTTCTGTGGCAGCAGTGGCAGTGAAACCATTGCGGATGATCTTCAGAAAGAGTTGTGTTGGGCAGCAGGAGGGCTTGGGCGTGGTGTGTGCTGCCCTCCTTGAGGTGTCTGTCCTCCTGGGTCTGCTGTTATTGTTAACAAAATAGATTAAAGCTAAACTGGGTGGATCAGCCCATTCTGCAGTCCCGTTTGTGTGCTGCGTGTGGTGAGGCACCAGCTTTCCACATGAATGCAGCTTCTGAATGTGGGGAGTGTGGAGCCGCGTGCCTCAGTCGGATGAGCGCGGCGCTGGCGCTTGCGGGTGACCCCGGCGTGAGCGGCTCCGGCGAGCTCTGCAGGGACAGCCTTGGGAGCTCACCGGCTGCTTCATCAGCCCAAGGGGACCCATCAGTCCCCACCCGCTTTTTTAATGTTTTTCACTTTTTGATCTTGTCTTCAAGTGATTGCTAACACGAGATACCTGCAAATGAGCAAACCTCCCTCTTCTCCAGATGCCAGAAGAGTATTAAGGATCCTCCAGAGCATCCGTGCCCTGCAGTAGGGAGTAGGTGTGGGTTTTCCTGCTGTGCAGGTCCAGGTCTCTTGCTTTCCATGAATGAAAGGAGAAACTGGCTGCCTGGAGGAATGTGTGGTCAAGGTTTAGAGATAAGGTACTGAGGACAGATGACAGACGGGAGGTCGGGGCAAGAACAGAGTTAATTCCCTGAATGAACTTCTCTTGTCTAACAAGAAAATACCAATTTTTTCCAGAACCTACAGAGACTTGAGCCATAAAGACTTTCTGATTAGCTTTCATCCTTTTTCCATTGGTGATTTCTCATGGCAAAGAGCCCTTTTCTGTGGTGCCCTGGGCTGTGCCCCAGAAAGTGTCGGGAGGCCATGCCGCTGCATGTGCTGGTTGGTCGGGGGGACACTGGTGATGGAGCCCGTGCTAGAGTAGAAACGATGCTACAGTGTCCGAGTAGAAAGCGTATTTTCCATGAGGAAGTGCTGAGATATTAGTGGGGCCTGGATTACCCTGTGATTGTGCTGTCAATACTGCTGTATTGAGTCAGAGAGAGCCTGCACGACACAGGGAAACACTTAGCTCACTGCTGCTGCTTATTGAGAAGCCAATAGCAATTTACGTGCTGACACTTGACACCGAATCCATTCCCAGAGGTATGGCTCCTGCTAAGCCACTGCTGGGCTCGCCCTCACACCTGCGCCTTCCCTCGGCCTCAGAGCTGCAGGTGTGACAGTGCTGAGGCTCCTCCAAACGCACCCGCCTGCTGCAGGGGCCAGCGGCTGGCCCTGGCGCTCTGCTGGGACAGGCAGCTCCATGGAGAGGTGGGAAACCTGCGCTCCAGAGAGCTGGTCTCACGTGGGATCAGCTTTATTAGTGTATTCAGTGAAGAAGTGGGAGTGTGGGTGCCCTTAGTGTCTGGGACCTCTGGGCTGGAGCAGCTGGATTCCTTCTGTCCTGTTTGTCTTTTCCTGGGACAAGCACAGCTGAGCCTGATGGTCTTTCTGGCATACACATACACCTTTTAAGAAAAACTTAAGATCATCTGCTGCCAAATCCTCTCAAGAGGAGTAACAGCCAGGATATTTCTTTGAGGCTGAACTCCCTAAAACGGGAACTAAGCCATAAAGGAGTGAGGATGGGATGAGAACAGAGTACTGGAACAAGATGGCTGGAGGTGGGAAGCAGAACACGGGGAACCTGTGTCCTGGTATGTGCTCTGCAAGGAGCATCAGGTGCTGGTGCTGGAGCACTGCAGGAGGTCTGAGGAGTTGCAGACCCAAGGGGATGGTCTTGTCAGCCCCAGTGTGCTAGGGCAGTAAAACTCGTACTGGTTTTTAAGTGCAGCTCTTCCTGTTTTGCTGCATTGCTGGCAAACAATTTTACACATTCTCTGTTAGCTGTGGTGTTGTTTTATGGTCACCATTCCTTTTGCAGTTCCCTTGTGTGCCTGAACCTCATGGGAGGGTTAGAAAACCTGTGTCCTAAATCTAAAAGGAAACAAAGCAAGTGTGCTGCATGAGGGAGGTGCTTGGAGTGACTCTTCATTTTACAGAAGTGGAATTTAGGTCATGTTGTAGGTTGTGCTTCACATGTCTGTGTTGCTTCATGCTGGCAGGTTGTTGTAGCCGGTGTGTAGTTCATGGCTCTGCAGCGTGTGGGGAGAGGAAGGAGCAAGCCTAAAGCAGTCGGTTGAGCTGTCCTGCTGCTCTCTGAGGAGAGTGGGGACATGATGGGGACGTGTCACAGTGTCCCCAGACTCCTGCTAAAGCAGGCTCTGCTGTGCAGGTGGCCTGTGACCCGGCGCAGGGTGGATGGTGTGGCTCTGGTGCCGAGGTCGGGAATGGGCCTCCCCTGCCAGGACGCCGCAGGCACGGTGTGCCTGTCCCCCTGCCTCGCCAAGCTCTCGTCCCAACGCAGGTGTTCCATTCACAGTCCAGAGCCAGAACAAGCAGCAGGTGCCTGTCCCGAGCTCAGTGCTGTGTGTGGTGGCTGTAACCAGAGCTGGGACACGGTGTGGCCAGGAGCTCACCCAGAGATCTCTGGGGACCCACTCTGCATTTTGGCGATACTGGCTTCCTTCAGACGCTTCAAAAACTGAGGCAACAAACAGTACAAAAATAGGTTTGGTGAGAGTGTAATCAGGGCAGCAGTGGCACATGATGGAGGGGAGCAGAAGTAGGCCATGTCTGCATGCAGTGCCTGTTGAACCTCAGTGGAGGGTGAAGAGCAGGCGTTTCTGTTGGGATGCTGGATGGCTGGGATGGCAGGTGTGACACCTTGGCACATGCTTTTGTAGAGGTCCCTGTTGCTTACTCTGTTTTGTTCTAGTCTATTGCTAATCTTGTTCAGCAGTTGCTCCTCTTAATTATTGGAGTACTTTTACAGAGATGTAGCAGATTAATCCTTTTAGTTCTGCTTGCTGCCGGAAGAAATTGCCACCATTATTCCGGCGCTATGGAAGGAGAGGTTGGAGCACGAAGAAGCATGGCTAAATTTAGAAAGCTTGTGCTCACCATGCTGCTCTGTAGCTGTGGAGGAGCATGTGGTGGCAGGTACCAGTGTGAGCAGGGAGCATGCATGCAGGTTGCTGAGGCTGGGGCAGCCCAGCAGAGTTCCCTGGGTGTCACAGCTGGGTCATGACCTGCTCAGAGAACCCTGGCAGCTCCTCAGCACATTTCCAGCAGGGAGGGCAGCTCCAAGGCATCCCTTATCTGGTCCTTGCCTTGCTGGAACACAAATATTAACTGACAAACAGTTGCATAATAAATGGCACAGTCTCTGTGGTCTGTTGTTCTTCTCTTCCTCCATAAGAAATAAATAGGGAAAAGTCAGAAAGTTAACTTAGGAACCAATAAGCCTCTCCTGTGCTGGCATTAGTGAGGTCCCAGGCTTGCATGAGGCCTGCTGAGTTTGTGTCCCAGAAGCTCAACTGGGAGGAAATGGAGGAGCGTTCCCGTGTTACCCACGCAGGACAGATGAGCGTGTGGGCACTGTGGGGTGGCAAACGCGGGTGCCAGCTGCCTGCCACAGCAGGGCTGGGGGCTTGAAGCCTTAGGTTCGTGCTGGAGAACCTCTACCCCAGCGCTCGCTCTACCTGCGCCTCCCCATCTGCTCCCGGCTCGGGTGTTCTCCCTAACGTGGTCACAGTCATACATGTCGTTCCAGCTGAGACCTTGCAGTGCTGTTATTGTGCCCTTTATTGCTTCCTTGTATCCACAAATAATCTGAGCAACATCCTCGAGATTGTGTTTGCCACTTGTCCAGCTGCATCCTTTGGTTCATTCTGGCTCACCCATCAGCCTGTCTCCTCCTCTGTCTCCTTCCCAACTGGCAAACCCTGAATTTACTGCAGACACCTAAAGTTTTCCTGTCACAACCTTGGATTTAGATGCTTTCTCATTATTCTAGACCTCAAATCCTAGCTCGTGTAATATTCTGGTCTTCTATTGTGTTGGATATGCTTCTCAGTTTAATTTCATCAAGGATCGGTGGTCTCTGCTAAATGGCAGCAAGGCCAGCAGTGATGTTAGTGCAAAGGTTCCCAAGGCCGTTCAAGAGGGGAAACCTTTATCCAGGGCAGTATTTTCTTTCCATCATTTTGGTGTCAGCTGCTCTTGGCCTAGTTTTCTGCCTTTTTTAGATCATAGCTATTGCCCATCTCCAGCGTAGCTCCCGGTGCAGTATGGAAGAAGGGGCAGTTCTTTCAGTAAAGGGAGACGCAGGGTTAGTTTTCAGTGTGTCTTTGTGTTTGATCCTGGTCTTCGTTTATTGCTCTCTCTTTTATTGTCCTTGCCTTCACAGTACTTCCTGCTCTCTCTGTTAGGATGGAAATAAACCCCCACAGCAGTGTCTTCCCAGCCCTGTTTGAGCATGGGTATTTGCTGTCTGTACCCAGCATAGTTCCCAAGCTGATGGATGGTTATGAATATCTGATGCTGAACCTGTCGAAAATGTACTTGGGTATTCCTAATTGTTTTAGATTGTGTAGATTTAGATTAGATATGAGGCCCAGAGAAGCTGTGGCTGCCCCATCCCTGGAAGCGTCCAAGGCAGGTTGGACAGGGCTTGGAGCAGCCGGGTCTGGTGGAAGGTGTCCCTGCTCATGGCAGGGGGTGGAACGAGCTGAGCTTTAAGGTCTTTTCCAACCCAATCCAGTCTGGGATTCTGTGACAGCTGCTATTTTTAGCTCAAATCATGAAACATGAAGAGAAAATGCAGAGCAGGGAAGGTATCTTGAAAGCTGAGGTGAATGGTCCCCTGGGGGTGGGGTGGAGCAGTTCTGTGTATGCTGGTGGCTTTCAGTTGTCTGAGCTGATCTCTCTGGCTCTGGGTGCTGCTGCTTTTGGGGTGGCTCCTTCATACTTCTCTGTTTTGGAACAGTTGTAGGTCTGTCCTTCTGCTGCTGCACTCTGGGTTTCCACTTAGTCTCCATCAAGAAAGATGGGGGCATTCTGGGCCTGGGTGGTTCTAGTCTGGAAAGGCTCATTCTGGGCTGATATAGCTGAGAAAGCAGTTGAATTGAAGTCCTTGGTGGCTACTTCACAGTGCTCACAGGTGCCAGTGAAATGAGAGCCAGGTGTGGGGTGGGAAGAGGACAGTGCCATGCTGCTGTGTCCTGGGGTTCTAAGTGAAAACAACGATTTGCCTTTTCTCTAGACTTGAATTTGAGTCTTTACAAGAAGTAAATTCATGTAAGGAATAATGGAAACTGAAATGAAATAGATGATTATTACTGAAACCTTTGAAGGAACACAGGTTGTCCCAAAGCAGGCATTCCTCTGCAGGACTGTCCCAGTCCCACGGCTGGAGGTGGCTGGGAAGCAGCCATAGGCGGAGACCAAAGAGACCCCACATTATGCCACAGGTTTCTTTTGGCAAGTTCAGCACCAGCTATGCTGTGCAGGGCAGAGCATGAGCACTAGGGGTGTGTGGGGAGCTCCTTGGCACCGCCAGCAGTGCTGGGTCTGCCCTGGCGCTTTGTCCTGCTCTTCCTTTTACCTTTGTTTCATTTTACTACTACTTGACTAGAATTTTGTTGAATTTACAATCTGTGATTTCCAGTGCTCAGGGTCAGGGATGGCTGTCCCACACTATGTGTTCTGGTGCCTTCTGAGGTGGTTATTGAGCAGCTTCCTCATGCCTGCCGTGCTCCCTGCGCCCCTCGCAGTGCCCGCGTGCCGGCTCCTGACGTGCGCCAGCTCTCATTGCTGCAGGAGCTCCCAGCGCCAGCAGCGTGTGATCCGCAGTCTGAGCCGTGGCTGTGACGGGTCATTCTGGCAACTGCAGCTTATGATTAAAAAGAAAATCAGTCACTGTCATCTTGGACCCCAGCACCGGTGATCTGACAGTCCACGATGCATCAGCTTCTTCCTCATCAGAGGATCTTAGATTCAGGACTGCCCCAAGGGTTGTCCTCTGACTCAGGCTGATACCAGAAAGCTCATCTCATTCCATGACTAGCACAGCCAGCTGCACCATTTCACTGCCTGAAGATGTGGCTGGGAGACCCAGGGGATCTTGTAATTCCAGTTTTTGGCTGGATCTTCGGGGCCTCCTCCGTGTGTAGCTTCAGCAGAGTAGAGAGTTGGATCGTAACTGCTCCTGTGTGGTCACACCCTGGAAATTCCCTCATGTCCTTAGGGAAGTCAGAGTCTTCACTTTGGCTTTGGAGCAGGGTAGGACCACCCGCCATGGCCTTCAGCCTCAGAGTTCTTGTGCCGGACAGTGGCTGCTGCTGAGATCATCGTCACTCCTTTAGAAAAGGGAGGTGGTTTGCAAAGCAACTCTGCTTTGGGAACCTCTGTCTCGTGTGACCGCTGCCACAGCTCTGCCAGTGGTGCTCCTTGCGTCTCACTCTGCAAACCCATGGACTTTCCTACAGCTCTGGTGTCTCTGAGGGCAGGTACCCCTGTGTGGGGAGAGTCGGGGCGGAGGGGTGATGCTTCAGCCCCATACCTGGCTGTTTAGATGCCCCAGGTGTCTGTGTCTCTTACAGAGAATGTGCATCTCTGTGCAAAACACAAGCTGATGTGTTTTCCAGACCTGTGTCCTTTGGAAAAAAATAGTCATGTCGGGTTTGTTTTCCTCTTCCTTCTTGTTCCCACTTTCTCTGGTATGTTAAAATTTTGTTTTAATTGAGTAGTTTGTTCACAGCTCTGTCTTTAATGCTGGCATTTACTGTGGCTTCAAGAGATGTTTTAAGTAGGATGGAGAGTCATCCACAGGATCATCTATGGCAATGGGTGGTTCACATCAGGAAGTGGGTTAGGCAACAGAGTTAAGAAAATTTTATCTATAAATGTCTTCATCTTATCCCATCCCTTGAAGAGCTGGGGGCAAGGATCAGATCACACTGATCTCTGAGGAGATGGTGTGTGGATATGTACAGAGGGGCAGGTTTTAGGGAGCCCAGAAAAGGGTCGAGCATCATCTGTGGCTGTGTGGTCCACCAAACACTGCTGTCATGGGCTGGGCAGGTTTTCAAAGGTCTGATGGCTGATTTTATATCCCCATGGAGCCTGGAGCTCAGATGGCAGCTGGCTGGGCTCCAACTCCTGCTACAGTCCAGCTCACTGTGTCAGTGAATTCAGTTGAGGATGAGGGGAAGGACATTGAGGAGGATCCTGAAGCTCAGAAAGCTCGGGGACATGCCTGTAAAAACCTATGGCTTGAAAATCATGTATTTACTATTTTTAGTGATAAACAGAGAGTACAGGGCTGTGAAAAAGTGTACAGGACCTACAGTGTCTCTTGGATCAGCTGATGGAGAGTCAGTCACTCAGCTTTTGATGCTCCAGAGGCTGGGCTGGATGAGTAATGATTCCTTTAGGCCTGGCTTCCTGGAGATATCTCCTTATCCTCCTTCACCCAGGTAATTAAAACCTTGTTAGTGCGTGCTGGTGGCGGGGTGCCTGCTGCTGCTCCGGGCCCTGGGGGAGGGATGTGGGGGGGAAGGAGTTTGTCTATTAGAGACTTGTTGTGTAAATGAGTTCATTCTTTGTGGCTGGGCAGAGAGGAGCAAGGGAAAGGAAGGAGCTGCAGACAGGTGTTGTTCTGAGGTGGCAGCCTGGCTGGTGGGGTGGAGCACCATCCCCGCAGCCCTGGTGGGCACAGGCTGCAAGTGGGTTGTCACGTTGCAGAGCAGTATCTCTCTGCAGCTCAAACTCTTTCTTTTCCCCAACCTTTTAATGTGTCCTCTGCCACAAACCTTTGAAGAAGGCCTTCATAATTAAGCTTTTCCCAACTGGGGTTTTGCTTTTGAGAGAAAAATCACTTTGCATTTGGGGGTTTGAATTTGAAAGAAAAATAAGGAACAATTTTCTCGTTTAATTTCTGTTCGAGCCCTTTTTAAGTCACTTGGTACTTATCATGTTGAATTTTCTCTTAAACCTCTGTTCATGTTGCCCTGTATATTGCCTCTTTTTTAACTTTTTAAAATAAAATCAAGTATATGCATTCTGGTACAGTATTAATTCTGCTCTCAGCATGGGCAAGATGTGGTTAAGTTGGACCAGTGAGTCCTTGGTTTTCCTGAGGAAACTGTTAGAGAGTAAATGTATCTTCACTGGCGTGCAATAATGAAGTTGCACGTCTTGGAAAAGCTTCACATTGTTCCAGACTATTTTATGACTGAGAGATTTTTATTTTTTCCCATTTGGTAAAGGTGACCTGTCTGACTTCTGCCACTGTCAGGAGTGTTGGCTGTGGTCACTGTACATGCATAGTCACCTTGTGTTGTCCCTGGAGCACACAGGCATGGCCAGCAGTTGAGTGTGATTTAGGCAACGAGTGTTGCATGTCTTTGCTGTTTGGAACTTGGATGAGGAGGAAGAAAGAAGCTGCGTTTGGAGATGAAGACTGGATTTCAAGCCTCCTTTTCACATGGGCTGTGATGTAGAAGTGGATAATTTCTCATGTCATTCTCTTCTTGCACCTTCCATTGCCAACTCCAGTGTGCACATCAGCTGAGTTGTTGAATCAGTTTCTTCCTTTCCTACCTCCATACAGACCTGGTCATGGAAGATGGATTTATCAGATACGGCTGAGCCCTGTTCTCTCTCTAAGGGGTTTGGCCTGGATAAGTCAGACTGAATCTTGCTGTAGAGGCTTTCCCTGTTCCCTCTGCCCAGGAGCCTGCTGGAGCCCTCACCTGTTGGAGAGCAGCCCTGTGTTTGTGGGGTTGGGAGCCAGCGCTGTTGCCCCTGGGGCTCTTGGAGCACATCCCAGCCTCTGTCTGTTCCAGTCTCCTCTCGCTCTGCTGTGCACCTTCCCTCGCCCAGAGCTAAAACACGAGCCAAGAATTAATTGTTTTGTGTCATTTTCCCCCCGTGTTGTGTTGTGGTCTGATCGGTATCTGGGCCCATTGGGCACTGGAGGCATTTGCTTCCCCTTCCACAGAGAGAGCTCAGCAGAGGCTCACAGTCCTTACTGGATTGCAGGTGCTGAACAGAAAAAATGCTGTTGCCAAGTGTGGATGGCCAGGGCGTGGATGGGAGGCCAAGGGCTGCGGGCTGGCACTGGGAGCACTCGGGGCGCCTGCAGGGCCCAGTGCTGGTGGGTGGGTTTGGCTGTTCTGGCCTGGCTCCGGGCTCGGGGCTCCAGAGCAAGCCAGGGGATCCTCTGGTGGTGGTGTTCCTGTCCATTACTGCAGGCTGCACACTGCAAACCATGTCCCACCTGAGTAGCTTAAGTAAACTTTCCACGGCAAGAGGTGTAACATTTATTTGACATTTTATGAAACTCACTGCCATGGAATTTAACTTGGTGCTCAGAAAAGGGCTTTGAGGGAGGAAGTGCCTGTAAAGGGTGACGAGGAAGGAAAATGTGATGGGGCATAGAGGAACCTGGGTGACTTAAAGAATTCCAAACTAGAGTGGAAATTATAATGTTGGTGTTATTGTAAGCCTTGTCACTCATCTGACTTTAGGATTTCTAGAATTGTTCTGGAATGCTCTCTTGAACACAAGACTCATATTCCAAGTCCAGACTTGGGAGGCAGAAAATGCAGTGCTGCTGGGTAGCTGCAGTGGGACTCTGTGGGATGCAAGGGTTTGGGGATGCTGAGGAGGAAGCTTCTTGGTCACCTTTCCATGTTCTGCCCTCCAGGGTGCTGGGGCTGGGGGCTCCCTGAGGATGGCTGAGTCTTGTGGCCTTGGGATCAGTGCAGTGGCAACGCTCTGGGAGTAGTGAGGGGTGCAAGAAAGGAGGTTTTCATTAGTCTTGGGTAAAGAGTTTTGGAGCTTCATGGTTCATTCCTAATTAAAGGCTGGAGTCTGTGGGTGCTGTACTTGCAGAGCTGCTGGGATGGCAGCTGTGGCCCTGGGACAGCCTTTTCATCCTTACACTTCACCTCTCTGTCCTTCTTCTTTCTTGGGAATGGGTGACACCTCTCTGGAGGCTTTTATGTAGATGTTTCTCACTGTTGGGTTTCAGAGAAGCACTTGATCAGGAGTCCATGTTTCTGGTAATTATGCTTCATAGGGACCTATTTCCTTATGCATTTAATAGGGCTCTGTCTTTGAGCTTGTGCTTGGCCTGAACTCTTGAGCAGGGGCCTTGCACGAGTGAGATGGGCATTAAAGTCTTTGATTTTCTGGAGGGCAATTACTGTGGCCTGGTGAAGAAGAGGAGGCTGTTCAGTGAGCCATGAGGGTAGAGGCGTTAAGGCCCTGACATGAGTAATCAGTGGAGTGTTTCAGGTTCCTGAGTTCAGTGGCCGTTCACGCCGTAGGGATCCCCAGGTGACCTGCAGGCTTTGAGCCGTGCCTGAAGAGACCTCTTCAAGGGAGCTCCTTTAACCAGACGGTTTGTCTTTGAGCTCTGCTGAAAAACCAGGTTCTGAAGATGAGAAAAAATTTCCTAGTGCATCTTCTAATTGTTCATTTAGGAGCAGAGCTCTCCTCCAGCTGGGAGGGCTCAGGGCTGCTGTAAAGTGCTAATTAAAAGTAATAGTGATAATGAAAACAGATGTTTTCAAGAAAAGTAAGTGCTACTGGGGTCCCAATCTGCTGTCCCTGCCTTTTCTGCAGGAGGAGAGTGAGTTGTGTCTTCAGAGCTGCAGGTCCAGGGGGGCTGTGGAAGGGGACCAGATCCCAGGTGGCTCCTGCTGCATTAACAACCAGGGATGGCTCTGGATAAAGCACGGAGGGGCACCCAGCCCTGCACCCTGCACTGCCTCAGAGCACCTGCTGCCTCTCCCTGCAGAGCTGCAGGGGTGGGTGCAGGATCTGTATGGGGGACTAGAACAGAATTGTTTAAGATGCTGAATTGCTTTCTAGAGTGTTGTTCCAGAACAGGAGGGGAAAAACACTGATGGAAGGTGGCTCATTGGAAGGGTAACAAGATCTTCTCCCTTGTCTAGAGTTTAATAAGAAGGGATTGTTTTAATCTTGTTTGTAACTGGTACATTGATGAGAGTTTGAAAGAGCAGCCCCAGGTCTCCCAAGACGTCTGGGATAAGTTCCATGGGGCTCTGCAGCACATAACCAATGTTTGGGCTGAGAGGGGACAAATTGTAGAAGGTCGTGTCCAAATCTCTAGCCTGTAAGGCAGCAGCTGTCTGGCATGACATGCTTGCTCCTTGGAGTGCTGGGTTCAGTTGCGTTGTCAGTTCCATCATTACCCTTCTCACTGCTCTGCAAGTGAGCTGGAGAGGTGTGACACCATCCTCACCACATCCTGCAGTACAGATGTGCACGGGAAAGAGCAGCTGAGAAAGGAGGAGCTGGTTCAGCATGGATTGAAGCAGTTGTGAAGTAAGGTGTTGTCTTTCCCCCTGGAAAACGTGGCTTGAGAGTCTTTGGCTGACTGTGCTCATGGAAGAAGCGGCATCTTTTAGAGGAGTGGGAGGAACTAAGGAATAGGGGGATGAGGGGGAGACAGCAGGCAGTAGGTGGGTTGTTCCTGATGAGAGAAGGCATTAGGAGAAGGAGGAAGGCCCAAGAACATTAGCCAGAAGCATTTCCTGTGGTCTTGTCCAGGTTGAGGCCAGTCCACAGTAAGGCTGCTGGTGTAAAGTTTATTTTGCAAATGTCACCAGTGATTAGTTAGAGGAGGTGATCCAGTTGCACAGGAGCAGGCAGCCAAAGCAGGGGAGGTGGCACTGAGTGCTGCCTGCAGCCTGTAGCAAATGGTCTTTGGGGTTAACACTGAGAGGGAGCTGTCAGAGCCCTGTCCGTACTGGGGCGTAACACGACCCATACTCCTTAATTACTGCCCATGGAGCTGCTGACAGAACCCTGGAGCTTCAGCCCTTGTTAAACTCATTTTCAGCTGTCACTTGGCTGTGGTGGCAGTGGAGCCCCAGGTGTGTTACAGCCTCTGTTCCTGCTCCTGCAGATGGAGGAGCAATAGGTGCTTTAGCCAGAGCGTGTCCCATCGGGCAGTGTGGCCTCTCTTCTGGGGGCGGGTGGATACGTGCTGCTGATTTAATCCAAGAGAAACTATTCTGGTATTTGAAACAAATTCAGAATCAAAATGTTGCCTTGCTGTGTGCTGACAGATGAGCTGCTGACCCTGAAGACATGTGGTGGCAGGTGATGAGCTGCAGTGTGTCACCTGTTTGGAGGTATGGTCTGCATGCACATACGCCTGCTGATGTTCAACACTGAGTATATCCAGAGTTCAGTCTTCTCAAAAAGAATTCCTAATGAATTGCACGAGAATTTGGGTCCTGAAGGGATAAATTCTGTTAAATCTTGTTAAAAGGATGTGGGAAACTGTGCAAAGTCCAAAGTAGAGGTAAAAGTAATTGAAACACTAAAGGAAGTGTTTTAGAGTGGGAAATTGAGTTTATTTTTCAGCTGATCATGAGGATGATCCAGAACTGAAGTTACTGGTTTTGGTGTTTGAACTCTGTTTTCCCTGGAGCGGATGCTCCAGCCGAAGGCGCCCAGCGGATGTTGGAGTAAGCCCTGCTATGGAGATGTGTGGGTGTGTGTGAGATAAACAGTTCAGGGACTGCGTCTGGTAACGTGACCCTCTCCATCCCATGGTAGCTGGGCTGTGGACGTGGCCTGGGGTCAGTGTGTGGGCACAGGAGTGTGTGGAGGGTCTCACTGGGGCGAGGGGGGCTACAGGCAGGTGATGCTCTGGCAGTTCTTACTTAGATAAAAAGCTCAAGAGAGCACTAGGAGCACCTTGCAGGCACCCCACAATTATCATAATAAACAGTTTTATCATCTGCTTGGCAGTCAATAATGTGGCTTTCGCTGCTTTAGTATCTCACTGGTATTGATCACCTTAACAGCTGTGGCACGGTCAGCTCCCGTTAACCCTGCGCTGTCGGCGGCTCCGGCCGTCCTGCCGGGAGGCTCGGGGCTCACCTGTCACCCACATGTGTGCAGCTAGGGATGGGGCAAACCCAGCTTTGAATCAGAGGCCTGGTGGTGGGATTTTGATCCATGAGCGAGGCATCGAGTGCATGTCCTGTGTATGGGGGGGTTTAAAACAGAAGGATTGACAAATGGTTCTCAGTTTGGGCCCAGGGGAGTTTGGGCTTGTAACAGTGTTGTGTGGTGTGTGGTGCTCTGTCAGAAGGGGGGTTCTCTAAGACCCCTTTGTGCTCCCAGACTGCTGTATGCCCCGAGACAGTGGCCCTTGGAGAAGGAGGGCTGCTGTCTGCAGGGACACTGTAATGCTTTACTGGGGCCCTGGGCTCTAAATGGGACCGTGCCCTGGACATCCCCTTGGCTTTGCCTGGCTCTTCTGGGACTGGCCAAGGCACTGGTGTGCCGGCAACACTCACACCTGCCTGGCCTGTGACAACAAAGACTGTGGAATGGGCACATGCTGGGAAACAGCCTTGGCCCTGCAGCAGCTGCTGGGCTGAGCTGGGGCAGCCGGGTGCTGCTGGCTCTACCAAAGGCCCTGTCTGGGCTAAGTGAGCCCTTGGGGGTGCTCTGACAGCATTGCCTCCGCTTCTGGCAGCGCAGGCAGCAATTAGGAATATCAGGTTAGTAGCTGACTCCATTTTGGGAGGAAGAAAGATGATTTGCTGTCCGCATCCAGATGGGGCTTTGAGGAAGGATGGGACTTTCTGGGATTTGGCTGTACCTAGATAGTTGGGTCTTGTGGCCTAGTATTTCTCCTAATGGAATTTCCCATCATTTACTGCCCTGCTGATTCCTGATCAATGAAAATAAAATTGCATTGCCTCCTGAGAGGCTCCATGTATGGCTGCAGCCTCCAGCTGTGTCAGTTCCGGTAAGATAATCTCATCAGGCGTGCAAGAGGGTAATAGGAAATAAAAATAAAACCCACAATTAGCAAGAGGCCAGGCAGCCGAGTAACGCTTTCAGTCCTGGAGGTCTGGAGATGTGTGCGTAGCAACTTCCTCGCTCCCCTCTGAGGGTGCCTGTGTCCCTCTCAGCGTGCTGCCTTGTGGTGCTCACCAGGCTTGGGAGTGTCTGCAGATGCATTGGGCACATCCTTTGGAATCCCTTTTTACCTGGATCTGTGTCAGCTCTCCTGTTAAGTGTTTCACAGGTGGTGGTTCTGAGGTGCACCAGGGATGTAGCAGCTGATGGAGGCACTGTGCGCTGCGCACATGGAGAGCATGAACTTGAGACTTTGAGCTGTTAGGTGGTCCATAGGTGTTGACTCCTGATGGTTGCTGCAATCAGGAGAGTTTATTTTGGCCAGATAAGGAACATGCTTAGGCTGTATATGAAGTCTGGATCAGGGTGTTGTTTTGAAAGCAGCAAATGTGGTGCTGTTTACAGGAGTACAGCACCCCTTGGATCTGCTAAAAGTTGGCCTAAAGGATCCTCCAAATAGAGCAGTTTCACAGCTAAACTAGTAAGTTTCTTTACCTGTTTTAGGGGTTTTTTGGATTATCTTCCAGTGACACGTCTGTAACTGGTGTTTATACTGAAACATGAATGGCTGGTGTAAGCAGACATCCTGATGACCTTTGCGATGGGGCTGTGCAGCTCTGGTGTGTAGCTCAGAGCTGACATTATCAGCCACAGTGTTTGTCTGAGCAGCCAGTGGAATGGTTACAGAATGACATAATACCTCTGAGCCTGCTCTCCCGAACCAAAGCATCGGCTTTCCCAAAGGGTGGGAAAGAGCAACTGAGCCCAGAATGTTGCAGTGAGTCTGCTTCCTAACAAGGACTGGATCTGAGCCCTGGCAGAGGAGATCTGCATGACTTACGAGTCTAACTCTTAGCCTTGGCTTGGCCCTTGACACTAGTCTGGAGCGCACGTGTTGTTTGGGTAAATCCGCTGGAGGAAGGAGCGTTGGCAGGATTTCCCCGCGAGTTGTGCGGGGCTGTGTGTGTGCAGCATCGCCGTGGAGCACAGCCTGGCAGCCGAGCAGCAGCTCTTCGGCTGGGCCTGATCCCAAAGCCGTGTGGCAGGGCTGGAAACTCAGAGCATTTCAGGACTTCTCCGTTCACAAGCATCGTCAGGGGTTCGGTGGGGGTAGGGGTTGCCCAGTGCAAGGTCTTGTGGATGTTCCTTCCCTCCATGGAGAGACGCGGGGCCCAGACACAGCTGTGGGAGCTGGAGCTGGTGTGAGCCACTGGACAGACACTGGGGGGACAGGACAAGCTGCAGCATGGCAAAATGGGGGGACCAGCATGGCCCTCTTTTGGAGGCACTGGAGCTTGGGGGAGCCTGGGGGGCTGTGTGACAGAGTGAGGCAGTTTGTCCTCAGCAGCTCTTTGATTAGTTCTGGAGTTGGATCAACAGCGGTGCACTGAAAATGCAAACCAGATGCAGTTGTAGTTATTTATGCAGCAGCATAGGCTGGGAACAGCATTTGACCAGAAAGACTGGGGATTTGGAGCAAAGGGGTGAGTTGTGCAACAGCAGAGTTGTGAGATGTGTGACATTTTGAAACAAAACCTGGAACTTCTGTGGTGTCCTACTCAAGAGGAGACGTTCCTGCAGAACCGGAGAACAAGCTGGGTGCCCTGGGAACATGTGAATGCCCCGTCATGCACATGAGCTAAGCAAGTGCTTCAGTTTGCTATGTAGAGAGAAACATGACTGAAGCCGAGTATTCTTAATACTCCGCTGCAAAATACTTTTAGTGCTAAGAATCTCCTGAAGGAATAAGCACTCTTGTCCCCAGCTGCTCACGTAAAACCTTCCGGCCCTCCTTGGGATCACTCCACTCTCAGTGGCAGCAGGCTGAAGATTAGATAAATATTGTTGCGTGTAGTGCAGTAGCTGGCTCAAAGGGATCAGCAAACTTGGAATAATAGTTCATAACAAAATGCCTTCTGAAAAGCTGCCTGACTCGTGTTACTCCCATTGGCTCAGTTTTAGCTGGTGGGACAGAGGGAAAATGTGGATAACGTGGAAGGTTCACCTTTTCAAGGAGCCCCTTTCTCTCAGTTTCATGCCAAGTGCTTGAGCCCTGCAGCTTTCAGCCCTGTTTTGTTCAGCGTTCCCTTTGCTTCCTGCTGCTTGAAAAGCTGTTTATGCTAATGATGCCAGGGAGATCTGAGGGACTGGCTGTGCCCGTGGATGTGAGCCCTGCGTCAGCCCTGGCGCCGTGGCCGTGCAGTGAGCGCGCACAGAGCGGTGCCGCTCGCGCTGGCAGCTGGAGCGCTGCCCAAGGCGATCCCTCCTCAGGGCTGTCTTCCTGCTGGGGGTGGACTCACCTGTCCTTTTGAGGTGCCTGATGGATCTTTGCTTTCAGTAGACTGCTGTGTGCCACGTCATCTCCTTCTGGGACCTTGGGCCCTTCAGGATCCATGGGCTAGAATCCCTGAGGAGAAAGCCCACAGTGTTCATAGGAACTTCCACAGAGCAAATTCTTTTCACTGAAAAGGTGGTCAGGCACTAGCACAGGCTGCCTAGGGCAATGGTATAGTCACCATCCCAGGGAGGGATTTAAAAGACGTGTAGATGTGGTATTTGGGGACCTAGGTTAGTGGTAGCCTTGGTGATGCTGGGTTAATGGTTAGACTTGATGCTCTTAAGGGTCTTTTCCAACCCAAATCACTCTTCAGTTCTATGAATTCTTGGCTTTGTCAGGATAACCAGCCAGTTTGTGAGGACTTACGGCCCCAAGACTTTTTGGAACCCATGGATCAATGTTGTTTTGATGCTTCTTCCACCAGCCATCAGGGCTGGCTTGGTAATTCTGCTCCCACTGCCGAGGTGTTGGATGCGGCCCTGTGTCCAGATGGAAACAGTCTGGCACAGAGCAGAATGCTGGAAGAAATCAGAACTGAGCTTGGGCTTTTGGTTGGTAAAGCCTCACTGCAAAAGAGGAAGAGAGATGTGAGGTGTTCAGGCAAGACTGGTATCTTGCTTATCAGGCCATGTTTGCCAGTGAGAAACTCCACTGGGATCAGGGTGTGTGCCAAAACACAGCTTGGTCTCACTTGGAGAGGTGCAAAATATGACTTGCTATGTGAAAGGGAAAATGTAATTTCTTCATTAAAATGTAGAACTTGGCAAATAAATATCAGTATTTTCAGGGTGTTTTTTTTTGGTTAGGAATTGCATAAGAGGAATCCCAAGGCACTGATGTAAAATGCTGGCAGAAAAACCCCAGCTAGAAATCATTCTTCACGCTGTGCATCCATATTCCTTGTTATGCTCAGGTTTTGGCACATAAGTACCATTTTATCCTAATAGCTCAAGTCTTGCAGAGTTCTCAGCACTTCCCTTAGGCTGGCAGGTATCTTGCTGCTTTCTGGCACCTTAATGAATGTGAGAGACCTGGGATCCGTGTCTTCTGTTTAACTTTAAAAGATAGAAGGATTTTACGGAACTGGGAATTGAAACTCTTGGTATTGGCACTTCAGTCTCCAGCCAGTGTTGCTGAGGAAATTTGTAAAGATCTTTCTATTCTAGGAAGTAACTCTTCACATATTTGTGTGATAGCAGCTGCTCTAGAAGTCACAGAAAGGGACAACATGCTCCTGCCACCTTGTTTTACCCTCTTCTCTGACCATCCTGCTTGCTGAGTGAGGTGGCCTGCGCTCACCTAATTTGCAGGCAGTATCATAATTCATATGCATAAAGGAGCAAAATTAAAGTTGCTTTGGCAACATACATTCTGTTCTTCCTTAATTTTTGCATCCTTGATCCTAGGCAATTATTTTTATCATTGTCTTCCCATTTGCAATTTCCTAAGTGTTTACCCGAGTGCTGTGTGGCACGCCAGGTGCGGGGAGGTGACACAGAAAGCTTTGATGCTCCAGATTCGTTGTGTCACCACTTCAGAGGGTCATGGTGACTGCCTTGCACCCCTCGCCTGGGCTTTTGCTCTCGGGAGCTTTGAGCATACCTGTTCCCAGGGATCCCCACACTATTCTGTGTATATCCTTCCCAAGCTATTCCGTGTTTCTATGACTCTGAAGTTGAGTTGGCTGCTTGCTCACCTTTGGTATGTCCATCCCCAGTTTTCAGGCTGGAACAAGTGTCATCAAGTGCTATTGCTGAAAGTAACATCTTGGCCGACCTGGACACCACACTTGCCAGGCGTTGTCCTTCTGAGGATGCTGCAGAAGGCCAAGCCAAGAGTGTGAGGAGGGCTGTGGGCAGTGTCTGAGCACACCACTAGTCCTGTGCTGTCCTTGTCCTTCCATCTCTGTCCCTTCTGGCTTTCCTGAGCCACTGGCACCCTGGAGGTGACGGAGGGCCTGAGCTCTCCCCTGTGCAGTGCAGCTGGGCAGAGGGAGGGCAGCCTACAGGGACTGTTGGCCAGGTAATGGCTGTGGATGTAATGATCTGCTTGTATCTTCTCCCTGTCCTCAGCACCCTTTTTTCCGTGGTGCCATGTGGGTCATTAGCTGAGGGAACAGTTTCTCACTGTCGCCTTCTCCTTTTGTTTTCCTCCTTCCTCATTGCTTCTAGTCTTGGTTTACTGCCAAACAGCCTCTTGTGAAAGGGCCGCCTAATTAACCCTGTGCTAATTAACAATTTAAAATTACACAGCACGGCTGTTCATATTTAATTCTCGGGAAGCCTGGGCAACAGCAGGAGCCCCCTCCTCCCTCCCGCTCCATCCCTGCTGCCCGCGCCGCTGCCAGCGTCCCCGGGGAGGAAGCAGCCTGGTGCTGCAGGCTGGGGGTGCCAGGAGCCCCCAGCTTGCCAGGGGTTGCAGGGCATTGCTTCAGCACCAGCCGCTCCTCGGTGGGAGCGTTCCTGGAAGATGGAATGTCTGTCCCTGCGAGGATGGGGCTGGGGGCTGGAAGGAGATGACGGGGGCATTGACTCTGTATATTTCCTGCACAGTGTGGCTGCCAGCCCCAGGCCTGGCTAGTAGGAACGTGGCTCAGGCCAGGGGCACACGGTGCTGTGCTGTCTCCTGCGCCTGCCGTGCTGGCATAGCTCCGCTCTGGGCTGCATGGTGCTGTGAGGAAGGGGCAGGGGCTTGGACGGGCCATGGGCCAGAGGCAAGGTGGGCATGGCAGTGGTGGGATGTGGGGCTGCAGAAGGGACCAGGAGAGCCCTTCTTTGCCTCTGGGGCGGTGTGAGAGCGCAGAGTCTCTGGCGCTCAGGCTGTTCTCTCTGTAACTGGAGTTCATTGATTTTACGGGAAACCATGTTTACAGACAGAGTGCTGATCGACCTGACGAGTTGACTTCTGCCTCCTTAAGTAAGAACTACCTTTTCTTATTGACTGACTGATAAACAGAGCAGAGAGGGCGACAGGGGGAGTGAATGGGAGGTGTGGAGCACGCCATGTCTATCTGTCCATCTGAGCTCTCCGTGTCCCCACACAGGTGGCCTAGGGGCAATCCGGGTGGTGGAAGATGCAGGGCTCAGTAGTGGACTAAAAACTGCATTGTGCTTCTGCTTAGAACCTTGTTTGCTTTAGCAAGTAAATTGCTGTTTTCAGTTTAAAGAGATGATTCCTGCAGCTTCTGTGCAAATAAAAACAAATATTTTCATGCCTCTGTTCCTTTCAGGAACAGCTCTGATGGTGACTGAAGCGTCAGAAGAGCTTGAGCTTGTGCAGGGGCTCAGCCTGTGTCTGGAGCTTGGGCTGGCCATTTTGGCTCTGGGTTTTTCCAAATGGCCTGAAAGGGCTCCTCTGTGTTGAGGAAAGGGAGAGGGGAGAAGATTCCTTTGGCGTAGCACATCTTGAGCTGGTTAACTTGGAGTGAGTGGGGGAGAGCTGTTAAAGCAAGCCAAGGCAGAAAAGCCCACCAATTAATTGGAGCGTGCGGGTCTGCCTGGCCGGGCCGGGAGAGAGATTGGCTTTCCTGTCAATAAACAAGTCCCCAGTGCAGCATCAAAGCTGCAGTCCTTTATCAATCGCGGCCTCCTCTTCCCACATGTTCCTGTAACTTACCAAGCATTTATTACATTGATTTTCCAATCAGGCTGTTAACCCTCCCGCCCCTCCAGCCCTGCTAACCCTTCCGGCCTGGCTGTCAGTCAGGCATCTCCTGCCAGTCAGGAGTTGCTGATGGCAGAAGTGCTGTGACCCTGCCTGCGTCTCACCTGGCTGTGTCCCGGGAGCTGGCTGTGCTGGCCCACACCATGCTCCCTGTCTGAAAGAGCTGTTGTCATTCCATGTTGTGCTTTGAAGTCCGCATAGATATTCCTAAAACTTCACCTGGCAAAAGTACGAGGTTTATGGAGTTTCTTTTTCCTCATTTTCCCTCTATGAGTCTGTTTTGGTTCCATTTGGATTGCAGTTGCCAGTGCAGAAGTAGCAGTGAAAAGGGAGAGAGTTGCGGGAAGGTGAATGTGCAGCCTCAGCACAGAAGGATCTGGGATCAGTTTAAGGAAAACACACAGCTAAGGACAAATGTTCCAGGGAGAGAGCTGGTGCAGTAGGAGTTGTTACATGGCTGGAGCATATTTTAGGCTAGGGGAACAAAACTGGTAAGTTTTGAATCCAGAGCCTTTTGGCAGCAGGATTCTGCACTTCCTTCTTGTTCTGCTCAGCGCACCAGATTACTGTTACTGCAGAGCTAATCCCTGTTTATTCCCGGTGCAATTGCAGAGGCAGCTGTGTATGGCATAGAATCCAGGGAAGGTGAGGCTGGAGGTGCTGTGGAGTAATGTTGTGTGTAAACACATTGGATGGTGTCTCCGTTGCAGCTGCGTGTTCTTCTGCAGGCATCCTTGCACGTGGGCTTTGAGAGTATTACCTTGCCTTCAGTGGTAGTTTTAAATGCTTTTTCTTTGAGCTTCACCAGAAGTAAAACGTAAAGGGAACGTACAAACACATTAGAGAAATCAGCGGAAGTGTGGATGGCTTTGTGTAGTAAAGGAAAATAAACTGGGAGATAGTGAAACCAGAAAAAAACCACTGAATGTCACTCCGTTTTCTTTTGCTTGAACTAATTCAGGTCGTTCACACGGTGCTGCTGCTGCACATCACCTGCTTTGCAGCTGCTCACATCTTCTTTGGCAGGTTTCCAGTTCTCTTCACGCTTTCTCTATGAGCTGAAGAGGGCTCCATCAGGCTTTCAGGACTCTTTTAGGATTGCAGTGTTGGAATTGTTGACGGGATGCAGCAAAGGGGGCCACGATGCCTGGGGGCCCTGGATGTTGGCCATGGTCAGTAGCCGAGGCTCGCTGGCTGCCCGGCGGTTGGTGGGAATCCTCCAGTCGCGTTGATTTGGTGGAAGGGAAGCATTGGGAAGGGTGTCCTCCTCTTCCAGGGCCTGCAGGAACTCTTCCTGGAGCATGGTGGGCTGACCACTTTCCAATTCCCCAGGATTCATCCTTGTCAGATCTGGAATTTCCTGTTTGGTTTCTCTCCTGACATCTCTCTGTTTAAACTCTGACCAGAACAGAGCAGTAAAGTCTCCTGTGCATTCTGAGCGCTGTTACTCCAAAATCGCTGTGAGTTGCTGTGGCTCACGTGGTCTCCCACTGAGGTGCATGTGTGGTAGCACTGGGTCTGTAGAAGGGTAGCACCCAGGAAAACAGCATCTGCCTTAGGGGGAGCCAGAGAATTTTAAGTTTTACCAAGTTGTAAAGCCACAGAACTTCTTTGTTGTCATGTCTTGTTTCTGTCACAAGCTTTCCCATGATGATTTTGTTTGTTTTCTGAAGACTCAAAGCCTTGGGGGTGACAGGGCAGGCCCTACAATCTTCCTGCTGGCTCCCTTTAGGAAAGATGTTATGGGGATTTTTGCCACCTTCTGGGCCCCTTCAGTTTGTCTCTTGCATGGCTGCTGCCAACGTGTTTCCATTGCTCATTCCCAGCAGCGCGTTCCCCAAGGCTGGGCCGGCTGTCCCTGGAGCCCGTCTTGGCGCACGAAGGCCCACTTCGGTCCTGAGGAGCAGGGTCAGCAGCCCTTGTGGTGGTGGGATGTTTGCGGGCACACCCTGACTCACCCTCTCTCCTTCTCTCCCCATCCGCAGGTCCGAGCCGTACCGGGTGCAATGAGCGCTCCGTGCCGGCCCTGCCATGGAAGGCTGTGACTCGCCCGTCATCCCCGGGAAGGACAATGGGTGCGGCATTCCTCAGCACCAGCAATGGACTGATCTCAACAGCGCCCACCTCCCTGACCCGGCCGGCAGCATGGAGCAGCCCGCGGCGGAGAGCTGCAGCCCCCTGGACAGCCTGAGGGTCCCCTTCCCCGAGCGCGTCCCCGAGAGCAGCGCGGCGGGTCCCGGCGCCGNACCGCTGCGCCGGCGCCCGCCCGCCCCCGCCGCTGCGGGGGGAGAGCGGGAGCGACAGCAGCGAGGACGGCGAGGAGGAGAGCGACGTGGAGAACCTGGCCGGCGAGATCGTCTACCAGCCCGACGGCTCAGCCTACATCGTGGAGAGCCTCAGCCAGCTGGTGCAAAGCGGGGCTGCCGGCGGCAGCGGGGCTCTCCCCTCGCTGCTCCCGAACTCTCTGCCCAAGCAGGGAGAGCCCTCTGCCGCCGCTCCCGTCTACCCACAGATCATCAACACCTTCCACATAGCCTCATCCTTCGGGAAGTGGTTTGAGGGCTCAGACCAGGCCTTCCCGAATACCTCAGCCCTGGCGGGCATCAGCCCCGTCCTGCACAGCTTCCGCGTCTTCGATGTGCGACACAAAAGCAACAAGGATTACCTGAACAGCGACGGTTCTGCCAAAAGCTCCTGCGTATCCAAAGATGTTCCCAACAATGTGGACCTGTCCAAATTTGATGGCTTTGTGCTCTATGGGAAGAGGAAGCCTATCCTGATGTGTTTCTTGTGCAAGCTCTCCTTTGGGTATGTCCGCTCATTCGTGACCCATGCCGTGCACGACCACCGAATGACTCTGAGTGAGGAGGAGCGGAAAATTCTTAGCAATAAGAACATCTCCGCTATCATCCAAGGGATAGGCAAAGACAAGGAACCCCTTGTCAGCTTTCTGGAACCAAAAAACAAAACCTTTCAGCACCCTCTTGTTTCCGCAGCTAACCTCATAGGCCCTGGACACAGTTTTTATGGTAAATTCAGTGGCATTTGCATGGAAGGTGAGCAGGCCCTCCAGGCCGGGCCGGCCGGTGGAGCTGAGCCGCCGCCGGCCACGGGTGTCCTGGCCCCCAGTGCACTCCTCAACCTGGGTGGGCTGACCAGCTCAGCTCTGAAGACTCCCATTACCTCAGTCCCCCTGGGCCCGCTGGCTTCCAGTCCCACCAAATCCTCAGAGGGGAAGGACCCTGGGGTGGCAGAGGGGGAGAAGCAAGAGGGGGACGACCAGGATAGCCTCTCGGAAAAGGTGGAGCCACCCGAGGAGGTGGAAGAGGAGGAGGAGGAGGAGGAGGTGGAAGAGGAGGAGGAGGAAGAGGAAGAGGAGGAAGAGGAAGAAGATGAGGATGATGAGGGTTGCAAAGGACTATTTCCAAATGAGTTGGAGGATGAACTGGAGGACCGGCCCCAGGAGGATGTTGGGGCTGTGGCAGGCAGTGGCAGCAGCAAAAAGGACCTTGCTCTCTCAAACCAAAGCATTTCTAACTCTCCCTTAATGCCTAACGTGCTCCAGACCCTGTCGCGGGGCACGGCTTCTACTAGTTCTAATTCTGCTTCTTCCTTCGTCTTCGATGGTGCAAACAGGAGGAATCACTTAAGCTTTAACAATGAGGGCGGCGGAGCCAGCGTGGCCGAGGGCAGCAGGAGGCTGGACTTTATCGATGAAAGTGCCAATAAAGACAATGCCACAGCACCAGAACCAAATGAGAGTGCAGAGGGCGAGGACGGGAGCTACATCTCCCATCACCAGCATGCTGGCCCCCTCTGTGAACTTGGGGGTGGGGAGTGCCCCTCGGGGAGCGGCGTGGAGTGCCCAAAGTGCGACACGGTCCTGGGCTCCTCGCGGTCACTGGGTGGCCACATGACTATGATGCATTCTCGCAATTCATGTAAGACACTCAAGTGTCCCAAGTGCAATTGGCACTATAAGTACCAGCAGACGCTTGAGGCGCACATGAAGGAGAAACATCCTGAGCCGGGTGGCTCCTGCGTCTACTGCAAGAGCGGGCAGCCGCACCCGCGGCTGGCGCGGGGCGAGAGCTACACCTGTGGTTACAAGCCCTTCCGCTGCGAGGTCTGTAACTACTCCACAACTACCAAAGGCAACCTCAGTATTCATATGCAGTCCGACAAGCATCTCAACAACATGCAGAACCTGCAGAACGGAGGGGGAGAGCAAGTCTTCAGCCACACTGCAGGGGCAGCGGCAGCAGCCGCTGCTGCCGCAGCAGCCGCCGCCGCCAACATCGGTAGCACCTGTGGGGCTCCCTCCCCCACCAAACCAAAAACCAAACCTACGTGGCGGTGCGAGGTGTGCGACTATGAGACCAACGTAGCTAGAAACCTTCGGATTCACATGACCAGTGAGAAGCACATGCACAATATGATGCTGCTTCAGCAAAACATGTCCCAAATCCAACATAACCGGCACCTGGGCCTCGGCAGCCTGCCGTCCCCCGCCGAGGCCGAGCTCTACCAGTACTACCTGGCGCAGAATATGAACCTTCCCAACTTGAAGATGGACAGCACTTCCTCAGATGCACAGTTCATGATGGGGGGGTTCCAGCTTGATCCCACCAACCCCATGGCAACGATGGCTCCGTCTCTAGGTGAGGCTGAAGGGGTTTCCACCACGCTCGTGTGAGAGAGCCAGCAAAGGGGCCTGGCACTGTGGCCCCATGAGCTGCCTTTCTGTGGTGGTCAAGGATGGAGGCTGCATGGTGCAGATTTCTCATCTGTGTTCACCCAGAGCAGTTTTTCTCATCTTGTGGCTTTACTGGTACATTTTCCAAGAGTTTTCATAGGGAGTTAATGCAACAGCAGATGTGGGTTACGGATGCCATTTACTGGATGTTCTTCCTTGTTGGGGAAAGCATCCTAACTACAGTGTTCCCTGAGAACTTCTCCTGGGTTTGGTGGGGAGTGGGAGTAGTTTGGTGGATAGCTTTGAGAGAGGGTGCAGTCAGCTGCTGGCATGCCCAAAGGCAGGTGTGTTTGTTCGGGGTCAGTTTGTTCCACGCTATGTTGCCTTGAGAAGACAAGGTGAGCAGGTTTGAGCGGGGTGGAAGGGATGGTACTCCTCTTCTGCCAGAGCGACAGATGGGATTGGAGGCTTTTGAAGCTCAGAGCCCCTCCTTACTGAAGCACAGGGCAGTTGTGATAAGTTGGGAGCGTTTTAACTGAAGCTCCTAAAGTAAATGGCAGGGCCTTGGATGTCCGTGAGCTGCCTGGAGAGCGATTTGTGAACTGTGCACTTGATGGTTGCAAATCTCATGCTGAGGGTTGCAGAGGGAGGCCCTGCCGGTGTTAATAAGCACTTGACACCAGCTTGGCCCTTCTGACTCGGATACCCATGCTGTTTGCGAGTAGTGAAGCAGATCTTTCCCATTCTTACACTTTGGTCCAAAACTGAGCAGAACATTAATAATTCAGAAGAGTCTGCTTTTGGGTTTTTCCTGCATGGTGAGTTCAGGAGAGAGTGACTTAAAGAGCATTCGCTTCTCAGCAAATAGGTTGCAACGTAGGAAATGAAAAGTTAAGGAAATAACATCTCTTTGTGATTAACTGAGGAATTGTTGACCTGGTTCCTTTCATAAGATTGTAAAGCTGAGTTGTGACATCAAATCAAGGTAAAATACCAAAAAGCTGTAGAAAGAGCATAAATGTCTTAAAAACGGAAAAGGAGAACGAGATAGCACAGGGGCCTCTGCTTGTTACAGGGTTTCTCTGTCTGCATCTCTCGGGTGCTCTGGTGTGAGCTGGACCTTGTTGTGCTCAGTAGCTGTGAGTGAGCAGAGTTGAGCTCTGGTCTGAAGAGTCAGCCTGACAAACACAGGGTCCTCCTGGCTTTCCTTGACATGCTCTCACACCCTCTTTGTTAGTTGGTATGTTTACTTTGTCAACACTGTTTTTAGATTTTTCACCATTTTGAACTCTTGGACAAGAGATGAAATATAATAGTGCAGGAGTAGTGCTTTTCAGGTTGTTTCTGTCCGTGCCGTGTTCTGCGCTCTTGCCAGCTTGTGCTAGCAGTGCAGTGACCTCCCTGTGATGCAGCCATCGCCTGGGCTTGTGACTGTTGACCTTTGTTTTATGCTGTAGAGACTGTGCTTAGCTACTGCATGAGATAGCATTTGCTTCTCCTGGGAGGCAAAAATGAAGTGTTAATGCTGTTCTTGAAATGGCCGTGGAAACTTTCAATGTGGTACTGTGGAATTCTTCATCCTCTCAAAGTCTGTAGGGTTTTTCTCACCACCTTTGATGGGCAGAGGGCTGGATGATTCTTCAGCAAGTGCGTAGCAAGGGTGATTGTAGTCCCTTCCCAGCCTTCTGTGCTGGCTGCAATGACTTTTTCTTCAGCTCTGGTGCAGGCCAGCAACACGGAGGAGTGGGCAAAGGGACAGCTGCATGTGATCTCACTGTGTGTTTGTGGGTACACAGGTGGCACTTGGGAGCATCTTATGTTCTGCTCTGTCTTTATCTTCTGGCAAGAATTCAGCCTTTCTGACCTCTCCTTCCCCTTTTTCCTTTGTGCAGTGGGAGGTGAGATCCCGCTGGACATGCGGCTGGGTGGTGGACAGCTGGTGTCCGAGGAGCTCATGAACTTGGGTGAAAGTTTCACGCAGACGAATGACCCGTCGCTGAAGCTCTTCCAGTGTGCTGTGTGCAACAAGTTCAGTACAGATAATTTGGACATGCTGGGCCTCCACATGAACGTGGAGCGAAGCCTCCCCGAGGACGAGTGGAAGGCGGTGATGGGGGACTCGTACCAGTGCAAGCTGTGCCGCTACAACACACAGCTCAAGGCCAACTTCCAGCTCCACTGTAAGACAGACAAGCACGTGCAGAAATACCAGCTGGTGGCACATATCAAGGAGGGGGGCAAAGCCAACGAGTGGAGGCTCAAGTGTGTGGCCATTGGGAACCCAGTCCATCTGAAATGCAACGCCTGCGACTACTACACCAACAGTTTGGAGAAGCTACGTCTTCACACTGTGAACTCGAGGCACGAGGCCAGCCTGAAGCTTTATAAGGTAAGGGTTGGCTTTGCTTTGTCTTCTTTCGTTTTCCAAGAAGAATTCTATGTTGAACCACAGTGGATTGTGACTCTTTAGAGATGAGCTGCTGAGAGCTCTCCATTGGCACCCAATCTCACTGCATGCTGCAGCTCTTCAACCTGCGTTCTGTTAGTGACCGTGGTTGTCCAGGCTTCAGGCCAGTAGATGTTCATGCCACAGTGCTTTAGAAGGGACTTGTGTGTCTTACGGCACTGCAGCTGTGATACTCTACACAGAAATGGAACAATTGCTGTTTGAAAAGTTGTGCAAGGTGACATTTGCCTGTGGTTTGTTGGCTTTCCCATACGAGTTTGTCGCTTTGTGGCGCCTGAAGGCTTTCGGTGTGGTCAGCGTGCGGGCCCTGGCGCTGGGCGGGTGGAGGGGCCGGTGCTGCTGTGCTGCTGTGCTCTGTGTACGTCAGCGCTGGGGTCGGGAAGCAGACGCTGCTGGAGCCTGGGGAGGGGAGAAGGCTGAAGAGGAGCCGTGAGCGTGGCCGTGCCCGTTGGCGGCACTGCGGGTTTTCATCCACAGCGGTATTTGGGCTGTCACTCCCATCTTGTTGTCTTTACTTTTCCTCCTGCCCCCCCGGTTCTGTGTGGACTTTATATCTTCTCTTTCCTGTCTCATTCGTCTCGTCCCCAGCCCCCTCCCCTTGCTGGCCCGAACCCTGTGGGCTGTAACCCAAGAGGAGCTCCGGATACAGTAAATAGTCCTTTCACTCGTGCAGCAGAATTGCTCCAGACGTTTCTATTGATTTTCACTGGACTTAAAGCTTCACCTTTTTCTCTAATCATCCCATAATAGCTTTAGTATGAACAATCAGGTATGAATTGCCATAAATCTCAGCAGCCGCATCCCCTCCATTCACACGTGCTCTCCCATTCCTTGTCTGCTCATTTCTCACAGGTTTTTTTATATTTGTTCTGTCCTCATCCTTTTCTTCCTGCTTTCTCCCAAATGTGTTCAGGTTTCTTTATATACACACAGAGTGTACCTTGTGCTTTTTAATTATTTATTTGAAAATTTTTCTTTATGTAATGGGAATTCATGGAGCTCTACAGTATCCACCCACATCACAGTGTAGACACATTTTCAAAACTCCTGTCCTAGGAATGAACAGTTCCAGCAAATTCAGGGAGGAAGGAGATAACCAGGAGCATCATATAAGGTTTACCTTGAGCTGTGGTTGTTGGACCTACCTGGAATAGGCAGGGAGCTGCTTGGAGTGGGGTTTTGCTTCTCAGAGCTCGCTGAGGCCAGGATGGCTGTGACAGCAACTTTTCCATCTTGAGCTGGCGTCCAGCCTCACCCAGCAGTGTCTGGCTCTGGAAATGGTCGGGTCTGCACATACACCTCTGCTCTCTGGCATGCAGGAGACCTGAGAGAGCTACACAGCTTGGAAACTGGGGGCAGGAGACTCCCAGTGAGACTTCAAGAACCCAGCTGAGGGAACTAAATCTTCTCTGTGGAGGTCAGTTTGGGGTATAAGAGAGTTGTCTGAAAGCTGTATTACAATTTTTTATACATAATACTGTTAAATATGTATTGCAAAGGCTTAAAGTTTTCTTTATCCATCTACAGTGGGTTACACTGAAGAAAAACAATTGGGACACTAGAATTCTCTCACTGGGGGGAAAGAAAAGGGGGGAAAAAAGAAGAAGGGGGAAAAAAGAAGAAAGGGGAAAAAAAAATCCCATCAGCATCCGGGGGCAGGCATAGGTTCTTGTAATAAAGATTCCTAGGATGTTTTCCTTGGGCTGGCAAAGAGGAATTGTCAGTTTTCAGGTTTGTAGTAGGCCTGGGCAGTGTCAGTGCTGCTTACAGCCCTGTGTTGCCTCTGACACAGCAGCAGTGAAGCACCAGCTGAAGGATAACATGTTTCAGAATAATGGATTCCTTTGGGTGCTCCATATATTGGTCTTCTAGCATGGCTGGATAAATCTTGGAGCAGAGGTTGGTGGATGGCTGGATTCACGGCGTCTTGCTTCAGCACAGCTGATTTTGTGGCAAAGGCTCTCCCTGGGTGAGGGAGAGCTGCTCGCGGGCTGTGGAGCGGCTGTAGCGCCATGTCTCTGCTGATAACTGAAGGGATGCAGCGGGGGGAGTTCACAGAATGGTTTCTCTTCTCTCAGGCCTTGGTGTGGTCTGCAGTAAATTGAGATTGATTGGATGTTATTTTTCCTCTTGCTAATGTAATCCATTAGCCTGGCACATGCATAATCAGTTTAGAGCACAGTTAACTGGATGTAATCGAGTTCTTCCCTGCCTGCTGGAGAAAATCCTCTCCAGATGCTGCTGGGTGAGAGCACACACTGGGCTTATCACACACAATCCTCCTTATTCTGCTGCTTTGGCCATTTTTTTCCTAAATCACATGTTATTGGCTGCTTGCATTGCCCAAGTGCCACTTCTGTCAGTGTTATTTGCTGCCAGAAAATGTGATCTGGAGACACTGTCAGTCTGTAGTTGGGTGAACCTTTTAGTCTTCTCCTGCAACACTCCCAGTGCCAGGGGAGAAGGTCTGGTCTTCTGCTGCCATCTTTGTCCTGCACATTGCAATAGCTTTCATCAGGCCTCTTCCCTGTCAGGGTAAGGGGAGAGGAATGACAAAAAACTTGAAAGGTCTGGTAACCTTTTCTTTATTGTTGTGTTCTCCCAATTCCTTGCAGTCCCCTAAAATTCTGTGACTAAATTGGAAATCCTGTTGTTTATCTGGCGCTTGCTGGGGGAATGTGATGCCTGCGCCTCTCCTGTGACTGCTGACCACCTTGGGTGACTGAGGGTGTTTGCATCCTGAAGAGCTCCCTGGAAAGCAAGAGCACCATTGTCAGTGCATGGCATTACATTTTTGAGATGGATGTTGTGGCTGGAGGTAGCTGATGGGTTTGCAGACCCTTCCTGCCACAGCCGGGACGGCCCGAGGGACGTGGGCTGGGTGACAGGAGTGGCTGTGAGCAGAGGCAGGGAAGTGCAGCTCCCTGCAGCAGCAGCCAGGGCTCGTCTCCTCGTGGCTGCAGAGCTTGACACCAGGCGTGGAGCAGAGCAGCAGTGCTCCACACATCTGGAAGAGGTTCCCAGCATCTACTGCACAGGTGGAGTTTCCGGAAGGAATTAATCTGCTTGAGAAAGAGCCAGGTTCGGACATTTCCTACAACTTCCTGACAATCTCTAGTTCAGAACGCGCAGCTCAGAAGAAGTTTAAACAAAGAACTACTGAAGAAACATGCTGCTGGCCAGACTGCCAGCAAGTGCCTTCAATGAGTTCATTCAGTGTCTTCCTCTTCAGTGTTTCCAAGTGCTGAGTTCACTTTTTTAGGGAATAGGGAGTCTGAAGGAGCGGGTTTGGGTTACACGGTGCCCTGCACAGAGGTTCTTTGTTAGCTAGAGATGCAGAGTGTGCAGGAAAATGACTCTTTAATATCAGTGCTCCTGGTGCTAGTGGTGATGAAGCTGTGCTGACTTGGAGAGAAGCAAAGCTGAGCTGTGGGAAGGGAAGGAGGATGTGCAGTGCACTCCCAGCAGAAGGCCTCAGCTCCACCCATCATGCCTCTCCTGCAGGAGCTTGTGTCTCCTTTGCCGGCCACAGGATTCTCACACTTGTTGGAAAATCCCCAAAAAGTTTTAATCCCAGAGGGTACATGGAATCTTGTATGAGATGTAGTTACAGAATGGTGATGATGATAATGTACTCAAATTCAATGTCCTTCTGTAATAGACAGAAAGAGTACCTTCTGTAATAGTTGCTAACTTTGAAGTTAAAATTACATGAAAATGGGTGAGCTGCTGTTGTATACAGTAAAGGGTGGGATATGTGTGTGGGTCACCAAGGAGTGACCAAAAAGCTCCTTATAGGTGCTTGTGTTAAATGTAACAACAGAGAAAGCAGAGCAGGAGGAACCTGGCCAAAGTCTACAGAAAGTCGAATGTGATCAATTAGGAAAGTCTTACATGTGGAGGTGTAAGGAGAGGGAAGAAGGCCTGTGTTACAGGGAGGGGAAGGATGAGAGATTCTTCTCATGTGTTTATGAGCAGAATTGGAAGATACTTCTGTATGGAGGATAAGTCCTGAAGGGTGGTCTCATGTGGAGGAACCGTGAAGGAAAAAGTCACTGACTTAGCATGACTCTGCTCTGAAGAGTTCTGGAGGAACCCCACAGGAGGGGGCAGAGGCTCCTGGCAGTAGCATGGGCCAGAAACTGCAATGCATTCAGTCAGCAAATTGATACAAACTGTAATAGAAAAGTCTTAGTAGGCATATGGATTAGGAAGGGGAAAAGCAGACTTTGGGAAGAGAGGTTCTTGCAGCACTTCAGTTGTTTGAAGGAGTCAGCCAGGCTACAGGACTGGGCTGGTCCACACAGGCAGAGGATTCCCAGGGTCTTTGATAAGATTGTTCATGAACAGACTGGGGAAGAGGTCTGGGCATGGGGTATGGAGGTGAAGGATGAGAAACAGAAGGTGAAATAAAAAACAGCTTTCCACAATGGAGAAAAAAGATTGAAAAGATACAGGGGGTTTCTATGTTTGTAAGGGATCAAAAACTGAGTTAAAAGCAAGATTAAATATCAGCTGTAAGGTAAGAATAATGGACCACTTAGATATAAAGCTGTGACAGTTGCAGAAGAACTTTACAACATCAAGTGATTTCGCAGGAAATTATGGATGGAATTTGGTGCCACAGTGTTAGGGGGTGGGGGGCAGACAGCCCTACTGGAGGGGGGTGGGGAGGAGGGCCAGCCAGCCTTCTTGCTTCCCCACGTGCAAAAAAAAGAAGAAAACAAAAAATGGGGGTTAGATGTGGAGTTATTGCCAATCTCTTTGAAGACATTGCCTCAGTGATCAGTGGGAAGCAGAAGGGCAAGGGGACAATATGTGAACTGTATAAATCCTCACTTTGTCTGGTGGTTCAATCCTGTGTCAGTTTAGCTTGTTTTAGGAAGGCTTAAAAAAACCCCTAGAAGATACCTGAGAAAGTTGCAGGAATGGCAGATGGCTGGAATGACTTGGGTGAAGACCACTGACTTTGAAGTTGGCCTGACCCAGGCATCCAGGGTGGAGGAGAACTTGTGAAGTTCATAAATTTCAGTGCTCTGGAAATTGCTGGTTCAATAAAATACTGCTGCTTTTGCATTGGTGTGAGTTAGTCTTGCATAATTCTGCAGTAAGGTCGAGCTTAGAATCCTCTCATTGCAGCACTTGGCTGACAGGAGATGTTCCTGTAGGACTTCAGTGTCAGAAGGCTCTGGTGAGCAGCCCAGCTCCAGCCCATGGACCTGCCAGAGAGCTCCTTGGAGCTACCAGGGCTGATTCAGTTCTGAAATACCCAGATGACGTTGTGGGCAAAAGGAGACGTCTTTTGATTTTGATATTTATCACAGACTTCCTCCCATCTCTGCCTTTTAAGGTTCTTGGGGTAAAGTTGTTCACAGAAAGTCTGTTGTGCTCATTAGGAAATTTAGAGCTCCGTTAACCTTTGATTTACTCACCTTCTGCCTTCAGTGTGTTTTAGCTTTAATTTTGGAAGTTTATCTCTTGGAATACAGATGCAGCATCAGAGCTCTGAATTACACTCTTGAGCAACACAAATTGTGCCCGAAGCCCATTTAAATTACAGCGTATGAGGGACTTGGAGCTGATTTCCTCCAAGGTGTAAGACAAATTCCAGTGGCAGCTTCACAAGGGAAATAAACACTCATTTAAGTCTCCCTACAAAGTTGTTTTTAAAGATGGTCTCCAAAACCTTTAATTCAGCTCTGCATCCTCTAGTCCTGGATAAACTCGTAATGAAAGGAGCTTATGAACTGCCAGTGCGAGCAGGACGGGCCCTTGCCATCGGTACATTCGGTCCTGTTGGCACTGACAAGTATTTTGATATAAAAAGCTCTCAGTATCAGTTTAAGCCTTTGAGACACCTCCCTTGGGGGGTTGTGCATTTCTCTGAGTGATGGATTTCTCCATGGTGTCACCCTGGCATTAAAAGATGTGTTTACCTTCCTTTAGGTATTGAATACCAAAGTCCTCTCATACAGGATCACAGAACTTACCCTTTCTCTGCGCTGCTTTTTGAAAGAGCTGGAATCAGAACTGCTGTGAGAGCACACAGCATTGCTTGCTCTATGTTTTATTTATGGGCCTCTGTCACTTAGGTTTTTCTTTCAACAGTTTTCCAGTAAGTGCTGAGCCACGTGCAGCCAGCAGCTTAGTAAAGAAACCACCCTGTAAAAGCAACGTAAATAACAAAGGAGTGAGAGTGCAGCTGGAGCAGGAGCCCTCATCACACAGCACGAACCAGGAGCTCCCCAAAACATGGAGTTAAAAGCCCTCGGTCAAACAGGGTTTAGAATTCAGAGTATATGTGAGAATAGGCTACAAAACCCAAATAAACAAACCAAATGTAAGAAAAGAAAAACAAACATAAAAACACCTTGTCAAGCTTTTTCTTAATCTATATAAGTGGAGTTTTTCCTGGCTTCTGTAGCAGCCGGTGGGCAGAGCAGCAGGAGTGGGTCTTGGCTCTCCCTCCTCACCCAGAGCTGTGGGTCAGCAGGGAGAGAGGCTCAGCACAGGGCAGGGGGGTCTTGCAAAGCTGTTCTGAACCTCAGGTCATCTCCAAACAAGGTGTCATATTTGATGGGGTGTCAGTGTGCATCTGCCCCTTTCCTGTGCATGATGCCAGTTCTGTCTGTGTTTACGGTTCATCCTTTTATCCTGGTAATTTTGGAACAGGTGGATAAGTATTTAAATTTCCAGGTAGGAATTCTTCCCGTGTCAGGTGATGCTTGCTGTTGGAATGTTCAGGAAGAGGACAAGGTGGTTCTGGCCACAGCTTTGGTGCAGGGCTGCTGACAAAAGCTCTGGCAGACCTTGCCTTGGTGGTATAAGCTGTCAGTGACCCACTGTCCCTCCCATGCTGCTGTGGGAGGTCACTGCTCTGCAGAGGAGAGCATGCAGGGAGAGATGCTGGTCTAGATCCAAAAGACTGGCATTGTCTCCTGGGTGATCAGCCGCTGTGAGCAGAGTGGGAGGCGTCCACTTTCTCCCCTGCCTGCAGAGTTAGCTCTGCCATGGGAAGCTTCAGTCAGGAGAGCTGAGAAGGTGTTTGTCCAGGACAGGTAACGGGCCTGCTTGTTGTGGTCTTATCCAACTGGTTTTGGGGTCTTATCCCAGTATATTTGTCAGGATCTTATCTCACAGCATGTTTGTCAGGGTCTTTTCCCCACACTGGTGCAGACACCCAGCACACGCAGTTGAAGATGAGTTGGTAGGACTGGAACGTGTCAGGGTTTAGGAGTGCTGGAGGAAGAGGAGCTGGGAGACGGTTTGGTGTGAGGCTGAGGCAGGCAAGCAGCAGTGCAGTGCAGGGCTCAAAGCCTGTGCTCAGGAGCTGTGCTCGAGCAGCTCCCCCCGAGGATCCCCCGCTCCCTCTGGTCGTGTTTCCCTTTGCAGAGGTTGTTAAGGAAACTTCCCAGTCAGCCCATTCCAGAGACTCCCGAGCAGTCACACTCCCAAGGCCAGAGACTTTCACTGCTGGGACTGCAGCCCCTCCAGTGGCGGCTCCAGTGACCCAATGGGTCCTGTGTGACTCCCCACACCCCCCACTCACCAGTCAGACCATGTTTCCTCACCACTTCCACCCCAGGTTTCCCGTGGCACAGTCTCAGATGTCACATTCCATAAAGCCATTTTTTCCTGGTGTAATAACACAGAAACAGTTCAAGCTGGTGCCTCTGAGGAGGGACCCCCAACAAAAGAGCACCTAGGCTTTTTCCAATCTCCTTGATTATCCCAGAGGCTGGCAATTGCCAGTTCCTGCTCTGTCTCCCAGTGTCCTTTTACCTGGCTGGTGTCACCCATATTCTTGCCCTTTGTTATCCCAAAGGTTGGCAGCTCACAGCCTCTTGTCCCGGGCTCAAACCCAGAGCTCAATCTGCATTTCAGTCTGTGTCTTGAGTCCAGCTACCTGGACCAGATGGATTCCTCAACACAGGTGCTAGGCCTCGAAGACCTCAGAATGCTCTCAGTTCCTTTCCTGGTTGGGCAGGGTCAGGTTTTTGGGTACCAGCCTTTGCCAAGTACCAGTTCTGCGGCTGTAGGCTTGCTGGCGACGACCTCATTCAATAATGGATGGGCATTCATTAGCATCTATCTCTGGCGGGGGCTGGTTTGGAGGCTGGAAAGGAGCCCACAAGGTGCTTTCCCCAACCTGTTCCATGTGACCTGGCATGGACTGCTGGCTTCTGTTTGGCTGTGCCAGTGCACTGGGCTGCAGGATGCTGTGTCGTCCTTCTCCAGCTTTAACTGAGCTGTTCCTAAAGAAACTGTTGTAACAAATTCCCCAGAATTGCTATGGAAGCAGCATGGGAGGTTCTGTGTTTGCTATCTCATAGGGAATTCATTGAATTACAATAAATAATGTATGCATGATACATAACTTAATACCATAATGGGCTTTTGCTCCTTCTTGCCAGTCCTAAAAATCCTGCCCCTGCACTATGACGTGTGCAGCCAAGTTCTGCAAGGCAAATTAGGCAATAAGTTGCACTTGTGCAACAGGTTCTCTGGAAGTTGTGCCTTGGGGTGCGGTTGGCTGGGCTCTGGTAAGCCTGGCTGCAGCTGTTGGGAGATGCTTGGCTCTGGGTGGCTTTGGCAGAGGGGCAAGGCCAGGTGCCCACAGCACAGGCTAGGGGCAGAGCCCAGCACACTGTGCCCCCTCAGCATCCCTCTCTTTAAAGCAGGGAGGTACCTGCCTCTGGCCATCAAACTGTCAGTGCAGTGCAGCTATTCCCAGGATCCCGGGTTTCCTCTTTGTCCTAGGGATTACCTCAGGGTTTTTCTGTTCTGCTGAGTTGGCCATGCTCTGGTAGAAGTGCAGTGGCTGCCGTGTCCCCCAGCTGTTTGAGCCTGCTGTAACTCCCTGCGTCAGCTCTGGGCTTGCAGGCCAGGGAGGTGGGGAGCTCTTGCGGGAGACAGAGATGTTCTGGTCTAACTGGGGAGGGCAGAAATGCCTGACTTGTAACCTTGCCTTTCATCTCTGGGCAGACCTGCTCAAGCTGATGCATGTTCCCGTTTGGGTTCCACCACACAGATGTGGTGGTTGGGATTCTCTGACCCAGTTATTGCCCCTCAGCTGCCCCATGGCCTCTGGGCTGTCTCCTGCCCCTCATTCGGGCAGTACAGCTCCATCTCACCCATTCTGCTCCTCCTTGTGCTCTGGGAACGATGGATACAAAGAGAATCACCTGGGGAAGTTTCAGGCAGCAGTAACAAAGCCTATCTCCACAGAGGGGAGGCTAATTACACAGCTAATTAATCCAACAGATGTCACTTTAAATGCCTGTTTCTTTGTGATTCTGTTGCACACATCATGCTGGTTAACAGACTTCATGGACCCTGTTCAAAATGCCTGTGCAGGCTGCTGGGAGCTGCCAGGGAGACCCCAGGGTGTCCTGTTCCGTAGGGAGCCTGGTCTGGGCTGAGCTGTGCACAGACTGCACATGGAGGAAATGCCATGTAATAGCTGTGTTGAGTTAAAAACTCTGAAATAGCAGCTGTGAGGATTGAAGCATTGTTTACATTCTTGCTGCAAGTACAGGGCTGAGGTAGAGGGGACCTCCTCCCACCACAGGGCTGGGGGTGAGGCAGAGGGGACCCCATCCTGCCTCATCAGCTCTGCTTGGCATGAGGAAAAGAGAGTTTGGAAACCTGAGCTGCTCCGGTGAGGTCAGCAGTTCAGACCCAAGGCAGTGGAGGGCACAAAGTGCTGGCTGGCTGTGGTGAATGTGGTCTGTCCGGTTCCTGCAGTATCGGGAGGGCTCCCTGCTCTGCCTCCTCAGGAGGGAGATGAAATGAACAGTTCTTCAACATTTTAAGCGAGTCTTTGAAGGCGTAACTGTAGTCTGGTGGCCCCCCAGAAGGAGGGAGCAGTTCCATAGCCTTGTGTGGAGCTGGTCCTGTGTGCTGCAGGTCAGTGTGGCCTCTTGTCACCTCTGCTAAGACTCCCCTGGTTCAGCATCTGGCAGCATCTGGCTGCCAGCCGGGGGAATGGGGACAGCTGTGGCACCACAGTGCTGTCAGTGCTGGGGCCTTTATGAGTGGGTGCTGTGGTATGTTCCCCCCTCTGCGTGTTTCTTCAGGCTGGTGCCATTTGGGCAGGGTGTGAACACGTGTCCCTCACCTGAGGCCAACGCTGCTGTTGCCAGATCCCATCACGCTGAGTGGGAATGTCCCCACTGAAGACTGGGATTGCGAAACGTCCCATGTTCTGTGTCTGCTCTGCTGCCTTGGCCTGTTATTCTGCTTGGATACTAGAGGGGTGAGACGATTCCCTGCATCTCACTGAGCAGATTCCTTCTGGACACAGCAGACTCATGTGGCATTTGGCTGCAGTGCGGACCACGGCCCCCAGCCCTGCGCTTGGGGGGAGCTGCTGGAATGGAAATGCAACCCTGGAAATGCCCCATGAGAGAGTGCTGGAGGTAGTGGTTGAGCTGCCTGGTACAGCTGAGGGGGAAGAGCATCTTCCTGGGGTCTCAACGTCCTCGATGAATCGCAGTTGGCGGCTTGATTCAGTGTAATGGATGTCTGCTCATTTCCCACAGCTGATGAGGATTATATCAGCTTGGTTTAACAGTCTCATTTGCTGCTCCCAGTGCACACTTGTTTTAATGCGTTTCAGTTAATGAGGTAGAAGAGAGAATGAGGTGTTACTGTTTATGTACAGACAGCGAGGCTGTGCTGAGGCCTCTGGAGCCCGGCAGTCCCTGCCCAGTGCTCTCCAAGGGACAGCATTAGCTGGCGTTTATAGAAAATTTATTGGCTGCGGTTTATCCAGGTAAAATTTCTCCCAGTGGTGCACGTTTCCCTCCTCTGCCTACCTTATGCTTTATTGCAAGCTACAAGACACATTGCCAGCAGCCTGTCCATGGGCAGGGGATGTCAGCGGGCTGAGGGCTCTGGAGGTGTGTCTCACAAAACACCGCAACATATTTGATGTGGGCAAAGCTGCTGCCATCTACCTGGGGTGAAAAGTTCAAGTGCACTTCGAGGGGGTTTATGGCTGGGACTCTCCATGCTGTCATTGCTCCACTGCTGTGGTGTTTTCAGGTCCCAGCAGGGTCAGGGCCATGCAGTGCCAGGCACTGGGTGGATCGGTTCCTTCACCAGAGCCCTCGGAGCACTCACCTGCTGTGTCCCCTCCAGAGGAGGTGTGCTGCACCCAGGTGTGGAAATGGACACCAGCGCCCTGACCAGAGGGACTCTGCCTTCCTGAAAAACCGGTTGTCCTTGTGCTGACGGTGGATTTGTGCCATGGGGTGGGCTGGAGCTGCGCTCCTCGGAGCAGCATCCCATGTTCCCAGCCCGTGCTTGGTGCCAATGAATGGTTGAGGCCACTGCCTCTGTGCTGGCCAAGGGCCAGGCTGGCACCAGGGCTGACAGCAGCCAGAGGCCGTGCGTGCGGCGCTGCTTTGAAGGTGAAGCTGCTGTTGGTTTAAGCGGGAATTAAACAATTACCGCATTTTAGTTCTCCCCACCTCCAGTGGATTGACTCTATAAATTGTCAGCCTGTTGACATTTTAATGTGAATTATGTCATATGGTATCCCCTTTGATTTCAACATGCCTTAGTTTGTAAATACACGAGCCTCTCAAAGAGCTGTGGTTAGCGCGCACGCGGGAGGCCTCGGGGGTTTTGGTGGGGAAGGAGAACGGCGCTCGTCTCGCTCGGGCTGCGTGTGGCTGCTTCCCTGCCCTCCGTGGGCTGAGAGCTGCCCGTGTCTGCCTGGGGCTTCTCTGTTGCTGGTGACTCCGTGTCTGTCCCCTTGTCTGGCTCCTGCTGGGTCTCCTAACGTCCTTGTCCCCACCCAGCCCCCAGCCTGTGCTACAGAGCAACTCCTAATTCAGCTGGTCCCGATAGTTTGGGTCAGCCTTCTGTGTTCTTTGAAAACTGGCCCAGAGAGTTGTAGTCTTCACACGTGTGCCAGAAGAAGAAGGGTCTTTAGGCAGGTCAGCAGAAGAGCAGGGAGCTGTCCTGGGGTGACGCCTTGCTGCCTTCAGGTGAGAGGCACCTCCTTCCTCTCCAGCGCAAAGGCAGAGGCTGTCCCAGTTTGAGAAATCTGATTTCCTTCACTTGGCCCACAGCATTTGTTGGACTGTTCTGTAACTCTGGGGTTATGTGCAGGTGTGTCACGTTAAGGCCACAGTTGTACTTCTGGGGGTGGCTGCAGGGTGCACATGCTGTGGTACCTACTGCTGAGCCCAGGACCTGCCCATGGGAGGAGGCACAGAAGAAGGACAGTACCTAGCTTTGGCTTTTACTAGCAGCAGTGCTGGAAAGGGACCAGGTGCTGGAAGTCCCTCAGAGAAGGGACTTGCTGTCCCAGAGCAGGTTCTCAAGTGTGCTGTGACCATAGGTGAGAGAGATTTAAAGGCTTCGGAGTCCTGCAGATGATGTTTTTGTGTCATGGGGTCTGTGTTACAGACACCTCTGGCTGCCTGTGAGTGTTTTTCATGGTCCCACATAGCAGGAACTTTGCTTTTATCATTTTCACACTTCCTTGGCTCTGACCTACCTGGATTTTCCAGTGCATGCACTGCAGTGCCCAAATAGACCTATCAAAGTCTGACTCTGGGCTGGGCAGGGGGATTATCTAGGCATGAAACCTGCAGACTGACCTCCTGGTAGCATATGCTAACTCCAAACATATATTTTTGCAGACAAGTTAATCCCACGTGGTCACAGACATGAGAATTTTGGGACAGTTGGAGTAACTGGAGTGACACCTGCAATTTCATAAACAGGGTTTAGAAATCTGTTATCTCCTCACACTTTTCTGCTGTGAGCGGATGCTGCTGCCGAAAAAAGATTTTGTCGCTTCCATTTTATTTTTGAATTGCAGTGCTCAGTACACACTCCTAATGCTGGTCAGTGCTGCCTCCATAGTGTTTGTCATTTACCCCACGTGGATCTCTGCAGCCTGTCCACTGGGATTGCAGAGCCAGAATGGCTAAAACCAGTAAATAGTGGGCCTGGTTTTTCCCAGGGGTTTCTGTACCCGTGAAGGCAAATGCCAGCAGATGCAGATGCACATGAACAAAGAGAGCACCAAAGAGCAGACATTTATCATCTCGGGTTTGCTCTGTTTGCCTCAGTGTGCTTCTACACTCTCCGTGTTTTCCATTGCTGTAGTCTGTCTTGGAAGGAATAGCTGCAACTAATGCTTAGAGCTATTCTGTTCTCTTGTAGATCCCTCTGCAGCATTTTACTACGGTTGGATTAGGTTTAGGTGTACGCAGGAAATACTGAGCAGCAAACCCAAGCGTTCATAGGCTGCAGACTGCTCGGAGGCTGCATACGGGATCCATGAGCCAGACAGTTCTGCTGCTGTGGGTCATTGATGTGTCCTTCCTGGTGGAAACCAGGTGGGCTGGGAACCATTGCATGTGCAAGGACTGGAGAGGTCCCCCAGGTAAATTTGGAGAGGGCTGTGTTTGGAAGCTTCTCCTCCCCAAGAACTTGGTGGCTTTCCGTACAACTTACTCTTTTCTCAGGGGTGTGGGGCAAGGAGCAATTGCATGAATTTCTGTACACAGTTATTAGGACACATTAGTGTCCGTTGGGTTCGTGGAGCCCTTGCAACCATCTAGAACATAGGAAGTAGCAGGTTGCCTTAATTCAGCCCTTTGTGTGCAGACATTATTTTGGTCCTTAATTATAAGTAGTTCCATACATATTTTTCCAGCAGGATTCTTGCCTCATTCTGTGAGTAATTATTCCATTTCTTTTTATCTTCCTCTTTCATTACATTGCCCCAGGCTTTGTCTAATACAATCCAAAGCTTTCACTGAATGAAGAATTATTTATTTTCTCATGGGCATTTCCGTGGTGCTCTGTGTTCTGTTTGTGTTTTACAGACGCTTAAAGAACTTACCTTGGCAGTGCCGTCTGAAACCAGTCCCACGTTCAGGGGGGGCACGCACAGCATGTGCCTCCAAGGTCATGCTCTGGCTGCCCAGCCTGCTGCCCAGCCCTGCAGCCTGTGCCACTGGAGAAGGGCTGCTCCACTGCCAGGGGGCTTCCCTGGCTCTACTGGTTTTCATCTCACCTTCAGGACTCAAGGAGTATTATATATTTCCTCTTTCTGCTTCCATTCTGTCATATTAGTTCATCACACATCCTTTTGTTTTCCTTCCTCCTTTATCACCTGATCTTGAAAATCCTTGCTGTGGACTGTGGGCAAAGGATGAGCTGGGTCTGTTGTTTTTCCGTGGATCCCTGTTGGCTTCTGCACAGGGAGATTGTGTCCTCCATGTCTTTGATACTGCTATGCTGCGATTTATGGAGAGGATTGAAAAATTGTCTTGTTCATTGTTGTTATTGTTTTCGGTTATCTGCTGGGAGTTGAGGTGGTGCAGTGCTGTAAGAAGTTATAAAGAAGCAGTATGAAAACAAGGAAGGCTTCAGTCCATCACAACTTCCCTGGAGATGGATGAAACAATAAATCCCGGGCGAGGGGAGTTAATGTGTGTCTGTGGTGTTTTATTAAAGAATGTGAGCTCAGGGTGGGTTTCTGTGGCTGGTTCAGTGTCCCACATGGTGTCACAGTGCATTATTACCACAGTCCCTTGCTGCACATGGGGGTCCCCTCCTGTGCCCTGGGTCCTGCCTCCAGAAGTAGCTCACTTCCATGGTGCTCCTCTGACTCGCTGGGGCTCCTGGAGCCGAGGCAGGGCGGGAAGGGACTGGCACACCTGGGTGCCCCTTGCCTTGGGGATGTGGGGCAGAGCACAGTGGTGTAAGAGCCCTCACGCTTTTCCCTCAGACACTGGTGGTTCTTTTCCAAAAGACTTAATACGGGGGGGAAATAGTGTTTTAATTCAAATCCATAAAGCAGGCTCCACACGTAGAGAGGGGTTTGGGTGGCTAAGTCTGAGCTGCATTATCGACACAAGACCCAGGTGTGTGTTGCATCAGAGCCTCCTTGGAGAGCCCTTCTGTGTAACACAGGGATCATTCCCTTGCTGCCAGAGGAAACAAAACATCACCGGTATGGAGAGTCCTAGCCCGGATCTGTGTTGCAGGAAGAATAGCCCTCTTCAATCACTCAGCAGCTACATAATTACTATATGGACAACAGATTTTGATCATGCTGTCTTTCCAGATTCTTCCAGACCTTTTGATTACATAATTCACTTCTTATTCAGTGTTTTTCCATATTCCCAGGTTGCTCTAGTTCACCTGAGTGTTCACAGCTTAACAACTCACACTGAACTGATTATTTCCGAGTAGATGTACAAAATATGTTATAAAGGTCTGGGCAGTGGCATTGCAAGGCCTGCTTATGGTTACTGTCTTGCATTGTTCTTTCCCCATTTGTTTTCCTGACCCTGGAGAAGATGAGGCTCCCTGAATTCCTCAGCTCCTGCCTGTCCCAGCACCGAGAAAGGAGTGGGCTGGAAGCCCTGAGCCTCTTCCTTGGTCATGTTGCTGTATTGTGGCACAATTTTTTTTTCTTTTTTCATCACTCCATCCTGTTGCTGTCCATACAGTGCTTTGCAGGCAGAAGTACAGGTTTTCTGCCGTGTTTGTCCAGGGATGACAGCATCCATGGAAATATGAAGTGACAAAACTGTATGCTTTCCTGAGGATCAGAATGTCCCTAGTCCATGGTTTAGTTGAGTTGCAAGAGGAGTTCAACCATTCCCAAGCTCTGTGCTGCTCCACAGGAGCTGCTGGATGAGGCTGGCTCTGGGTGACATCCCTCACATCCTGACTGGCTGTAGGAGAGGTCACTTTGTGGGAAGTTTGTTGCTGTTGGTCCGAGGTGCACAGGTGAGCAGCAGAGGTGCCCTCGTGGGGCTGTCATGGCTCCTGTGGTGGAGCCACAGGCGGACAGGAGCGTGCAGGGTTGAGGGCAGCACTTTACAGGCCAGCTGATAGGAAAAGTACTCTCATTGTGCTCTGGTTTAGCACTATAATTAGCAGGATCGATACTGACGCTCCCGTGTGCATCTCCATGTACAGAAGCGCTTGTGCCTGTGTCTCCCAGGGGAGATTTCGGGGGTCTGGAAGATCCTCTGCAGTTGAAGTTGCCCAAGAGCGGATTTGCTGTGCTGGCAAGTCTTTGTAGCGCGGCTGTGGGAGAAGGTTTGGTGCTGTAGGAGGGCGCCCAGCTCCAGTCAGAGCTGTTTGTTTCCCCCTCTCTGGGCTGCTCAGCAAGTGCACAGCGACCCACGTGTGCAAGGGATGCCTGTGCTCCTGGAGTTAGGTACTGCAGCTGGAGAACAGCATCTCTGGCTGTTCCCTCACCCTCTTGGCATCTCCTCCCTCCTCGAGAGGTTTTCAGCCAGCATCCTGCTCTGTTTCCCCTGCCCTGGAAGGGGTTGGCCAGCATAACTGGGCCAGTGGTGGCTCCTCCATGGACTTTGGCCTTCCGCGAGACATGGGAAGAAAGTCTTCCACAGCAGGAGTCAGTGCAGCTCTCGGCTTTCAGCTGTCCCCACACAGGTTTGCATCTTAGGGCATCTCTTCTAAGGAGTGATTAATTAGTATTTGCAGGTCTGTTGCACAATTAAAAAGGTGTGGGGGATGTGATTACATGTTCAGCCTTTTTTTGTCTCTTGCTTTCTGTTAACCTCTGTCGTTCTGTGTCCACAGACCCCATGGGGCTGTGGGTGTGCAGGGATGCTGCCGTCACAGGCGGCATAAACAATGTCCTTGTTAGGAGCTGCTCCAAGACCCTGTGAAGAAGTTGGCTGCGGGAGCCAAGCAGTAGCTGGGACTGTGCCTCCCCCTGGGCTTTAGCCCCTCCTCATTAAGCAGGTCCAGGCTATTGATTGGGAGCTTGTGTTTGGAAGAGTCTTACTTACTCCATGCATTATCTTGACAGATTGATCAGACCTGATTGAGAACCTCTTAAAGGAACGAACAGCTGTAATGGGAAAGTTGGACTCTGTCATCCGTTAGGATGATTCTGGGAGCGAGAAGAACGAGGCTGACATCTTGGAGCAATTGTATTTACAATTAACATGGCTGAAAACGATTGCCTCTATTGATCCCCCCTTCCTGCAATTACAGCCCCATTGTTTACATTCCAGCACTTCAGTTATAAAAAGGAAATTCAATAATTATTGCATTATTTAAAGTTAAAGTGCCACAGAGTTTGCTGGCTATGCTTGCTGGTTGATTTAACGTTCAGTAAAATCCATGCTGAGCTCTCCATCCTTAGGCTGAGCAATATTTGGCTTTTAATGAGACTTCAAGGGCTGATGGAGCAAACCCCATTTGCTGGGTTGCTTTTGGGTTTGTGGGGGAACCCAAAACCTTGCAGCGTGGCAAGCACCAGCCATGTGGCTAGCAAGGAGAGATCTGTGGTGTTCGTGTATTGCCAGGCAGGGCTGGAGGGCTCAGAAAATAATTTGGTGGGGTGTTTTGGCTGTTAAATAGGGGCAGTTGTGGCTGATGTTCTTCAGGCCTTTCTGTGTGATCTGGGGACTTGGATTGGTTAGGGTCCATCCTCTGGGATGAGGATACACTTCCAGCCGCTTGGTAAGAAAAATAAGGATCAGGGAGCAGTTAGCACAAGCTGAGCTGCAGAAACTCAGGGACAAACATGCCTGAGCCCCACCACTGGCACTGCACCGTGGAGCTGTGATGCGCGGAGGCAGGAGGAGGGAAGGGTTTGTAACGCTGCTCCTTTGGAAGCAGTAAACAATTCAGGATGTTGATGGATATGAAAGAGCAGAAGTTCAGCTTTTGAACCTGCTGGATGCAGAATCAGTTTTCTCCCCTTCCGGGGGGATGGGGGGCAGCTGTGGGCACTCCAGCTCTCCCCAGAGCGCAGCCAGGGTGTCCCACTGCGCGCTGCGGCCGCTCCCCGGCTCCAGGAAATTCCAGCTGCGGCTGCAGGTGTGAAAGGAGAGCAAGATGGATTGCCCAACCCTGACTTTTATGGAGTACTTGGAACAGACCACGATCAGACAGCTGCATCCACATGACTTTCATTAAAAATTCAGATTCTTCTCCTGCAGCGCTGTGTGATTTATCTCGTGCAGCACATCAGAGGCACACGGGGGCCAAGAGATGCTCACGAGGCCTCTGAGGTCTGCAGCGGGGTCGGGTCCCTTTCTGTGGTGACCTGTACCCCCCTCCCACTCCCCTCTAAGGGTCAGCTCCTGTCCCTCCCTGGGGGCGTACAGTCCTCGCTGGCACCTGAAGTGTTTCCTACCAAGCCTGTGACTAATTACCCCTGTCTGACCTCACCCTGAGGAAGAGTCAGTCCCTGGGTATTCTCCTGCTCTGCAGATGTGCTGGTGGGGCTGAAGTGGTTCCAGTAGCTCCTGAGCTTGGGTCAACCTCTCTGAGTAAACGCTGAGGTGCTCCCTGGTTCCGTGTGCTGGTTCTGGTCACTGAGGCTGCTCAGACGTCAGTGCCCCTTCTTTCCATGGCTTTTGTGATCTTCCAGTAGTTTTTTGGTTCCTTCTTCCCCAGCTGCATCTGTCAATTCTTTGAATCACTGCTAACTTTACCCATCCTAATGGAGCTGAGTGCTGAGTTCAGAGGTAGGGAAAATGTTACATGTGGACAAAACCTCTGCCAAAGATGTCGAAGTCTGACATCTTCTTTTTCAAGAAACTCTAAGTAGTGGAGTGGCCTTTGTTTTCATGGCAGGGTATCCTGTGATGTGGGAGTGCTCGGAAGTGATGTGGAGGAGGTTTCTCCAGACTGTTTGTCAGTGACCCACGCACCACCTGGCTGTACAGGACAGTCAGAGTGGTGAGGAAGAGGATGTTTGTGCAGGCAGGAGGGCGGGGGCTCGCTGGGGCCCTGGAGTGCTGTCGGCCGAGGATGTGCAGGGCTGCAGCGGGTCCTGTCAGAGCCAGCGTGAGGAACATCGTTCATTTTGGTCCTGCTGGTTTGCTGCTGTGTAGCAAATATGAGCTTATTTTCCCACTTTGGGCTCTGGCCCCGAGTCCTGTTACCTCGCCTGCTTGTCTTGCCTAGAGAGACCCAGACACATGCAGGGGTCTCACAGGAGAGCTGGGGAATGTCTGCCTGTCCCTGGGGCCGTGACAGAGTTTCTGCTGCTGGTTGTCCTGTCACAGGCTGCACAAGAAGGGGCCATCCTCGAGTCTGGAGAGTTTTCTCACACCTTCTACTGCTTTTGTACCACAGACACCTGCTGGGGATGGTGACAGGGTGCTCCCTCTCACAGTGCAAACCAAGGACTCGAGAGGTTCCCAGTGCTGTGAGCGTGGGCTTGTCCTGAGCAGCATTCAGGGCCTTCCGAAGGGAGAGCTTTGTGCCAGTTAAGGTTGATACTGGATAGAAGTGGGGTCTTTTTCTGTTGAATAGTAAGCATCCAAAGCACGAGATAGTTCAAAGTGTTGTTGCATCTCCCTGGTGGGCTGAGGTTACAGGTCAGATGTCCCCAGAACAGCAGCTGAGCTGCTTAACGTGGCAGAGACTGGAGAACCCCCTGGTGCCCCTGGCACTGCTTCAGGGGGGGATCTGTCCTGTCACCTTCAGAATCAGACTCATTACACCATGGCCGAATAAACTTTGCCCAGAAGAGATTTTGAGCAGATAGTGGTATAACATCTTTTAAAATTTAAATTTAAAAAAAAAATTTAAAAGGATGTAGAAAAGCTTGGAAATCAGATGGTGGGTATGAACTGCAGGAACAGCTACAGAGGTGTTCAGGAGAGTTTGTTACTTGTGTAACATAGCAAGTCGGGGTCTCAGTCCTGGGTACTACAGTCTTAGCTCCAAGGAGCATTGTGTGGTGTGTGGCTTGGGCTGAGGGGGCTGCCTGCAGTCAGGCAGGGTGATACAGTGTCATGTTCAATTCCATGATTATTGTAAATTGCTGTGGGTGAGGTAGCATAAGATGGGGAGAGATGCTAAAATAAATGGAGTTTGGAGTATGTGAAGGATGGAGGGAGAGAAAAAAGAACAGACTGTAGCATCCTTCCTTACCTTGTTTAAAAAATCAAGATTTCCACAGTTGTACCCTGTGAGCATTTACTACTCAGCAGAAGAAAAGAGTTCTGAGGCAGTGTCAGATGGCAGATGGGCAGGCGGTGTGGCGGCAGCGGCCAGCCCAGCGCGCGCAGCTGCCATCGGTGCCGTGCCATGCCGTGCCATGCTGGCCACAGCGGGGCCAGGGCAGGGCTGGGGGGCACGGAGGTGACACGGAGCTGGGGCACAGGAGGGAGATGAGCCCTCTGAGCAGGACCCTCCTGTGCTAGTGGCTGTGAGAGCACAGGCAGGACCGGAGCCCTGCGCGCTGCCTGCAGGGCGGGCAGGCTGGGCTCGCTGGGTGCGCGTGGCAGTGGGTGCTGGCAGCCCGCGGTGCTGAGCCGCAGTTGGGGTGTGTACAGGAACACCCCTGTCCCCCGGGAAGCTGCGCTCGTGAGCCGTATGGTTTCCATCAGAGCGCTCCTCTCTCTGTTTCTGATTTAAAGTGTAGCTTTGACTCACCCTGATCAATATTTTGCATGCCATGCGTGAAGAACCAGATGTTGGAAGTTTCCTATTGTGGAGAGGGAGGGGGAAAACACCCCCCCAGACTCACAGAAATCAATGTTTTCTGACAGAAGTTGGTTGGTTTTCCTTGGAACAATATATTCTTTTGATTTTCAAGTTGATTTGTCTTCTAACAAGGTTCTGGTTTAGTATTTTGAATTTGTTTCCTGTGATACGGATAAATTCTCACAAGGGGGAAGTTTAACAGTGTGATGGGCAATAACTACACGTACTTGGACAGCATTTCATCGCCTCCAGCAGCTCACAGCTTGGACTGGCTCGGCCTTCACGTCTTCTCTCTCTGGACTGCTCCTTTCCTCTGCTGGAGGATGGGTCGAATGAGGTGCACGCAGTGCCATGCCCAGGATGGGCTTGGCAGTGGTGGCACCCTCAGCCTGTGACTCCTCCAGCACAATAGGCAGGTGAGGCTGACCCCAGCATAAGGGATGTTTGAGACAAAGCAAAAGAAGAGCATAAAATAAGACACGTTTATTAAACTGTTTAAAACAAATGTTTTCCTAAAACCCGCTTTCAAATGAGAACAGCGCAGACCATGCCTCTGGTTCCACAGAGACCACGTCCTTAATATTTCCTTGAACCCGTGACCGGATTTTTCCCTAATTGCTCACTGGGGGTTTTCCCTGGCTCCGCGCAGGAGCTGCTGCTGAGCCCGTGGGCACTTCCCGAGCTCCAGCTTGGGGTTTGTGGGATGGGCGGGCGAGGGTGGGGCTGGTGTGGTTCCTGGAGCCAGACCCCAGCCGGCAGCAAGATGGGAGCAGGGAGGTTATGGCAGGGGTTGGAGCAGGGTCAGGGCAGAGCCAGGCTGGCGAGGCTGGGCTGTCTGAGATGGGCACGCGACTCTGGCGACAGGCTCGCTGACCTTTCGTGCCTTAAGCCATTCATCTTTTTCTGGCTCAGGAAGAGGGTAATGCATGCAAACAATAGAAATGAGATGAGGAAGAAGTTCTTATAAGGGAAAACAGCAAAAAATCTTTTGAGGGCACCAGTGGGATTAGTGCCCTCGTGGATTCTTCAAATATTACAGTGAATTTAATTAAATACATCGTGATCCCAAAAGAGGCTAGTCTAATTAGCCAGATCTAGAATACATTTATTCTCTTTCCTCACCCTTCCAATCAGAAGCCTCAGCATCAGCTCATATCCTATTTTTAATCATTCCTAGACTCAGAGGGCTCTCCTTCTTCCATGTGAGCAAGGCACACAGCGCTGGGTAATATGTGTCTTTAATCTTATCTCAGCTGTAACTGAGATAATAAGCATCAGAATTTTTACCAGAACGTCCTGGCTGCACGTAGGCAATATTTTTGATTGACAAACCTCAAGATCATGTCCAAATCACTGTACTTGTGCCTCGGGCCAAGTGTGTGGTGAGGAAAGGGTTCTGTGAGATGACACAAAGACACAAGGAGGTCTCAGGATTGGATGGGAGGAGCCGGCAGGGAGTATTGCACAGCTTTAACTGTTAGGTGTAGGGTGGAAACACCAAAGGCCTTCACTGAGGGATCTCATGTCATTTCACCTTGGTATTCATTTTTTCTCAACTAGTGACACAGCCTTACTATGGAATTGGGAAATTTCCTGTGACCTCCTGCTGCCCAGGGGGAAGGGACAGCAGCTGTGCCTGGCAGCCAGCGTGGCTGCATGTGCTGAATTCTTCACTCTGGTTCTAAGAAGTAATTGCCACGTCTGTGGGATCCATGACAGGAAATGGCTGTTTGTTTCCCCAGAGGCACGGACCTCTGTACCATAGGATTGATGGGTTTTGCCAAATAATTGTGGTATCATAATCTGGAATTTGCGGTGTTGGCTGCGACAGCACAGCTCGGGATGGGGACAGGGATTTTCCAGGTGCTGGCTTCTCACCGTGGTACTTGGCTGCATGCTCACTTTTCAGCCTGGGTCTCTGTCACAGCTTTCTTACAGGCCAGGCTGCTCCTTCCCTCCTGATCCAGGGGAGTGAAACCTGGATGCCAGGGAGCGGAGAGCTGGATGATTGCGGGGTGGCTCTGCACTCTGCTTCCATACAGTGTGTCCAGGACCTCTCTATCTGATGGGCTTGTTGTGTTCTAGGGTTGCTTTGGTTTTACTCTTCCTAGTTTTCCATGAGAATTTACCAAAGTTAATTTTATGTTTGATATGCAGTTGGATCGCCTCCCAGAACAAACTTTGAGTGTGAAGGAATGAGCCCTGAGTGGGTCGTGAGCAGGTGTTACTGCTGGGTCTGGTGCTTTCCCTCACTGAGGGAGATGATCTGTTCTGTCTCCATCTGTGCTTTGTGCCCATTTCAGTGTCTTTTGGTTTTCATGCTCTTCAGCAGGAGAGCACGTAATACCTTAGGAACAACAGGCTTTGTCTCACTGGATCTGTGTCAAAATGTGGTTCCTTAACTAATTCCCAGGCAGCTTTTAGCAATGTACATTGGACTAACCCAGGAGTCTGGGGGTGATAAAGGACACTGACATCCCTCTGCTTTGTTCTCCACAGCACCTGCAGCACCATGAGAGTGGGGTCGAAGGTGAAAGCTGCTACTACCACTGTGTCCTCTGTAACTACTCCACCAAGGCCAAGCTGAACCTCATCCAGCACGTGCGCTCCATGAAACACCAGCGGAGTGAAAGCCTCCGGAAGCTACAGCGCCTCCAGAAAGGTCTTCCTGAAGAAGAGGAGGACCTAGGACAGATCTTCACCATACGCAAGTGTCCAGCTGCCGAGGCCGGTGAGTGCTGCTGCCTTGGCGTGAGCGGGGCCGGTGCCGCAGGGGTGGGCGAGTGGCGTTAGACCCATGGTGCTCTTGGGCGACAAACGTGGTGATGTTCCTGTTTCCCTTCCCTGCTGTGGGATGACAGTATATCAGTAATGCATTACAGGAATCCCACCTGCCTGAGGTGGGATTTGGGATGTAGAAGTTTAAGATGTTGAAGTACGTGTGTTGGTTCAGGTTGGTGTCTTAAACCCTGGAACATTGTATGAGCATCTAGAGATGCTGTCATATCTGGACAAGTCAACAAACCCGTGCACACTAGATGTTTTGCAATGAATTGAGTGATGCCCTGAGCGCCAGCGTAAGCTGTGCTGGCTTGGCACTGATTTCTGGTTCTTCAGCCACACTGGATTGGGAGGAGGAGCTGGGCAAAAGGGGTGGGCAGGACACACGAGTTTTCCATGTCTGTTTTCTGTGTCTCCTCTTGGTGAGGTAAATAAAGTGAAGGGCTTGTGTGAAACATTTGCTCGCACAGATCATAGGACAGGGATTGCAGCTGCGAATCCAGTAAGAGGAAATGTGCCTAAAAGGGCCAGTTAGGCTGGATGGAACAGAGATAGTACTTTGCTTAGTCATGCAAAGGGTTGAGAAGTTTTCAATGTTCTGAAAAATCAAGGTCTCCTGAAGCCCTCTTTGGAGGAAGGAGGAGGAGAATGGGCCCAGGTCAGCTGGTTTGTGTGCTGTCAAGGCATGAAGGTGCTGGAGCTGGGGTGTGCCAGCAAAAGCCTTCACAATCCTCCTCTTGGCTTCAAGCAGGACTTTTCTCTGTGACTGTTATGAAAATGAGTAAATCCTGCAAATAGCCACTCTGGGGAACTGGCATTCTGCAGTGAATGCACATGGAGGTGAGGAAGGTGATCTTGGCTGAAAAGGTTGAGAAGGAACAGCAGCAGCAGCTGAGGGAGAATATGTGAGGGGTTCCAAAATGTCCCTCGAATTCACATCTGGGTCTCATTGCTGTTATGCCTGTGAGTAACAAGGATCTGAAATAAACCCAGAACACCCCGAGAGTGAAGACAGGAGATTTTTCATTAAGAGTTAAATTCAGTCTTGTGGAAAAAAGTGCCCAACCTGCGACCTTGGCGGCCCAGCAGAGTCGAGAGCATGGAACACGCTTCCCCAAAGGTCAGGGTGACAGAGGGAGCGTGGTGGCTGCCACACCACCCCAGGGGACAGCGGCTCCGGCAGCCCTTCCGCCGCAGTGCTCTGCCGTAGGAAAACATTCCGAATTCAGAAGGGTTCTTTGGGCAGGGCTGTGGGTTGTGAGCTGCTTAAATGCAAAATGAGCAGAGAGGGGAAACCATCCATGCCCTTTGTGATAGACAGAACAACCTTGAAAACCTTGTTTACTCTAGAAATTTCTGTTTACCTTGTCTCTTACTGTACAAACCTTATCTTTCCTGTCCGGCCTCCCAGATTAGGACGTGGCAGGTACTGGGAGGACAGGAGCTGACTGGCTGGGAGGGAAAATGGTTTGGTGACCATTTTAAAAAATGTAATATTTTTGAAGTAAAAGTCACTTTAATTTCCTTTAAGCTTGTTAGTTCTTCAACAAAAACTGACAGGGAACAAGACACTGACAATTTCTTGATCATATTTTATTTCAAAGGTTATGAATACAAGCAAGAATAAGGCTGCAGAAGGCAAAAGGGAGTATTTTGGGTCAGTTTTGCAAGTCACTTTAAGCTGAGATACTTAATTCCTCGAGCTCCACTGTTGAGCTGGTCAAAGGGGACACCTCACTGGAATGCTGTGCCAGGCATCCCTGCAGGGATGGGAGTCAGGTTTGGATGAGAAGCTGCTGTAACCCCACGGGAGAGAAGAGATGCTCCCATCTCCCACTCGTTCCGGTGCCGGCGTGGGGCAGGGCCGTGCACGGGGCCGGTGTGAGCCCGTGCCCCACGTCCTCTCCTTCTCTCTTAACAGCGTCTCTCCTGTGTCCCCACTCTGGTTTTTATTGTTGTTTTCTGAGGGCTGGGTGTTGATAAGGCATCCCTGTGTTATTAGATACCGGACTCAGACACCTTGACACCAGAGACTTGTCCGTGACACTTCTCTGCTGTGTGACACGTCTGCTGGGGCACAAAGGGACACTGACTTCTCTGTTGCTTTGCTGCAGTGCGAGTGCAGTGCTCTGTTCTGTACGGGGCCCTCGTGTGATGCAGCAGAGTCACCCTGTTCCCTCCCATGGCGGGGCACGGAGCACAGGTGCTGTGTGTACCTACTCCGTGTGTCCCTCCTCGCTGGTGTGTGTAAGCATGTAGGAGAAAGCACTGCCGTCTGGAGACTGAGTAGATATTTGCTTGTGTAGATGCATCTCAATCTGTTGGAAGAGAGCTCTGATCACACCTTAATTAGTCCTCTAACAATCTGCAAAGGTCAGTGCCAATTGCCTGTTCATTTACATTTGTAATTGTGATGGTTCTTGATTGCACATTAGTTGCAACTCACTCCCTCCCTCCCCACAGAAGCACAGGCAGCCTGAGCAGCCGCTCCAGGGACACAGGGACCTTTGTCCCTGCCTGTGCCAGCCCCTCAGCCCTCCCCAAAAATTGGATGTCTTTTGGGGAAGAGCTTTAGGATCTGCCCTCCTCTTCCAGTAAAGGGATGACCAAGTTGTTGGCAGGGAAATTATATGGACATCAGGCAGGAAACCCAATCCTCCTTGAACTGGATAATTAAAGACAATTAAACTTTTCTGCTTGCTTTGAGAAGTGTGCTTATTATGCAGGAGATGGGGAAGCGGCTGGAAGTTCAGCTGGTTTGCTGATCAGAGAGAACACAGCTTCAGGGAGGGGGTATTGTCCTCTCAGGGTATTTTTGGACATCTCTTGCTGTGGTATCTGGGCTGCTGCCACTGCAGATATCAGCCCCTTGCTGCAGCAGCATCTGTGTTACGTTACCCCTAAGCTAATTGATTTTTAATGATGGGGGTTTCAAGAAGAAAGAAGTGAAGAAAGAGTGACCATAATAAAAACCAAAACGTTCTCAAGAAGTCGGATGAATGCACTTACGGCTCATTAGATAATGACAGAAACAAATGTGAAACAACCTGCATCGAGTTTTCATTCTGACTTTGGAAGTGTTTATTTCATCCCAGAAGGCATGAAGCACCACACCCCTCTCCGTAGCTCAGCAGCTGCGCGCAGGATCCTTGGTCAGAGCGGGATTTCTGCCCTGTGTCCAGCACGCGGTGCCCCTGCTCTCCCCGTCGTGTTCCTCTCCACGTGCCACCCACACATGCAGGGCTGTTGGGCCCCCAGTGCTCAGCACTGTCCCCCTGGGCAAGTGCTGGTCGCACTTAATGTATTTCCTCCCTTCCCTCCTGTTTTCCGTCTCTACTTTCCATAGTGTCTTCCTGTGGGAGAAGCACAAGACTTCTGTCCGCTCCTCCTGCTGTGTGGGACAGACATCCTTTAGGTGACTGTCAGGTGTCCATGCTGCTTGCCTGCACTAACCTCTCCCCATTTCACCGCAGAGGACAGTCACACCTCCGTGTGGTGGTCACAGAAATCCTTCTCATTGCTGCCAAATCCTTGGCAATCATCTCTTTCCAGCACAGGGTTCTTGTTGAGGCCCTTGCAGGAGGAGCAGGGCCAGCACTCTGGCAGCCCTTGCTGGACACCAAGTGCTGTGAACAGCCCCTTTGTCCTGGCAGGGCTGGGGACGTCACCTCTGCCCCTCTGCCCACCCGTGCTGAAGCATGCATGCTGCTCCCTCTGCCAGCCCACAGCAAGGGACCAGCAAGTCCCTGCTCCAAACAGGTGGATTACAGCTATTTTGAGGAATATCTGTACTGTAAAACTGTGCTCCGAGAACCCCTGGAAAGCTGCTGGCTCCCTGGAAGGGAGGATGCCTCAGAGGCCCTGCTCTCTCCCTCCCTCTGCCCCACAGGCAGAGGTGCAGTTTGTCCACATCTCCCTTGTGTTTCAGTGTTTGACCTTTTGAAGGGTTGGGAGCTGCAGACTGGAATCGGGATATGAATCTTTAATGAAACCAAGTATGTAAACAGACCTACAGGATAGCTGAAGCAGTGTTGGGATGAGAAAATCCCACGTGGTTTAAAAACAGTAGTTCCCAAGCTCAGAATCACAGTCCCACCTCAGCCTGACTGTTGCCTGCAGACAGCAGGGTGCTCGTTTGGTCGCTGCACCTCTGTGCAGAGTCGTGCAGAACACTGTGTTCCTCCCTTGCACAAGCAGGTCTGTGGCTGCCCCCGGGCTGCGAAGGCATCGCCATCAGGGGGACAGGAGCAGGTCCCATGTGGCCAGGCAGTGACCACGATGTGGCTTGCAGTGTGAGATTTCTCTCAAATGCAAAGTTTTCTACCAAGCAAAAGGGAGGCTCGATGCCAGCCCGGTCGGTTCCGTTTGTGACCTGCAGCCCCACGGTGTGCTCTAATACCTCACCTGCTTCCTCGAGACTGAGGCACTACTCTCTGGTTCCCCCTCCCTACTGTCTAGGCTCTCTGGTTCTTCTCTCCCCTCCACGGCCATTTCCTGGATTGGGAATTGTGACCAGCCCATATGTAAAATGAAGCAAATTGTGGAGAAAAGGAGAGGGGATCTTCCACAAAAACCTCCTGTGAGGGAGCATCCTGTTATTTTCCCACCTTGAAGATGGGCAACCGTGCAAGGCATTTTTCCTTCACTGTCATCAAGCACGGAGTAATTATTTACAGAGTTTGTTACAGCAGAGGTGTGAGATGTGCCTTTGGGGTGGATTTTTCATATAGCAGACTCTCTACTTCCACTAGAACTTTAAGACTTTTGAAGTGAAAGTTGGTAGTGACAAATTATATTTCTCCCTGCTTAAAATAAATTTAGTGGGATCTGACGTCCTCCGCTTGGTCTCCATTAAAGACAGTGTGGTCATTCTTAATGACGCCTGTTGGTCTCCAGCTTCTGCTGGAGGTAATGGAGGGTTCCGGAAAGAAATCTTGTTTGTTTTGTAATCTCTCTCCACTTTTTCATGGGACTTGATTTCACACAGCAGTTAAAAACTTACCGAAGCAGATCACCTGTGTGGTGCCTACAGGAAAGAGCACGCGGAGTTGATGCTGCAGCATCAGGCAGTCGAAACCCCTCTGCAGCTCTGGCTCTGCTGACGATGCCTCAGTTACACAGCTGAAATGTGGGGCCCTTGCAGAGGGCTGGGGAAGTAATTTCCAGGCTTGTCTTTGATTGACACATTTAATAATCTGCCAACCCGGGTTACAGCCTGTGTGCGAACACCACGTCCTGCCCAGCTTTGTCTGTACCTCTTGGGCTTTTTACCTCTCACTCTCCTAAACTTGATCTGCCTTTTCCCAATGTGCGCTCTGTAACCCCTGAGAGCAGCAGCCTGCTCAGGCTTTGTTTCCAAAGTGCTCCATGTAAATCCAAGCAGACCATCAGCGTGTGCTGTGCACCGTCAGAGCTGGGCGAGCAGCCACAGCTTCGCAGGAGCCACTGGGGCTTCTGCTGGGGCCGTGTCCTGCAGCTGGGGTGTGCAGCAGCTCTCTTGTCCAAGGTGGAAATCCCTTCCTGTCGTCTCCTCAGACACAGGGAGTGAGATGAAGGATTGTCCTGTTTTGAGAAAACATTCACCCATGGTGCAGTAGCATATGTGGACTGGCGGCAGAGGCAAACAGCCCTGGGCAATGTGTGTATTGGGCTGATTGAACTCTCAGTTCCCTTTACTGCAGCAGTTCTGATCTCCCTGCCAACCCCACCAACTACCCCCACAGGCAGGATTATCTCTTGTTTTCCAAGATCTCATATCACATGTGTTCATTTAGAAGACATTGTTGCTTTCCCCTTTGTTGTTTTGCTGAACCTTGGAATTTTCTCTTTTTTTTATGGATGGAATGGCTTCAGGACCTTTTACCTTTCCAGCAAGTTCCTAACAGAGTTGCAGTATTTCTGGCAGGGTCTCTCCACTGGAGGCCATCCCAAGGCTGGACAGATGACAGTCTCTCCTTTGTGGTCAGGGTGAGATACAGGGGAAGCTTTTGGATCTGCTTTAGTTTCACATTGCTTTAACAGTCATTGAAATCCAGCAAAGGTGTTTCTGGCAGCCAAGGATCAGGGTGGCTACACCCAGTTGGCTCCTTCAGAAGGCCCGAGGACACAGAGCCCAATGGTTTGAGAAAGTTTTAGGGGACTTTTCTTTCCTGGTATTGCTCTGTAACATAATTTCTGTCTGTTCCCTCCTTGCATCCTTCCCCTGCCTAAATTCTGGAGAGCCCCATTCCCATCCCAGCAGCATCTCTCTGTCCTTTTCCATTTGGGACACCATGGGGCTGTTGAGGTCTGGCTCCACAGAATGCAGGGATAAAGTTGGTTCTCTTTAATATCTGGCAGAGGCAGATGTCCTTTGTTTTTTATTTTTTGGGGTTGGTTTTGAGTTTAAAGTCAAGAGCAATTGTGCCTTAGCTCTGCTTTGACCAACCAGCAGCAGAGAGATAATCTCAAAAGGATATTAAAGGTTTAATCATTTTAATTTCGTTTTTATTAAAGTTGGTTGTGACTTTTTTCCTGTGCCCCTAGTAAAGGAGGGGGGGTAACAGAACCATGCCCAAGCCCTCGAGCATGTGCTTAAAGAAACTGCAGCGGGAGGCAGCGCTGGGACGGCCGGGCTGGGGCGGGCAGGAATCTCATCAGCTCCATCCCACTCCAGCCACCACTTGTCCTGGGGAGCTCATGGCTTTCATTAAGCAGAAGGAGAGGAAGCTCTGACAGCTGACTTGTTCTAGAATGTTTTTCTTGTTTGACTGCCACTTAAAGCCCTTTCCACTTAGAAAAAGGGGGAAGTGTCACCAGATGCTGCAGGACAACACTATGAGGCTCCTGGTCCCTCTTCTTCTCTGCTTTTTTCTCCATATCCAAGCAAACTCCAGAGCCAGACTGAAGCCCACCTGTCAGAGCTCAGCATCTCCCTGAGCTTCATTTCCCTTGGGATTCAAGAGTGGCATCCCTGTCTCTTGGCAGCCTGTCCCTGAAGCTCTGCTGCCAGGCCCACTGCACCTTCTACTTCTCTTCCCTGTTTCTCTGTTCCTCTTTCTCCTGCACAGATTTAGAATCAGGAGCTCTTCTGAGGACTTGGCGGTGGTTGTTGAAGTGGTGCAGGTTAAAGACAGGAGTTCTCTCCCTATGAGGGGGGAATCAGTAAAGCTGTGAAGACATTGCAGGTGCTGCAGCATGGTCTCGAGGTGTGTTGGACAGGTCAGATGTCCGTGTGAGTGACATGGGGTTCCCACTGACAGCAAACTCGGCTCATGGTGAAGGTCCCATCAGCGTAGCCATTCTGCATCTGTCCCAGCCTCGCTCCTGCTCAGGTGCTGTGTCTGACCCAACACCTGCTTCTGTCTTCTGGTGGCATGAAGAAAGAGAAACCCTCCAAAACCTTAGACACATGCTCCAACAACTGTTCCTCCACTGCTAGCCCTGATTTATGATGTTTCTCTCACAGACTGTGTTGCAGCAGCTGATATCCAGCACCTTCCTACAGGACTGACTCTTGTAGCCATTGCTGAGCTTCTGTTTCTCCCTTCCTGTGCTACTGGGTTTCAAGTTAAATACCTCTGGAATGAACATGCCTCCTCCTGTGTTCCCAGGTTAATGAGTCGAAAGCGTTTCCTGGCTGCTGTGCTGTTCTTGGTGTAGTAGTTTGGAGTCTCTTCTCTTGTTCCACTGTTGACCTGAACTGAGAGGGGCTGGAGCTCCAGCACAGAGTTTTGATGGTACCTCAGTACCTTCTTCCCTGCTGACAAGCCCCCAGTAACACCCTGGCTGGGGGCAGTGGCAGAAAGGAAAGGTCAGTCATGTTCATCTGGGCACAGGCTTTGTGTTTGGAGGCAGCAAGGATGTTTGACTGGTTTGTAAGTAAACAGTGGAGCAGGGTGAGACCTGGAGGAGCACACTGATGTGCCATCTTGTTTGGAAGGTGAGTTTGAAGCCTGCTGCCACTGAACATGCCCATTTGGGACATAGGCTTCACCGTCCTGCGCAACAGATCCATTTGTTTATAAAAGCTGATACAGGTCTGCAGGGTCATGCTCAGCACTGGAAGAGAATGTCCTTGAACCTTCCTCTCTTCAGGGAACATCCTTGCAGGACATCAGCTCCTTTCCTGGTTGTTCCTGCCTTTCCCTGCCGTGGTTCTCTCATAGTTCATTCTGCTGCAGGAGCACATGTCTGATGGTCTATAACTGGCAGGACTGAAGGAGGAGCCCCCCTGCTACCCAAACCTTGCCATGCAAACCCAATGCACTGCCCAAAATGAAAAAATGCTTTGAGACCTTTGTTCAGAGGAGATGTTACGAGAACAGGAAGTGCTCTCCTCCACCTCTAATCTGTAGATTATGGACTTAATTGCAAGAGATAGGCAGCTTGGGTTCTGAAATGGATTCCTTTTTTTCTGTATGAGCCATAGGCAAAATGAGATTCTGTACATTATCAGGGGGATGATTTGTGACACAAGGTTTTACAGCAGCTGGCTCAGGCTGGCAGTGACCCCTGGCCTGACCCGCTCCAGCATTCCCAGTGCTGTGGTGTGCATGTTGGACCACTCTCCTGGGTCCCTGCTCTGGTCCTCTGTTTGCCTTTACTTCTGAAAGGCACTTGCTTCCTGTCCCTTCTGCGAGGCCTATTGATCCTCTGGTGATGACATTAACGTCCTCAGAACTGCCTGGGAAGGAGCTACCACATGCATTTATTTTTCCACTAAAACTCTAAGATTGGCTAATAACGTGCCTGTCAGCACCAGTGTCCTGCCTGCTCTGAGTGCTTCAGAGGGAAATCTGGGGACCTATGAACAAATAATAACCTACCTCAAATCAAGGTCTCATCCTTGTTCTTACTAAAATTCAGTTCATGCCCTTAAGCAACAGGGTTTCTATTTATTCCAAATACTCAGTTTGCTTTTCGAAGTTGCACATCTCGATGCCTTTGCCATATATTTTGTTTTGACCTCAATGATTTCTTGAGGCCACAAGTTACAAAGGTTAATTGGGAGCTGTATGAGAAATTACCATCTGTATTTCCTTCCAATTTGCATTTTTTTCCCTTTTCCTTGTCAGTCCTTCCAAGAGTGGTGAGTGAGAGAAGCAGTGTTGGTCCAACTCTACCGAACCTTCTCTTGGATGCTCCTGTGAAGGCTACCTTCAGCTCAAAGAGCCTGAGCCCTCTCCTGCTCTGTGTGGGTACCTCCTACCCCTTTTCAGGCTTTTCATTCATCTAGTCACTTCATGAAATAAATAGCAGCGGTTTGGGTTTTTTGTTCTGTTGGACACACGTGCTCTCTCCCCTGTCAGCGTGCCCGGCCTAGGTTTCCAGTGTCCTGCAGGGGTGTGCTGGCCTCCCCACACAGCTGGTGCACCCCGGGCATCCCCACTCAGTGCCCTTCCTGCCCCAGCCTGGGGCCCCAAGCCCCTAAATCTCAGTGCTGCTCTGGGATGGTGCGTGTGGGGCCCTGCATGGGGCCATCGCTCCCCAGGGTTAGGGTTAGAGCACCCCAGGGGCACAGCCCCGTGTCATTTCCCATCTCTGTGTTCGCTGCCACACCTTCCCTGGGAGCAGCTCTTGCATTTGGTTACCAATTAAGCTGAAGCATTCTGGCCTTTTCCATCCCCCTTTCATGGTGATGAAGGTTGAATTAGGGCTGGGTGTTTGGGATTGTTCCCTGGCCTCCGCTGCTACTTTGCTGCCTTCTTTGTGGCCAGACAATGGGATTAATTTGGCCTTTGCCAGCCGTGCTCAGCTCCAGCCGTTCCACTTCACTTGCGCAGCCACCTCTCCCTTCCGCAGCACCTACCGACTCCCTGGCTCCTCCTGTTCTCTTTCTGTGTGCGTGGCCTGGAGGGTCACTCGCGGTTTGTTTTGTGTTGGTCTGGCAGGGTCAGGGTCCTGCTGCTCTCCCCCTGCTCCAGAGGACAGGCGAGGTGGCCACCCGCTGCCCGGCGAGCCCGTCCCCCCGGCCGCAGCCGTGCAGGGCAGCAGCCCCTTCCTTCTGCACAAATTGGCAAGGACTAACCTTGTCATATCTAGTGCGGCGCTCACGGGCGCCTGCCTCCGAGGGGTAATCATGCAGGCATAAATTCGGAAAGTTGCTAAGCTATGAGCAGTCTTATGAGCATTAAAAGTGTCCTCTTTGCCAGAAAGGTCATTCATAACTTGGCTGCGCCGCTGATGTACAGTCAGTGATATTGATTGATTAATGTATAAAAAGCACCAAATCCATTTGCTTCTATGAAAGAGAATAAAGTGCAGTCTACTCTCTCTTTATTTTCACCTCATCCTTTTGTTTGAAGGACGTTTTTTTTTTTCTCTTTTTGTTTTGCCAGCTAGGTTTAAGGGGGTTACAAAAAGCCAGTTTCTGCCAAGTAATGCATTCACAAAGGGAACATTGATTCACATCAGTGTCGCTTGAATTACCCTTAAAGGTTTGCCAAGGAGTTGTTCTTATATTAACCTTCTGTTCATCAGAGACGAAATAAATAAATAAGTCATAAAATCAGCTTCACTGCCCGTGCTGGAGTTGGATGCAAAACAGGAATTTCTCCTCTTCGGAATTTGTACTCCAGGTGCTGCACCTTGGCCCATCTCCTCAGGCTCTTGGCCTTTTCCCTCCTGCAGAGCTGTTCCCCCAAGGCCCTGGTCTGAGCTGGGACAAGTGCTGATGGTTTTAGGGAAGGGGGCTCCTGCAGGGGAGTATTTTTGGAAGGATGTTGTATAACAAGTTCATTTAATCATTGCAAGCATAACTAGAAAGATTTCTATGCAGGACAATGAGACCCAAGGCATTCTGCCCTGGCCAGGGTTGGCATTCTTCTCATTCACCCAAGGTCTTGTTTGTTTTTCTGGACTTACTTGGCCACTTGTAATTAATTATGTGTTGTTCTCATTTTCCTCTGGTTAATTCTGAAATGAGAGACACCTGGGTGCCCATGGACCTTTGTGCAGCAGCACCTCACTTTCCTGTCTCTCCGGGTGCCCTGGCACTGTCCATGTTGGTCCCAAAGTGCCCTGGCTCCCCGTGCGGGCAGCGAGGGCTGCAGGTGTCTGTTGCCTTGGTAGGATGCCTGGCCCGTGGGTCTCTGCAGCAGGAGCTCTGTTGCTTTTTCCCAGTGCTGTTTAACCAAACCTCTGCCTTTTCACTCAGTCCCTGTTCCAAAACTGTGCAGTGCCATTCAGTGATGTTTCTTCTCCAGAGCAGGAGTTTCTTTGGCTTCGCTCTGCATGCCAGGCAGCTGTGCCCATCACATTCATCCAGCAAACACAGAGCTTGGAAATCAGCCCCTTGGAAACATCTCTGCACGAAGTTGTCCCCCCCTGACTGTCACAATGCACCATCCCCAGCACAAGAGTCCATGGCAACCCTTGGGTTCTCCATGTCATTTCAGATAACCTGAGCCTTCCCACCACAAGGGATGCCCTCGCTCATGGCTTCCAGCCTGGCAGTGCCTGGCAGGCTCCTCGGCTCCCAAAGCACTGGCTGGAGCTCAGGGGAGCCCAGCTCCCAAGTTCTGCTCAGACCTGTGGGAGCACTGTGCTGGCTGCACTGTGAGCACCTGGAGCACCCAACAACCAGTGCTGTTGTGGTGGTGCTCAGTGGTGGTGTTCTGGTGGTGCTCTGCACTAGTGCATGAGCCTGCAGGTACCTGAGGTCTCACCAACCTCCTCAGCGCTGCCCATGGGGCACTTTTATTCCAGTGTCTCTTACTGGTGAAGAACGATGGTGATAACCCTGCCAAGCTGTGAGGGTGCATGCTGGGGTGAGCACCAAAGATGGCAGTGTGCAGGATCCCCACGGGATATTCCTCCCACGAGTGTCTCTGCCTACTTTGCCCGCATAGTGCATGTGCTGTGGTGGGCCCAGGACCTTGTGCTGCCAGTTTTCACATCCCCAAGGGGGAAACCCCAAACCCGGGCACGGCTGACAGCAGGGTTTGCACCTCATATTCCCAGGAAAAGCCTTTTCCCCTGTGACTGCTGTGCAGTCCAAAAGGAGAATCATCCTATTTTTTAATCTTTTTCTCCGACTGTGGGAGCACTGCAGCCGGCCGAGGCCCCCTCCCCCTCTGGCGAGGCAGTGAGGATTGGATCAGATGATACGGAGTGTGCATGCTGAGAATGAATCCATTTTCTCTCCTCCATCTCCCCAGAATAAATTAGAATTTGCCTGATTTAATAAAATGGCTTCATCTCTCTGCCATCTTTTCTATCTCCCATGCGTTTCATCCCCACCCCCACTGCAATAGAATAGATCTCTCCTGTGCTGGGTCCCGTTTGGGCAGCGATGCAGGGCGTGGGGTTAGCCAGCACCGCACGCTCTGCCTGCCCAGGGCTCCGGCCAGGACAGCACAGGATTTGTCCCTGTGTCTCCGTTTCCTTATTGTCCAAGGCGGTGGCTGTAATTGCTGTTGAGGTCAGTGTAATTTACTGTCCATCTGTCATAAACCTGCCCTCTCCAGGGATGTGACTGCCATGCAGAGTGTTTGGGGACAGGGAGGGGCTGGGGACAGGGATTGTGCAGCCCGGATTTGCCCCAATGCCGTGTGCGTGTGAGCGCATGGAGCGGGGCTGAGCACTGCCACACACCCCGAGGAGGAATTGTTGTCCAAATTTAGGTGGTTTCACTACAGCCAAACCTTCTTCTGTCGCCTGGATCTGGTAGTTTAATTCCTGTTTCCTAGGCTGATTTTTTTCCTTTCCGTTCTGACACTAATTGCACCAGGCGCGTTGGGAGTGGCGGCTGCTGAGCGGTACCAGCTAAATGTTAAGAAAGGTTTTAAAAACAGACTGAACTCTTCCTTAATGAGGCTCAATCGTGCTCTCCTCCGGGTGGTTTTGTTTTGCTGATCTGTCAGTTTTTCGAGGATTTAATTGCACTTTTTTCATATTAGTCTCTGAAATGGGGCTAAGCAGCTTTCTCTAAAATGCAACACAAAAAGGAGCGATGCTTTCCTGTTTTCTTGCTTTGCTTTCATCACTCCAGGATCATCATCTGCCACTGGCACCTGGGACCCCGCAGTAGTAAAGAATAAAATATGTGAGAGCACAAGTGAAGGGTGGGCTGCACTGCTATGGTGGCACCACAGCTGGAAACCCTTGCTGGTGGTACCCTTCACCTCCTGGCTCCTCCATCTGTCTCCAGTTGGGTTGCTACTTAACGCTAGTCCTAGACCTTCCTAATGTTGGGTTTGAAGGGAGAGGTAGGAGGCAAAGGCTAAACTAGTTAGTCCAGTGTAGCTCAGTTCCTGCAGAAATGACACAAAAATGAGTCAGAACCAAGCAGTGCTGCAACGCTCTGGAATGGTTGTAGGCTCCTGGAGCAGCAGAGTTTGGCAGAGCCTCTGGAGGGCTCCAAGCCCAGGCCCTGCTCAGAGACAGGCCAGCCAGGGCTGTCTCTGCTGGGGTCTGAAGCATCTCCAAGGGGTGGAGACACCCCAGCCTCTCTGGGTCCCAGTGTCCAGCTGCTGCAGGGCAGGGGATGCCAAACAGATGATGTTGGGATGGGAGGGGGCAGGAGAGAGCAGGCAGATGTATCCATGAGGCTATTATCTTTATGGCACAGAGAAAACACATTTGAAGCAATCAGCATGGAATTCTTAATGGCTCCACTTCCTCGTGCTCTCCTCACGGGACAGGCTGCACAGCAGCCAGGGCTACTGGGGCTGCACAAGCCCTGCCACGCACTGCTTTTAACCAGTGCTTTGTTTTGCAGAGATGCACAAAGCTGCTGCTGAGTTTCCTGAGGATGCTGATGAACAGCAGAGCAGTGAAAGCTCCAAGCCACGCAGCAGTGACTCTGCTTCCTTAGCCTGCAATTTATTTTTCCATCTCTTTGCAATTACATCTCTTTTTTTCCACTTTTTCTTCCTTTCCTCTAGCTTTGTTTCTTTTCCTCTTTCTTCTTTTTTCATGTTTATCCCTTAAATGTTTCAGTCTCTTATTTCTAGTCTCAGCCTAACAAAGCCTGTTTTCTTTTCTTGTTCCGATGTGTGCCTGCCTCCCTGTGAGCTCCCAGCACACCTCTCATGAGGATGTAAAATCTAAGAACCAGATCTTTGAGATTTCAAAATAAAATAAAAGTAAACTCTGCTTTAAAAACACTTTAGCAGGAAAGCCAGGCTAATTGTAAATCAATGAGTCTTAAAATGCAGCATTGATCTCCAGTTAGAAGTTTGAAGGGGAAAGCAGTAATTACTGTACTGAAGGTAGATTTTTTTTTTCTCTTAGCAAGTTCTGGGCAGAAGGAAGGCTCATTAGGGCAGCACTTCAGAATCTGACTAATTAGTTTAAAAAGTACTTTTGTGGTGCTATTCCCATGGCTAGAAATTATTGGAGTCTTCACAGATTTATAGTTCTGCTCTGATAAAGTTTGATTTATTACTGTGTTTGGTGGGGAAGATCCTTCCTACTCAGTCACTTGGGGGAAGGTCCAGAGTGGGGATCAGGCCAGGAAGGATTGGTGTGGGCACGTGGGGCCCCTTGCCAGCAGGGAAACCTCGGCCCAGCAGGATGGAGTGTGAGGTCTTTGTGAACACTCTGGCCCATACCCCAAAAGAAAGCAGAGCAGAAGTCTGGGAGTCAGAACAGAGGCTCTTACTCCTTGTGAACATCATTGGCCTCCTGTCCAGTTACCTGCAAGTCCCTTGCTCCCAGGGGGAGATGGCTCAGAAGGTCTCTCAGTCTGTGCCATGCCGTGGCCAGCTCTGTGCTGTTTCGTTGGCCCATTCGCCTGTGCCACCCTCCTCAGGAAGGCAGGACTGGTGTGCCAGGACTGTCAGGCTCCCGTAAGCCCATGGCCTTTCTCCATGGGTTTTCCAGCTAATTCCTCCCATGAGCAGTGTGATCCTGCTCTCCTTTTCCAGGCTGAGGCAGAGGAAGTGGCTGCAGGCACTCCCTGGGATGTGGGTGCAGCTTCATGTACGTGGTCTGGGTTTGCTCTGGAAGGTGCAATAGGGCAGGAGTATCGAGGGCTTGTTGTTCCCTGACTAAAGTATGCTCATTTGGGGAGCCGACCCTGGAATTAGCATTAATCCGTGTGCAGGAAGGCTTTGTGGCATGGCTGGTGAGCCCATCTGCCCCTGGGGAGCGAGTTTGTGCCCTGCCAATCTCCCCAGTGTGTTAAATCAGGAGAGTTGCACCATCTGACTTGTCAATCCCATACCTCTGGCTGTGGCTGTTCCTACTCACCAGACTAGATAAATATTTTCACAGAAATGATTCAGTTTGCGTGGACTGTCATAGATCTGATTCTGCAGGGGAGGAAAGGGGAAGGTCTCTGGAGGCAGAAACCCCTTGTGTGGCAGAAAGCCTGCTGGGAAGTCAGCTCAAGAAGAATTAGAAACCCTTTAAATAAATGCTTACTTGACATGACTCTGTCTCCCCCAGTCTAACAAGCAGGGAAGCGAATGGCAGCCGCTGGCCAGAAATTGATTGCATTAATTGATATGCCAATAAGAGAGCTTGTTACATCCGCCATTGGTTAGGAGGCCGGCTAACAAGTCCCGCTGATCAATGGAACCAATAAAGATTTCATCCATTAATGAGCAACATGGTAATTAATGTTATCCATAAACCAATTAGCCTGGGTAGCTAATGTGCTGGTTAGCACAGTGAGTGGTGGGGCTGTGGGTGGGCACAGGCCGGCTGGTGCACAGGGGACATCACCTCCCCTCTATGAAGGAGACATCATCACCTCTCTGGTGTGACCGTGGGGCTTGGAGCAACAGCCAGCTTACCCTGGGCCTCCCAAAGGGAGGGAGCTGAGAGGGTGCCTGGTGGGGTAGGTCAGATTGCTTGGAAAGGGGCATGCTTCTCTATATTTTCAAGGCACTTTCAATTATTTCTGTCACTTTTTGGAACCTTTGTGTAACACACAAGCACCTTTTCCACTTCTTCTATGTTTTTGGAGATGCACAGGTTTCCATAACTCATGTTCTGTGGTGTAAGGCAGCATTTGGGTTCTTGCTCTGTCCCTGGGAAGCTGCTGGAACCCCTCGACCCTCACCAGCTGCAGCTGCTGCTGTGCACAGCCCTGCACTGGGCTTTCCCCACAGCACCAGTACCAATAACAGTTTAACACAGCTAACAGTGTGCAGGCTGAAGGCTGCTGCCTTAATCCACTTGCCAGGAGCTTGCCCCAAGTGCCAGCACCTCTGTGGCATCTGGGCTGTCTATAGGGATCAGGACAGGAGGTGCAGGAGCAGCCCCAGGCCCTGGGCAGCATCAGTCCCACAGGCTCCACCGTGGAGTTACCTTGGATTGTTAGATATTGACCCTGGGAGACCCCTTGTGGATTCCCTAATTGAAAATTAATACCGGATCAATGCCACGAGCAATTTGCATATTGATCATAAACAACTCTGAAGGCACCAAGTGTGTGTGGAATCGATAGAGCTCTCGAGCAGGCTGCAGGGAGAGTGTCCCCGTGCCGAGAGCCTCGGCGGCTCGTGCTGGCCAAGTTCAGTGAAGGCGATGGAGGTGTTGGGGCAGGGGTGGTTTGCACCAGACTGGAGTCACAGCATGGCGTTCACAGCCTTTTCCTGTGGTTCCCTTTGGGAGAGGAAGGAAAAGAGGCTGTTTGTTTGTGTATTTTAAACCAAATGGCCACAGCTCAGAGGCATCCCAGGGAGTGGGGGACACAGCCCCACTGGCACACAGCCTTCCCTCCCCACCTGCCACGTGCAGCCAAGCTTGCAATAGAAGTTTCCAAAGGCAGAGGCGATGTTTTTCTGAGGACAGCAGAAGGGAACTCAGCAGTGATTTTTCCCCGGCATTTTCATCTTAGGTTTGCTCTGTGAGGGCAGTATTTAGAACCTTCTCTGTCTGCTCAGGACATTCACTGGTTATTTCAGAATGGTTTTGGGCTGAACAGAACAAATATTTTGTATCAAACTCAAATTAACCCCAAAAACTTAATCTGAGAATCTGTAACTCATCCTTGGAAGCTCCTGGCACAGAGGGATCCCTGTGGGCAGGGAGATGAAGCATATGGAGAGGCAGTGCCTTACCTGCTGCTCTGCACAGGTGTGCGGTGCGAGGCAGCGCCTCAGACCCACCGGGGAAGCACCTCTGGCCTGGCCACAGACAGAGCACAGGGAGCACAGAGAGGGCAGGACTGGAAACCCACATCCCAAAGTTGCTGCTTACTTTAGGAGCAGCCGGCAGCTCCAGGAAGTCGCTGTGCATCTGATTAGCGCGTTACAGAGCTTTCATTGACTCGGCTCTGCCGTGCTGATGAACTGAGGCTGGGGACAAGCGCCTGTAATTGAGAGAAATAAATTCTTATCACAGGCCTCTGCTGGAGTCACCACCTGTGCATGCGCCTTGCTCCAGGTTCCAGGAGTGGATCCAGTCCCTGGAGCACCTGACATGCTCTTGTTAGTGGCAAGGACTGCAGACACCAAGCATCATCCTGGGGTGGCTGAAAGGTTCTGTCTGCCCAGGTCACTGGCATGTCCCACCTGGTGCTGCCTTCCTGCTTGGCTACAGGCTGGCAGCTTGAGAGCCATCAGTGTCTCCTTGGGAGCTGCTCTGTGCTCTTCCCTTTTTCTCAGTCCTCTGTGTTTCACTTGGGAGCTGGAGCAGCTGTTCTCCATTCTTACCTGAGGTCTGATGGCAAGTGGAAGATCCTTCGCTGATGTGTGTCAGGAGACACGGGCATCACAGGGAAAAGGGTTTTGCGATGCTTCAAAAAGAATAAGAATTAAGGTATAGTTTCCTTGAAAAGAAGCCCTTCTGCTGTTTTAAATTAAAAGGAAAACAGAAGAGGTCCAGGGTCACAGGGCTGTGGTGCAAGGCTGTGGTGGGCAGCCCTGTCCCCACTGCAGTGGGGCTGTGCTCGGCTTCCCTTGGCTGCTCGCAGCCCCTGTAATTTTGCCCGTTCTCGGGGCCGTGGATGGGCTGCTGAGTGCGTGCGGCGGTGGGGAGGTGAGTGGAAAGGCTTCACTTGACATTCCCTGACCTCCCGGTGCAGCTGAGTGCTGGAGAGCCAGCGCTGAAATTGCAGTCGCTTTCAATTACCCGAAGCCAAGAGAGGTGGAGAAAAAGGGGCTGTTGGCTCCAGGAAACTGAAGTCGCTGCTGCTGAAAGCTCATTAGTACAAGGGGGAAAGCAATTACTGACGTTTTGCCAGTGCCACTAACCCAAACCCAGGGACGAACAACCCAGGCCAGGCAGTGGCCAACCCTGCAGGGTGACGTGGGACCCCTCAAGCATGGCCTCAAGGCCAGCTCCGTGGCTGCGGAGCAGTGGGGCGTCTCCCCCCCCTGTTCTCCTCAGCAGGTGTTTGTGCATGCAAGAGCTCACCTGTGTTTCCTGCTCCCTCTTCTGCACCAGCCCCAGTGATGTTTGTTTTTGGAGAGTTCCGAGGGTGCTGGCACAGGAGCCAGCAGAGAGGTGATGGCGTGGGAATGAAGACTCCACAGGCTGTCAGCTGACAGGCCTGGAAGTGGGGCTCTGGCTTTGAGGGGCTGCCTCGCTGCCATGGCCTCTGTTCTTCAGCCATTCACACCAAAAATGGCATTGCAGCTCTACCAGGCTGGTTTTTCTGCCTGGTGAGCCTGCACAGGTGTTGCCCTTGTGCTACAGGAATGTGTGTCCAGCCTGCTGGGTGTATTTCCCCTGTCCTTCTCAGGGCTCTTGGGGACGCTCAACTCCTAACTTTGAAGTCCCCTTAAAAGCTTAAAGGCTCTCTGCAGACATGACTTTGGTTGCCACTACAGTAACCCCTCTCGTTCCACAATGCTGGTAGTGCAAGCATCCCTGCTGGCTCCCTCCCTCCTTCCTCAGAGTCCTAGAGAACCGTGTAGGTTGGACAAGACCTCTGAGGTCACCGAGTCCAACCTTTGACCAGTCACCACCTTGTCAACTAGACCACAGTGCTGAGTGCCACATCCAGTTGTTTCCCCAACCCACTTTGCCTGGAGGCAGCAGCACATCTGCGGGTGATCCTCTTTCATTTTTTATCATACATATTATTTATGGCCATTTATGGTTTCCCTTGTTTGGGGATATTATTACTTCCTAGAAATAAGGTCCAGGAAGAGCTCCGCAACACGGAACTGGGATCTAGTCAAGAACAAACCGACCAGACCATGGGTGTCAGACCCTCTAGGACTCATCCCATGTACAAACGTTCACTTAGAACTGTTGGTCTTTTTTCCTTGTTCTTTGTAACAAAAAATTTTCCTCCCTGGGGACGAGAAGTGACGATTTGCCATGGATGCTGTACCTGGCTGTGAACCTTCTTCCCTGCCCTGGATCTGCCCCACCACTCCCCTTTGCTGCCCCATGTCTGTGTTGGGAGCTTGTGGTACCACGGGCTGCAGGGATATTTTAATTGTCCATAAACGAGGGCACTGCAATTATGGCTTTCCCAAGTTTTTAGCTGAGCTTAAAAGAACTCCAAACATGCTGAGATGGGGAAACAGCTGGGGAGGGGGAGAAAGAGGGTCAGCAAGACATTAATTAACTTTTCCTTGGAGCCATACCATGGAGAAGGGAGAACAGAGTAGGAGTTGTAGGATTTGTATATTTAAAAAAAAAACTAAGCAGAAAGAGGACATTTTAGTGCTTCATTTAAGTGTGGTTTGTGAGGATGATGCGTTAAGGTTGTTAGGAGCTCTCCTGTGCATATTCAGCCCCTAAGGCTAAGCATGAATTAATTATAGCTCATTTTTGTTATAGTTACAGTGTTCTCAAGATGTACCTTGTTGCGAAGTTGCTAAAGTTGGCTGTTAACTTCAGTTTGGCATCGGCACTGGTTTTGTTTGTGGATCTCCACAGTTTTTCTGGTGTGAGCCTGTTATTTCCAGTGAGCACAAAGCATCTCTTGCTCTGCTAGTGTGCTCTGCCGAGGGCCTGCAGTACTTTGCTCTGATGGAACAAGTGACAGGATAAAGGGAAATGGCCTCAAGTTGTGCCAGGGGAGGTTGAGGTCATGTATTGGGAAAATTCCTTCTTGGAAAGGGTTGTCCAGCCATGGCACAGGCTGCCCAGGGCAGTGGTAGAGTCACCATCCCATGCAGGGTTTAAAACCCATGTCGATGTGGTACTTGGGGACACGGGTCAGTGGAAGCCTTGACAGCGCTGGGTGAACAGTTGGACTCAATGATCTTAGAGGGCTTTTCCAACCCAAATGATTCCATGATTCTACAAAACCTGCCATTGTCTGCTCGAGCAGTTCCACCATGTGTCCTTAGCAGAAGGCCAGGGTTGCCTTCCCTCAAAAAGTGGGGCTGGGCACCTGTCCCCCAGGCACCTTTGCTGTGCTCCTGCCTTGTCACCTCTGCCACCGAACTCCTCCATCGCCTTCCTCCCATCGGTTCCCTTTGTCCCACAGGTCTCTGTGGAGACTGCTCTCTGCTCTCCGTGCAGACCTGGAGCTGGAGATGGGCTCTTTTGTTTTGCTGTTTGATCTGTGTTTGTGTTTTTGCATGCATCTCCTTTCCAGCTGATTCCAGTTTGGAGCTAGGTTAAACTGTGCAAAATACTGTTTAAAAGAAAAAGAGAAAGGAACTTGTCAAGATGCATTTGTTAGATCACGTTTAAAATGAAACAGAATTGAAGGTAGTTTTTGTCCAAGAAAGGAGAGGCTGAAAAGCCGTCAAGCCGCAGGAGAAAGCCCCTCCTTTGTTGTCCTCCTGACATTGAAGTGTAATTTTTCATGGTTATTTGGACTGGAAAATGGGGGGAAAGGGAGAGATGGGCTTGCGATTATTTCCCATAAATGACAACACAATCACATCACGCTCGACTAAAAACATGCTCAAGGAATTTGCCTTTTTTTTATATTTCATATGTGAAAATAACAACAACCTTTCTAGTCCTGCTGAAATTAAAGGGAGTAAGTCCCTGTTGGGTTTTGCTGGCTTAAAATATAACCCAGTTTGTGAAAAACATGGACAGCCTTGTTCGCAGGGAGTGGGAGAACGGCAGTGCTCTAAGCGGGAAAGGGTTCTGGGTTGTGCATGCTCCAACCCTGGGTGTGTTGAAGGCCAGGTTTGATGGGGCTTGAAGCAACCTGGTCTAGTGGAAAGTGTCCCTGCTTATGTAGGGAGTTCAGAACAAGACGGTGTTGAAGCCAAAACTATTCTGTGATTCTCTGATGTCAGCAGTTTCTGTTGGTCCATGAAAGCAGCAGAGGTGCTCTGGCCATGCTCTGGAATGGAGCTGTGTGGGGAATAAGTGTCATTAAACCAAGGTGCACATTATTATATTGTTTTCCTGCAGCTCTTTGTCAGGTGGGACTCACCCATCACCTTTGCATCCAGGCTGGAACTCCATGGCATTCCTCTCGCAAGCTTGCCTAGTGCTGCCTTTGCACTGCTTGGAGTCCTGCTTTTCCTTTCAGAAAAACAGTAGGAATGAACAAGTTGATGCAGAGTAATCCCGTTAGGAGCTGGCACAGATAGTATTGCAGCACATATGTGCATCCAAGTGGTAGCTGAGGTCAGGCCCCCACCTGGGCTCTACCTCTGCTCTGTTACCCCAGCAGAGTGCACTGGGCCCACGGGCATGGGGCAAGGTGGAACTGCCCTCCCTGTGCCTCTTGGTGACCCTTTCTGAGTCGGTGACCCTGGCACAGCTTGGGAGCAGCTGAGCTCATCCTGGGCTTCCAGGATGCAGGAGGGCATCGACTCACTATGGACCTCCCTCCTCCTCCCCAGGAACCCGAACCTCTCTACCCAGGGCCCTGGGGGACTCATGTTTAAAGTAGTTGAAAGCACTTGAACTTGTGGCTCGGGCAGGCTGGTGGGACCCGGCAGGGCAGCCCCTCGCCCCTGCAGCCGTCAGCCAGGCCTCAGTCCTGTCTTTCTGTTGGCTTTTTTGGCTACTTATCCTGAAAAAGAGAGCGTCAGAGATTCTTTTTGTTCCAAAGGAGAGACCCTGTGTACAATTAAAACTTGTTTCTGGTAAACCTCATTCCAGGAAAGATGAGCTTTTAACAAAAGGCTTTTGACAGCTGCAGGGTATTTCATTTTTTTAATGCCGAATGAAAAATCAATACATTTTTCTAGGTTATACATATTCAGAACAGGCTTGATATTTCCATTATAATGGAAAATGGGTGTCTGCACATCTCGCCTGTCAGAGCTGCACCGCCACATTTTCCAAGCCACTGCTAAATATTTCAAACCTGATTTGATTGTGGTTCATGACAGCTAATGTTTCTCAGCTCTCGAGCCTGCCGGAGGGTGGAGAGGCAGCGCACGCTCTTTCCCATGCCTGCATTTCCGCCACCAAAGAAATGCCCTTTATCCCTTCGGATAAGAGATCTGGGTTTGTTAAGGAAAACCCGGCTGGGAGAAGGAGAGGTGAGAGGTCTTGGGCTGTTCAAGCTGATCTGGATCCCATCAGCATTTGCTGACTTCTCCAGCTCTCAAACTTCCTGGGTTCGGGAAGGGACAGACCTCAGTGGTGTGATCCTGTGCAATTGCACACAGCAGCTTGGGTACAGTTTGGTGTGCGACTGAGTCAGAGGTTCCCTGACCTCTGCAGAAGTCAGATACTTGTGATTTTCCAGACTCTTTTCCTGCTCTTTCCCCTCCTCTCCCCCCCACCCCCCTGCTTAGTGAATGGTTTAATTCTAAATTAAAAGGAAATACTGCTCTCTAAAATGATTTATTCATGAAGGAAGCAAAGACTTTGCCTAGGATTTTGCATGGGGCAGGTGGGTTGGGATGGAAGAGGAGCTCCTTTGGCTCCACAGGCTACAATTCCTTGCTCTCTATGTTGACCTGAGCCCTGTTAGTTGGAAAATTCCTGTTAAAAGCTATTAATAAAGCACTATGGACTCAGGGATGGAGCTCTGGCACGGGAACCTGTGCAGTGTGTGTTGTTTGGATTCCCCCCACATAAATCCCACAGCAACAGCTCTAGCACCTCTGAAGTCCCAACAGCATGTGCAGCCTTTGGGAGGAGGGGTCATGTAGCAGTGAAAAGGTCACGGTGGTTTGGAAGTAAATTCCCTATGTCTTGCTGAGCACTGCTTGATGAGCCCGAGGAGCTGATCTCGGGGTGCTCTGCGCTCTGCCGTGGTGGCTCCTGGGGCTGTCCCACAAGGACAGCGCTGGCCTCTGGGCATGGGCAGCGTGGCACCAGTTCGCATGGCAGTGGGAGCTCCTCGTGGTGTGCACTGGGCTGAGGGGAGGAGCAGACCTTTCCCTAGCAGATGTGCTGCTGGCCTTGTTCTCGCAGAGGGATGCCCCGAAGGAGTACAGGGGGTGGATGGTTGGGTGCCTTCACACAGGAGTTTGCTTTCCAGGCTGCGCTGCACCATGGAGCTGCCGCTGTGGCTCAGCAACTGCGGGGAGTGTGGGCACAGACCTTTCAGGAGCAGGAGCTTTGCTGCTTTTACTGTCAGTGCTGAGCTCTGCTTGGTAGAAGCTGGGTGAAACATGAGTGTGGGCATTGGAGGCAAGTTCTCGGTGGGTCAGAGGCCAGTGCAGCATGCAGAGCCAGCCCAGGGGTGGCTCTTGCCCTATCCCTGGGCTCAGTGGAAACACTGGTGGCTGTGCCACAGGCCAGACTGAGCATGGTGAGCAGAGCAGCCTCAGCCTTCCGGAGAAGTCTGCTGGAAGGCAATCACGAAGCAGATGGAGTTAGCGCTTTCCCGTCCCCGGGGCTCTGTGCCAGAGGCCCTGGCAGCAAGGAGATGAGCAGGGATGGTTCCAGGACCTACCCAAGCTCACTCAGAGCCTCCCTGGGCACATGTGCTAGACTCTGCTCCCTTCCCATCCTGCTTTAGAAAAATTACTTTTCAGAAAAAAAACGGCTCGGGCTGGATCAGGAGGAAGGTTCGCAGCTGGATCTGCTCCCTGCCCTCTGCCTAGCACGGGGTGTTGAACCAGGAGCAGTTCCCAGCCCAGGGGCTGGGGAGTGCTCAGAGATGTGGGGGCTCAGTCCAGACTGGTGACGGATGGACACGAGGAGCTGCAGCCCCAGCCGTGCTGGTGACTTGCTGTTTGTAGCCTTGTTTTTTAATAATTTTCTCCCGTTATTGATATTCATAGCTCACATTTTTCCGGTTACTCTCCGCCTGGGCTTTCATCCATTTTAAAGAGCTATTTTTTCCCTTGTTGATGATGATGATGGTATAAAGACAGATGGTGTAACTGCTTATGAATGTCCTGTTTTATTCCCCTCGAACCAGACAGCACACTGGAAGACACGTATTATTTCCACATGCTCAGGTTAGAGCCCAGACAGCGGCTGAGCCTGGCTCGCCCTTCCTCTTCCTCCCATGCCGATGCTGACACCTCCGGGTCGCAGCCGGGAGTGCTGCTGCGCCAGGCGCCCTTTGTTGTACAGCAGGGCTGGGGGCTCTGGGCCAGGGGCTCAGGGCTGGGGGCTCTGGGCTGGGGGCTCAGGGCTGGGAGCTCAGGGCCAAGGCTGGGGCTGTGTGGTGCCAGGGCCGGGGCAGTGGGTTATGGGCTGCGGGCTGGGGGCAATGGGAGCTGTTTCCTCACACTGTCCAGGGGGGCCTCAGAGCACCTAAGCCAGCAGAGAATGGTTAAAATGATTATTTAAGTTAAGTATAGGAACCCATTAACAATGGTTTTTAATAAAACCAGCTAAAATCTGCTTCAACAGCAGCTGCCCAAGCTGAAGAGACACTTCTGCCCTGTGTGAAGTGGTTTGAAGGCACCAGGGTGATGGGGTTGTGGTAGGGATGGTTTGTTGTGGTTTTTCCCTAGAGTGGAAAAAAGATTGGAATTTTAATTTCTGGAATGTGAACCCAGCTGCTGGTTTCACAGTCCTTCTCCCAGCAAACTTGAGCACTCATCTCACATGGCAAACTGCCCATCTCACCCCTCCACCAGTGATATGTGTCTTTCTACATGCTGGGTGCCTTTGTCACCACTGCCACCCATCTCCCCTCTCACTCCCAATTTAGGCTGTCATATCCTCAAAGGGCACTGCTGAGTATCTGCAAGCTGCTAATACATATTTTTAATCTGAACTTCTAGCCCTTTGTTAGGAGGAGGATGGGGCTTGGTGCTTGAACTGGTTAGGTGGTTCAGGTAAATCTCAGGATAGCGTGGGTTCATGGGGTTTACCATGACCAGATAATGCGAGTTAAAATTCTAAACTATCCTGCCTAAAAATGGGTGTAATGGCCTAAAAGTGCCCTTTTTTATCTGTAACCACTGTCAGTTACAGGGACTGTACATTAATAGCCACAGTAGTAGATGACAATGTGGCTGTTAGACCCCGGTGTAGGCGCTCTCACTCCCAGTGTCCCAGCTGACGAGGTGGGGCTGCCCCACACCAGCCTGGCGCGCTCTGGGCTGGACCACGGCGCTCTGTGTTTTGTTCTGAGCTTTCAGCACTTCACTGAGAGTTTCCTCTGTGCTTTTGCACCTGCGTGGTGCTGCTTGGGTTTGCAGACTCTTCCCCTGACTGGGATGAAGGCAAGACTGCCGGCATGGCCCTCCTGTGCCTCATGTCTGGGCTGGGGCTGCAGCAGACCACGCTGCTCCAAGCTTGGTCTGAGCAGGAGGGATGTGTCTGCAGTGGACTCTGGCATCTTGGTGACCAGGGTCAGTACTGCACCATGTCAGTGGGGCAAAGAGCTTGAGAGGGGGATGAGGAGGAAGGATGAGGCTGAAGGTGCTGGAGGCTCCGGTCACTCCCTGATGATTCTGTAATCCCTGACATGGCTGGTTGGAACCTTCTTGTGTAGACAACCATGTCACTGTACATGACACCTCAGGGGACCTCAGTAGCTCCACGTGGTAAAAGTAGGCGAGGTTCTTTATTTTGTCTTCATCTCTCACTTGTTTCCTCTGCAGTTTCTGCCTTGACCAATAAGCAGGTGTGTTGGGAGAGCACTGGGCGCTGTTGATACCTGCCACCCAACACTTGTGCACAGCCTTAGCTGTTGCTCTTGCTCTTTGGCAGCTACATATTCTTCAGTTCTGCCTTCCATGTCTGTGTCACACTTTCTGTTTTTCTTGTTTCAGAAGAACCCAGTGAAGATGTGGAAGGGCCCAGTGAAACAGGTGGCGATGCTGAGGAACCTGCCAAGGAGCAAGAGAGTGGAGGGGACAAGGACCAGAGTAAATGGACAGGTATGATTCTGTGATATAGCAGAGATAGTTTTTGGTCCATCATTTTCTTTAAATCCAGGAAAGAGAGGTGGGCAGAACAGTGGTCCACGAAACCCTTTTTAACTGACCACAGCGTGGCAGTGTCAGTGTGGCATAAGTGTCATCCTTTGTGAAGGCTGTGGGCATAGCTTCTTGACATACTCCATAGTTTGGGTTGTGGTGGGTCATGCGTGCCCCCGCTAAGCCCCAGGCTGGCGCTGGGCCCTGGGTGCTCGGGGACTGGGCCCGGGCAATGGGGATCAACAGCTGGGAGAGGAGGAGGGAGAAGGGCTGACCCCTCCTGGCAGCAGCCAGCACCTGGTTGGATTTAGCATATCATTTGATGATGGTGTGATTGTCCTACTCTGGAGAGGGCCATCCATCTTCCACGCTCATGTGGCCCTTGCTGACTGCTTCAGCCTGGGTGCAGCACCCGAGGTGCTGAAGGTGGCATTCATTTTCCTTGGCCCAGGACACAGCAGTTCTGGCTCCAGGTCCCATTTGGTTGGCAGGCTCAGCGTTGGTGTGTGTGGTGCCTCAGTCTGCAGAGACCCTTCTTCCTGGCAGCCTTCTCCTGCTGTGCTCACGGTTGCCTCTGGGTGAGCCCCAGACAATTTGTCTTGCATTGTCTTCCCAAAATGGAATGTGGTATTTCACCTCTGCAGTTAATAATCTCAGCCCATCTCAATCTCAGTCAGTGGAAGATGTGTCCTAATTGGTGGAGAGAGCAAACTGGGCCTTGTGGGCTGTTTGTGCTCTCAGTATGGGCTGCACTCACTGAGGTTGCTCTGTGTGTTCCTTCCTGTCACAGACTGATTCTTAACCCAGAAGTGCAATCTTGCTTGGCTGTAGATGGTTTTTAGTCTCAATTCATTGTGTGGTATTGTGTGATCCTGAGCACAACCATTTTGTGAAGTGTCACAGAAAGAGGTAAGTATTGTTTATTGATTAAATCTCTTCAGGGCTAAATAGGGCCTTTTGCCCAAACCTGAGGCACTTAAAAAGGCTGATCTGTGTGAAAAGATTGTATCTCAAAATACGTAAGGAAAAATAAGGAGCCTGCTTTTTGAACCCTTTTCTGTCCAGAAGCTCTGAATTTGGATGGTTTAATTTCTTCACCCTGACAGTGAAATTCCTAACCCAGTGTTTGTGAGGCAAGGAGCAGATTAGAAATGGGACAGCTCCATGGGGTCTGCCAAGGGAACTTCGTGAGTAGGGCACAGAGCAGGTGTGTGAGCCCACGGAGAGTGGAACCAGACTCATATGAGCCAAGGTGTGTGTGATGTGCTGGTGCCAAACTCAGGCCCTGCTTCCAAACATGTAACAGCACCACCCTGAACCTCAAAGCCAGATAATGTTCCCAGCTGTTGCTGTCCAGCAGGTGTGCAAAGCAGGCACTACACCTTGATTGTGTTTCTTCTCTTGTCCCTCAAGGAACATGACTGTGTTGACAGGTCCTCCTGAACCTCAGACATGGGAAGGAAGGGGGAAGCTGGGTCAGGTTGTTCCAACAGCCCCGGAAGAGAAGTGCACAGGGACACAAAAACCCGATGCAAGGGGAGCCATGAGCAGGGAGGGGAGCAGGCAGTACTGGGGGGGAGCTCTCCTTGGAGGAGTTGGAGGTTGCCACCACCACTGGCCTGCCCTCAGCAGCAGGGGAAGGCCGTGACCACGGTGGCACAAAGCGAAGGAGCTCGGAGCCTTCTCGGTGTTTGCCTTCACTGAGCGGAGCAGCACAGCCTGTGCCAGCAGCACGTGGGGAGAGCCTGTCCCCAGCTGCCAGGGAATGGGCCACAGAGCACTTGGCCATGCTGAACGTTGTCCCTGACCTGCTCTGCTGTACCTGGGTGTTGGGAGACAGCGCCTGGAGCATATCAAACCTGCCAGCTGCTCTGTCTTGTGCTGTGCGGAGCAGAAGGGAGGTGTGTCGAGGGACAGACACAGGGCTTGTCCCTGACCGAAGGAGTGGCTGGGGAACTGTACACCTGCCATCTCTGCCCCAGATTTTCCCAGGAATTGACCAAACAACTGTTTGTAAGTGCTGATGGGAAGATAATGAGATGAGGAACAGTCAACACAGATTTGTCGAGAGCAAATCATGTCAACACGACCCAATTTCCCTTCGTGTGAAGAAGGTCCTGTTTGGATTCAGAGTCTCTTTGGGAAGGCCTTCGATGCCACTTTTCAGGACAGGCTGAAATGAAGCACAGACATTGTGGTGTAGGTGACAATATTGTGCCATTGGTGGGTTTCATCAGTACTGGAAAGCTCTCCATTCCTGAGCCAGGGTGTTGGGGAGCCTGGGCAGCAATTTCAGAAAGCCCAAACAGCAGGAACAACCCAGAACAGAGCAACATCAGTCAGGGGAAGAAAATGTAATGAACAGGCTTATTTGACCCAGAAAAAAGACCAAAGAGGAGAACAAGATAAGTCTTGTGCATGAAATGCTTCTAAAAGGAAGGAAATAATTTGTTGTCCATGTTGAGGATACAGACAACAAGACACAAAGGGCTTAAATTGAAAGGAGAAAGACTGATGTTAGATAACAAATTTTAAAAAGTCCTCCTGTACAGCCTGTGGCTTAAGCACTAGAGTGAGTTTTCTGGGAAGGTTCCTCAGAGGTCTTTCAAGAAGATTAGAGGCAATGAGGCAGGCTCAGTCTACCCTGCTTTGGATGGACTGGCTGACCTTCCGAGAAGCCTCTGAACCAGGTGACTCTGTGAAGATGGAGATGGGGGCAGGAGAGGTGTGGGCTGAAAGCCAGTGACAGGGCATGTGAAAGGGGAGAGGGACAGACCCTTCTGCTGCTCACTACCTGCGATTTGATCATTACAATCCTCAGCAATTTACTCCCCTTTGTGCTTTGGTTTCCTCACTGCACTCAGAGGATTTATTTCTTCCACTTTCTTAAAGGTTTGCAAGATCTGTAACAAGACACTGAGTTCCTTTGCCCATCTCTCTGCCCCAGCCCAGGGGTGAGGGTCTGCACTGCAGTGGGTACAGTCCAGGCACAGCCTGTGCTGAGGTTAGTGTCAGCACCAAGGAGAAAACCTCTGTTTTCATTGTAAACTTGTCAAAATGTTTCAACTGCAAAATAAATTTATTGATTCGTTCTTTGTATTTATTTTAAAATGGAACAATATAAAACAGAAACATTTTTTTAGGTGATACTTTTCAATTGAATATACACGGGGAAAACTCCGTCCCATATAAGGACCCATTGGATCTTGATTTTCACAGACATCTCAGCGGTTTCTGGAAGGTTCTGGAAGGTGGCAGTGCCTCCACACTGGAGCAGGGAGATGCTGTGTGCCTGATGGTTCAGTGTTAGACATTATCTTGCCATGACTAATGTGAGATTTACCACAAGCAAACCAGCAAGGGCAAAAGGAATCATGGCTGATCCCGACTCAGTTTTTAAGGCAGGATGGCTCCTCAGCTGAAGCCCTGCTCACTGCAGTACGAGGCCTCTCAGATTTGGGGTGGTGCTGGTTCATGTCTCTGATGGAGAAGCTCATCACCAGCAGTGACCCAGCTACCAGAGGCTTCCTTAATGCACTATCCAGTGGGTGCACGGAGAATATCAGGGGTTTTTCCACAAAAACAAGAAACAAAGTCTACTTAAAATATAGATTGAAATGAAATCTTTCTGGAGGACTGGCCTGAAGGGCTTTTATTTTTGTTAATGATTTTTTTTTTTTTTTTTTTAATCCATGATGCTCACCTAACAGAGCAATTAGTGCAATGGACCGTCCCTGATTCGAATCCGTGGTAGATTGCTATTAAAGGAAGTATTAATGGGTTGCTGAGAGCTGGGAAATTGTTGCAGAAAAGTGTGTTTATGGAGTATGGTGCTGGCAGGCATGATTTCAATCGGATTTGACATGTTTAACATAAATGTATACTGCACAGCTCCTGCAGTTTATGAATAATTCCTACAGGCCGACTGCCTTTCTAATTACTGAAATTGAAAAAAACAGGTCAGGCACATCCTGACGGAAATCTATTCCTGCTCCTCCCCCCGGCTGCTTTTTGCTGCTTTTTTTTAATATCTGGCGTTTGTGGAGCACTTAATGGCCGGGATGTTCTGGGGGCCTGAGAGGCTGGGAGGAAGGGGACGAGGGGCACGATGGAGCCACTCTGAGCCCTGGCGCCTGGGCAAGGGAAACCTGGGAGAGAGGGACTGAGAGGTTACCTATAACTGTGTTTTTTCAAGGACATATGAAGCTCAAAAGGCTCCGGGGTGGCAGCTCCAGCCCAGAAGCATGGCTGGGCCGGGTGGCTCCAGGCAGCAGCCGGCTCTGCTCCGGCATGCTGGGCTCTGGCAGCATCGGAGATGCTGCAGGAACTGAAGTGAGCTGCAGGAGAGGCCGTGGTGCCAAGCCAGGTGCCACCAAGAGCCCCTGGTGCTGCTTGGCATCTGCTGGGTGTTCTGTGTTCATATGGAGCAAGGCAGGGAAGTCTGGTGGCGTCTGGAGCTTCTGGATATGAATATTTAATGGTAATTCAGATGAAGGTTCTCACTGCAGGTGGGAAGGTATGACACAGCATTATAAAAACCAATTATTTGGCCATTTTCAGGGCTGGAACCATGCAAGGCAGCAGTGAGGGCAGGTGCAGAGTGCCGAGTGTGGGGCATTTACCTGTCAGTTGAGTTACTGTCAAATACAGAGCTGAGAAATGCTGTACAGCAACAGGTAGTGCACAGGCCTGATAGTGGCTACAGCAGCTGATTACAACTGAGGTTCCTCCAGGGAATGGTGAGTTAAACAGACAGTGTTTGAGGAGGAAATGTTGGCTGTATGTTACTGAGGAGGCAGCAGCACTGGGTGCCCCTTGGGGTCCCTGCAGGCTCTGGCCATTCCTGGATCACGGCAGGTTCTAGAGAATGGATGAAACAGATAAATTAGCCCTGGATTTTGGGAGACACACAGCTGCTGTAAGGACATAGGGGCAGTAGCCTTGGGCATTGATGTCACAGGGCTGTGTGACACGGTAGCATCTCCCACTGGTCTGAGGACTTGTGGTGCTTAGTGCTGGCTCCAAGAACCCATTGTGGTGATTTGAGGAAGGAGGCACCATCAAATACAGAATGTTATTTTCAGGCAGTGAAAGCACAGTTCCTTGGTCTCGCTGAGAACTTTCCCAAGCCAGTGGCTGGATTTCGTGGCAAGGAGTTTTTTGGAGGCTGGTGGTGTTTAAATCAATGGCAAGAGCAGAAACCCTACTGTAAATTTCTAGGGCAAGTGGCAAGCCGGTTTACGGAATGCAGGGAGATGAGAACCTCTGGCTTACGGAAAGCAGCATGAATTAATAATCATTTAATTGGCTTTTCCATTATGTTGCTTGGTTGGGAGATGGAAGTTTAGATGAAGGGGCTGTCAGTGATACTTTAGCTAAAAGAATCTGATGGGTAGGAGGTGGGTGGTGACTTCCTTCTCACCAGGACAGAGATCAGCAGTTCAGGGGATCCATGCTGGCTTTGCCTCTGGAACCAGCAAAGGAAAGGCCCCCACTTCCAAGGAAGTGCCCATCTCACCTCTGGAATAATCCCAGGGAGGATCTCTCCTCCTCCTCTGCAAAGCAGTAGCTGCTGAGAAGAAAGAGAAGGTCAGTAGATCTCCAGAAGTTCTGTGACAGCCCCACCCCATCTCACTTGGCTTTTAGGGGACATCTGTTGAGAAATGCAGATTTTCCTCTAAGTCAACAAATCTGAACTAAATCCATTTAAAGAGTCAAAGTAATACCAATACTGTCTGATATGTAGGCGTACATCGTACTTTAAACCAGATTCCTTTTCCTGCCCTGTGAGGCCTGGACCTGGAAGCAAGATGCTGGCCACGGTCACGGCACAGGCAGTGTCTCCGTGTGCTCCAGTGCCACACAGCCCTTCAAGGCCTTTTGGACATTCCTCTCTGCACAGACAGAAGGTCCCTTGCTGTGCTCAGAGCTCTGCAGGCAGGTGCCAAGCCATGTCCTCATTTTTCCTGGTAGCAGAGAGTTTTTAATTCCTCTGATCATCTGTGATGTGGACTGAATGTGTCATTTTGTGCATTTGACTGTTTATCAACAATAAACTTCAGTCTTGGTGTTAAAATTCCCAGTTGAGCTGTCAACTTATAAACTAATACTTAAAATAAATAACCTGTGTGCAACAAATCAGTTATTCTTGGGTCTGGACAATCACCAATAATTCTAGTTTTGAAGAATTAGGGTTATAGGGTTGGATCAAGTGCATTTAATGAAATTGGACACTTAGGAGATGGTACATTTTAATTACCTGTTACTAATTCTAAGCAGGCTGCATCATAGTAGAAAGGAGATGAGAAAATAGCCTGTTGTGACTCCCAAGGCTGGAGCTAGTGTTCAGCAGCCAGGGGTAGCTGATGGTTGGGCTGAATTCAGTCACTGCCTCCAAAAACACTGCACTAGTGAGCAGCTGGCAGTGGTCGGCGCCCAGTGCAGGGATGGAGTGTGGACCACCCAGGACCCACGGTCACCACCTGGGCTAGAGAGGTGTAAAGGGACCCGAAGCCATGGTTGTCACTGTCATCTGTGCCCAGTGCAGGTCCACAGCAGGGCTCTCATGGAAGGAAGCAGTTTGCTGGGATCTGACTCTTGATGGTATCATCTGAAACAAGGAGCAGATACCAGCAGGTTCAGTAGTTGAGTAGGAGACGGGGGAAAGAGTATGGGGGACTGGCCTGAGAATGCTACAGTGCCTTGTTAATCGGCAGCTGATCCATCATATTAAATATCCAGCTGTCAGATATTACCTTTCAAGTGAAAATGAATAACTCCCATTAAGGGCGAAATGGGTTTGAAGTCGATTCGAGACAGATTAAAGTACCGTTATGAATGTGTGTTCGGGGAGGAGGAGACGGGGGCTGTGTATAATATACTTGTCCTTACAGTTTTTAAATAATAGATGTCCCACAAATTTATGTACTGAAGGCAGCCAGGGTTCGGGGGAGGAGAAAGGTCAGGGATGTGCTTCTTCTCCCAGTGCCACAACTCTTGGAGTGTTTTGCTGTTGACTTCAGGGCTCGTTTGCATTTCTCTGTTTGGCTGGAATAAAATGGCCTTTCCTCGGCTTATCACAGTGGGAGTGTTTGGGTCCTGTTGGCTGGGTCCCACCAGAATCAGGATTTTGGCAGGACCATGTGCTAGGAAGCACCAGATCTGCACATTCCTCTGGAGACGTGGGCTGAGCTGCCAGAGCTGTCCCAGCAGCACCACTGCTGCCAGCACGGGTGCCATCGGTTGGGCTGCAGCCAAACCAGCAGCTCTCTCCAGGGCAAACGCATTTCAGTGTCCGAATGTGGAATGTCCTGGCTCAGCCAGGGATATCAGTTCTACCTTACCGAGTAAGTCCAGCTGCTCCTGGAGGTGACACATGGGCCTTCGCCTGCTAGCCAAGCATTTGTGTGTCCAGTGCAGCCACAGGCCCAGAGTCTCCTGCACCTGCAGGTTGTAAGCAGCCCCCAGAAACAGTCTTTCTGCCTCTGTCCACCAGTGACACAGTTCCCTTGCTGTGGGACATCAGCAGGGATAAACCGGTTTTGGCCAGGTGAGCGTTGTAGGACATAAGTCATTCCTCAGATTCATCCTCCTCCAAGTCCTTAGGGTGGGTGTCAAGCAGTGAATGGAAGCACTGCCATCATCCAACCTAGGCAGGCCTCTTTGGGCTCTCCTGATGTTAATCACTTTGTGTTGCAGCACCAGCCAGCCAGCCAGAGAAGGAGCTGACGGAGCCTCCAGCATCCTCTAAGCGGATATCGTTTCCTAGCAGCTCTGAGTCACCTCTCTCCTTTAAGTGGTCAAAAACTTCAGAGGAGACCAAATCAGAGCAGGTAAGATGGAAGAAGCCATCTCTCTATGCAGGTAACATGTTTCCAGTGTGCCAAAAGCAAAGACTAAAATGGGAGAAAGAGGATGAAAGGCTAGAAGTGGTGGTAGAAGGCATCAAATTATTGAAGCCTGGCTGTAAGGGAGGAAAGAAGCAGCTGGAAGAGCTGTGTGATTAATTTTTCTGCTCCGCAGATGTACCAGTGTCCGTACTGCAAGTACAGCAACACAGACGTGAACCGGCTGCGGGTGCACGCCATGACCCAGCACTCGGTGCAGCCCATGCTGCGCTGCCCGCTCTGCCAGGACATGCTCAACAACAAGATCCACCTGCAGTTGCACCTCACTCACCTGCACAGCGTGTCACCCGACTGCGTCGAGAAGCTCATCATGACGGTAAGTGGCTGTGTAGGGAAGCATGGCTGCTGCCATCCCAGCATGTCCACCGCCATCCCCACAAAGGCAAGGAGCAGAGAATTGCTGTGCTGGTCAGCTCCTTCACCTGTCAGAGCTCTGCCATCGAGGTTTGCTGCACCCTGGTATATTGTCCCTGCTTGAGCCCTGTGAAGCTCAAGTGATTTCCCTGGGAAATCAGGATAAATACAGTTTCCTTGACCTGGTGAGGTCAATGCATGGGATGGCAGCTTGTGCAGAAGCTCCTGGAAGATGCAGCAGCTGATGGGATATATTGTCCCTGTTGTTTCTTTGGTATAATATTTGATGCAAGGTTGTGTCTACATTAAGAACTTGTCATCAAGTATATAAAATGTTCATTTTGATTCCTGCCAGTTCTTTCTCTTTGTGGTTTTTTTTTTCTTGCACCCTGTTTCTGCTTGTTTTCTCCCTTCTTTGCTGGTTCTTTGCACTGGAGGTGAATAACACTGTTTGTTGTAACACTGATGTTCTTTATCAGCCCCCTCCTGTGATATGTTCTGAGCAAGCACATGCAGCATGGCCTAGCTGTTCTCTTACAGTTTTCTTGTCTTTCTGTCACTCTTCCTCTCTACAACTCCCTGAAAGAAGGTTAGAGCCAGGTAGGGTAGGTCTCTTCTCCTCTTCTCCCACATAACAAGGGACAGGATGAGAGGACTAGCTGCAAGCTGCACCAGGAGAGGTTTAGATTGGATATTAGGGAAAATTTCTTCATGGAAGGGGTTGGAAGGCCCTGGCACAGGCTGTCTAGGGAAGCTGTGGAGTCACCATCCTTGGAGGTGTTCAAAAATCATGTGGATGTGGCATCTGAGGACACAGTTTGATGTGGTGGTGGTGTTGGGTTGATGGTTGGACTTGGAAGACTAAGGGTCTTTTCCAAGTTTAATGATTCTGTGATTCTGTGGTTCTTTTTGTGACTCCTTCTCGAAGACAGAAGTCACAGAGTTACAGAATCATGAGTAGTCTTGGGAGGCACCACTGGAACTGCTCCAGTCCAACCTCCCTGCTCAGGCATTGTGTCCAGAGAGCACTTGAGTATCTCCAGGAAAGGAGACTCCAGAGGCTCTCTGGGCAGCCTGTTCCAGTGCCCACTCCATGAGTGCCTTTATGCTCTTACCCTCCTGCTTTGCATTACTAGCTGCCTGTGCCCCCAGGCCTTCTCAGGATGTAGCTGTGCCATGCCAGCTGCCTGTGCACCTGGATCATGGAGCTGTCCCATCCCAGAGACCATGGCCTCTGTGACCTGTGTCCATTTCACTGGTGCTGCTCAAGTGTGTAAATACCTTCTGGGGGCTTGAACAGCTTTTGTTCACCTCCTAACTACATTGGTGGCAGGTGTTTTGGCTTTCTAAGAGCAGCAAGCAGAAGCCAAGCCCCGTCCATAGGCCAGCAGGCATAACCAGTTTGTTTAGGGTAGGTGTAATGCTGGTGTGGAGGGGTTTGTTTTGAGCCAGGCGGGGTGTGCGGGCAGGATGTGTGGTCTGGAGCGGGAGTGTTGGGCTGGTCCATCCTCAGGCACATCTGCGTCCTCCAGGACATGAGGGGATAGCAGGAGCCCCTCGTGACGGAGCTCAGGAGGCTCTGCAGAGCAGGTCAGGGACAGCCCCTTAGGTGAGCACATCTGCTGTGCTAGAGCAGGGCCGCAGGGCTCTGCAAGGATCAGCAGGGCCTGGCCCAGCCGCAGTGCTCGTCCTCGTGCGTATTCCGCATTTTCCCACCTTTCTTCCCTCGGGCACCTAGAGACATATCTGGGGAGAGGCTTCTCTTCCTCCAGGTCTCACAGCACAGGGTGAAGAAGGTGGGTCTTTTTGTATTATTCCATGACAGCATTTTGAGCAGTCAGTACAGTTTCTGCAGAACATGGCAGCATTGGAGGATCCTAATTTTGCTCATTCTCACGAAGATCGCGCGCGTCGGGAGTTGGTGCCACCGCCAGGGAATTGCAGCCCCGTAGCTGAGAGCCGGGTCCCTCTCGACGCAGCGTCTCTGCGCTCAGCGTTGGAGGAGGCTCCAGTTAATAACACCTTATCAGACGCCGTTCAGGAACCTGCAGTGTCTAATATGTCTGTTGCCATGGTAACGGCTCCTGCTTGCGCTCAGCATCTCCAGGCTGGCTGGTCGTGCTCCCTCCTTTCCATATCAGCGAGCAGCCAGGCCGGCTGTCCCGCGGGACACCCTGTCCTCCCACTGGCCCCAGCGCAGGGACAGGGCCTGGCAGGGCTCCTGGGGAGCACAGTGTGTGCCCTGCCCCAGTGCCACACCAGGGACAGGGGCTGGCAGGGCTCCTGGGGAGCACAGTGTGTGCCCTGCCCCAGTGCCACACCAGGGACAGGGGCTGGCGCTCACGCTGTGCCCCCGGCTCCTGCAGCTTCCCTTACACGGGGCTGGTGGATGAACGTAGCCAAGTTTTCTCCCCGTGGCGTCTCAGCCTCTCTGAGTGGGGCCAGGCAGCATCGTTGCCATCGCAGGCTCTGCCTGGGCCTGCTCGGCTCCGCGGGCCCCGCAGTGAGGGTGAGGTGCAGTTCGCCCACGCGGGCGACTGACAAGATGGATGGGCTGGAGCTGGGAGAGAGGACGGCTTCCCAAGAGCCTCCAGGAGCGGGAGCTCTCCCTCCTCCCGCAGCCAGCCTTATCCTTCTGCACACTTCTGTCTCGTCATCTCTGCTGTCAGCTTTCTCCTCCTCAGTTTAGGGCATCTTCCCAGTGTTCCAGCCATCTTTCCATCTTTTTCTTTCCTCCCTTGCTCCAGTAGTCATTCCTGCCCATCCCCACCATCTCACTTCCCCCTCCTGCTATCTTTACATTTTTACCCTCTTTCCCATTGTCTTTTCTTATTGCTCTCTCCCTTCTGCTGTCACTCAATTTTTCTCTCTCCCTCCTTTTCGCCCCCTCCCTCTCCCCCCTTTCCCTCTCACTCTGTGTCTCATTCTCCATCTCGGATGAAGGTAATGAAAATAATCGGGCTTCATTAATTCTGAGCCCTGTGAGATGATAGCCATTTGGAGCCATGTTTGCCAATTAGATGGTCTAAATTAGAAGTGACCTTGGTATACTGCCATCACTTTGCCTCTCAGAGTCTAATGAAGCTTTTCACTCCAGCACCCTCTCTCTCTCTCTTTGTAATGGAAATTACCTCCTTTGTCTGGTGGGGAACCTTCCCTCCCTGTATTTCCCCTGGTTTCGTAGACATGGGGACAGTGATGTATCTCCTCAGACCTCTTCTAGAGGTTTTCTTTTCAGAGCCACATGATTTCAGCATTTTGGGATATATTCAGAGGAGCTGTCCCCTCGTATGGTGTCCATGGACAGTCAGCACAGGCAGGTGCAGTGTGAGGGGAGCTGGTTGCTCACACCGGCCAAGAGTAATTTTTTTGGGCATGTCAGCAATATGCAGGTGTCATATTGATGGTGATGGGCTCTGAGCCTCCAGGCCTGCATGCCAGCATCTCTGCAGTTGGTTGTTAAAAATCCAGTAGATCTGGCGGTGGCAGGAGCTGTGCTTGTCGCTGCCAGAGCTTGTCACCAGTGAGGAGTGGGCCCACTGTTGTTCTGCAGAGGGGCAACAGGTTTGTAGGTGTCAGTGTGCAGGGATACTGGTGGGGGGGAGGCTGGAGACCTGGCCCGTCAGCCCTCAGGTGCTCTGTAACAATCCTCGCTGGGCCACTGTGTCCATAGAAATGGCCCCCAAAGTGGGGTGCACCTGCCTCTCCATGGATCTCATCATCATCAAGACATTTTATCTGCTGAAGGGGTCTGAATTTCACCCAAAAGGTAGGGTCCTTGGAAGTAGAGAGGCTTGTCCAGCAACTTCCCCCTCCTATAAGGACTTTCTGTGTGGTAACACTAGGAGAATGTAGAGGGCCCTGTTGGAGCTGCAGGGGATGGTGCTCAGGCTGTGCAGTGGATCCGGGGTGACTGAGACAGAGGTGCCGTGCTGCACTGAGCTTTGCTGGTGACTTGTGGGCCTGGAGATGGTGGCTGCAGCCACACGGTAAGGTACAGTTTGGTGTTAGACAGAAAAGAACATGAACAGGAGAAGAGAAGGGAGGAGACAAACCACATTTCTTGAACTCACAGCTAGAGGGTTGTGTTTTAGTAATGGCTCACACTGACTGATGTGTTGCTGTTTTAAACAGTGTTGGAGACATTGAAACAAGTAGGCAGGAATTGAGGAGGGGGAGGGATTGCCAAGCTGAGGAGGGATGCCAGGATGACACACCAGGTATCGCCTGTGCAGGTGAGAGGGAGGTGGAGAGCGTTTGACAGCTGCACGCACTAACATGGGCTGTGCTCCAGATAAACACACTCCCTTCCATCACCGGAGCCGCTAGTGCCATGGAATACATCTGTGGTACAAAACGCTGCCGCACAGCACCGCTCCTGTCTCACCCGCCAGGGAGCCCTGCTCCGCTGCACCTTCCTGCCCCATCGTGCCCCCACTCCTGGTTTACATGAAAAGCAGCCTCAGCAAGCAAGGTGAATTCTGCAGGTCCAAGGAAATGAGATGTCCTCGGATGTTTTTGCAGTGTAAAAGGACAAACCCTTCAAAAAAGGCAGTCTGGAATTCCATGTCAGTGCAGAGTGATTTGGGATGTGCAGCCCATTTGCACTCATTGTATCTTTGCCACCTGCTGGGGGCTGGTTCATGGGGATGAAAGGACGGAGGGTCCTGCCCTGGATCAGGGTGTAGGAAAGGGGCAGGAGCAGCCTGGCTGGAGCCAGAGAACTAGAGTGGGTCCACTTGCTGACCAGTGCCTTGTTTCCAGTGGTTTGCTCCCCAAGGCCAGCCCATGGCTGCACCGCCACAGTTCCCACATCCATACCCAGAATTTCTAGTTCCCTGCACTTTTTTCCAAGCTTTTTTTCTGTTTGCCTTTGGGAATTTTGTGCCTGTAGCAATTTAATGTACCACAGCCTTTTTTTTTTTTTCTGCCTTTTTTTTTCTTTTTTTTTTTTTTCCCTATGGTGGAGGGAGGATGGAAGGAAGAGAAGGAATGGTGGCTGTGGAGATGCAGGTAGATAAAGGTAATTACTTAAACACATATAGGGCAGGACTTACAGGTTTGGAGCCCCAGATTAAGATGCAGAGGAGCATGTGAGGTTGATGATTATATTTCGGGGAGAGTTAATTGACGGAAGGTGAAGGCAGACAAAGAACCGCTGCTTACTGCCTTCTTGAATCCCAATCAGGAATTATGATTAAAGACGCGGCGAGACAACAGAGGCCTGATGAATTGGTGTCTTTTTTTTTTCTTTTTTGCCGTCATTCACACTTGATTGACTTCAACCTTTCAAGTGCAAAAGTCTCTCTTTTCCATTATTATTCATAGCCATCTGAGTTTTTCTAATTAAAGTGTATGAAAACAATTACTGATCCGTCGTACTGAGCGTGGTGGTGGGGATGGCTGCCGTACTGTAACGCCTATGAAAAGCCACAGCTCTATAATGATGTGCAGCTGAGGTGTTAGATAATTTTATTCTTTTTCTACTCTGTTGGGGTTTTTTTTAATTTCTCGTGATTTATTTTTCATAATTCCTAAAGATCCTAGGAAAGCAGGCTCTTCCTGCTGCTAGAGCTGAGAGGAACAGTTTCTTCTTGCCTCCCCTTCTTGGTGTCCATGCTCGTCCCCCTCTCTGAGCCCAGCTACTGGAAATTACTCTGTGACCTTTCACGTCTCCCAGCCCACCACCCACAGCCATCAAACACTTCCATTTAGAGTAGAAGGTGGAATGAGTTTGGTGTGCTCAGCCCCCATCCTGGGATGTGTCAGCTGCCTTCTCTGCCTCTCCGTGGCACCTGGCACTCAGTGCCATGGTCTGGCTGGCCCAGCTGTGTCCCTCACAGCTCAGCTCACGGCTCTGCAGCCACTTGTGTGCCACTATTTCATCCTGAGATTTTCCATGAGCTTCAGCTTCACCACAGGTGTGCTCCTATCTCCCGCAGTTCACTCAGAGCCTTGTGGTCCTTGGCAGAAAGCCGGGTATATGGCATGCAGACAGCACACACATTCTCTCTCCTGAAATCCAGGGTTCAGATGTCCTCTCCGTATCTAGCAGAAGGATGGAGAGGCTTGTTTTGCCCCACACCTGAATGGGAGTGTTTAGTTGTGCCTCACCTTCCCAGCAGTGGGAGGCTGGGAGCCCGAGCACCACAGGCATCACCAGGAGCGCCTGGTGAAAGGGGAACACTCCCTGGGTGTAGGTGGCATGGGCAGCTGCTCAAGGCTGTAGAGGAGCCCTCGCTTGCCACAGGCATTGGCCAGCACTGGCAGCCCTGTGCCAGAAAACCCAGGGGTGGTGAGGGTGACACAGGTCTGTCTGTCCCGGTGCTCGAGGCAGCGTTCAGCAGTGTGAGACGCTGGCCCCAGACGTTCAGAAGGACATTCATTGTCCTGCACCTGATGCCAGCCATGAGCAGGCTGCTGGTGGGATGGTTTGTGACCAGGTATATCCAAAGAAACCGTTTTCCAGAACAAGATGAGAGTGTGCATTTGGCTCTTTCAAAGAGCTTCTCAGCTGAGCCATGCAGATTCTGCAGCTCTTTAGAAGCAGTGGTGTCCCCGCACTGCACTGGTTTTGCTGGTGCAGGATGTAGCCAAATACTTGAAGAGGAGCAAAGGGAACACATCAGTCAGAGCAAGGAAAGGGTTACCAAAAGCTTTTTATTTCACAATTTGCTTTCTCTTTAGTCCTTCCTTATTCATCCTTTCCTTTGTCACCTCTCTCCTTATTTGTACTTCTCTTTCTCATGCCCCTCCTTTCCCTGCATCGATACACTTTGAAAACAGTGCTGCAATGCTCCCTGGTTCAAGATTACAGTGTACTTTACTAGGTATGATTTAATTAGGGGCCTTATTATGTTTTCAGCAGCTTAAGGTGGGCCTTTCAACTTATCTACCTAATTGGTTGCACAAGAAGTTTCACAGCCCATGACAAAACATTGTCAGTGATCAAAGTCTGAATTCCACATAAAGGAAAAATATTAATAATAAGATTATTCTTCAAGTGTGCACTGCTAATTATGTCCAGAATGTAACTGTAGAAACACTTTTGACTGATTTGAGCTTTGTCTAATAAATACGAGTCTTCAGTGAGCTGTGAAAAATGACGCCTCTGACTTCACAATACGATGTCTAGTTTCGCCACTGAAGATGTTTAAAATACTTTCCTGTGTTCTTCCTCTCCCTGTGTCTTCTCTCCCTGTCTCTAGGTGACAACCCCTGAGGTGATGATGCCCAGCAGCATGTTCCTCCCAGCAGCTGCTCCAGAGAAGGATGGGAACTCAGGTGCAGAGGAGCTGGGGAAACAGTCTGGTGAGTGCAGGTCAATGAGTCCATGGTCCCAACCATTCCCCCACCTCCATCACCTGATTCCTGTCAATCCTCTCTTTGATAGGAGCAAGACTCAAATACTATGTTCAGTTTGATGAGCCTTCTTTTTAGAAAATAGGCAGGACATCAAAAAGGAACAGTGAAGACAGAGGTGGCTGAATGGCTTTTGCTTGAAAGGGAGAATTGAAGGTGATAAATGCACTAAGGGATGTATGTGTGAATAATTTCCAGATATTCAAAGTGGGCAAGGAAGTAAATTGTGTAGGTTTATGCAATGGGCCATGATGAGGTTAATGGGCTGCTATTGAAACAAATGAATGACGATAGAGGAGAAATGTTAGAAATACTTGTTGTGTAGGAGATTAAAAACCGCAGAGTATTCAGGACTGAAAGGGGGTGTTGATACACCGTGGTGTGCTGGTGTGATTTTTGGGTTTGCTCTAATTCTGTTTTCACAGAGATCCCTGAGGATGTGGGAAAGAACCTTTTGCCATCGGACACTGCAGAGCACAGCGGGGACCCCAAGCCTACTCCGGCTGATCCGAGCGCTGCCCGGGAAGACTCTGGCTTCCTGTGCTGGAAGAAGGGCTGCAGCCAAGTGTTCAAGAGCTCAGCAGCCCTGCAGACACACTTCAACGACGTCCATGCCAAGCGACCTCAGCTGCCGGTCTCTGACCGCCACGTCTACAAGTACCGCTGCAACCAGTGCAGCCTGGCCTTCAAAACCATTGAGAAGCTGCAGCTCCACTCCCAGTACCACGTCATCCGGGCAGCCACCATGTGCTGCCTCTGCCAGCGCAGTTTCCGAACCTTCCAGGCCCTGAAGAAGCACCTGGAAACCAGCCACCTGGAGCTGAGCGAGGCTGACATTCAGCAGCTCTATGGGGGTCTCTTGGTCAACGGGGACCTCCTCGCTATGGGCGACCCCTCGCTTGCCGAGGACCACACAATAATAGTCGAGGAGGATAAAGAAGAGGAGAGCGACCTGGAAGATAAGCAGAGCCCAACAGGCAGCGATTCAGGGTCGGTGCAAGAGGACTCTGGCTCAGAACCAAAAAGGGCCTTACCTTTCAGGAAGGGCCCTAACTTTACTATGGAGAAATTTCTAGATCCATCTCGCCCGTACAAGTGTACAGTCTGCAAGGAGTCATTCACACAGAAGAACATTCTCTTGGTCCATTACAATTCTGTTTCTCATCTGCATAAACTGAAACGAGCCCTCCAAGAGTCTGCTACTGGGCAGCCCGAGCCTACCAGCAGCCCAGACAACAAACCGTTCAAGTGTAACACCTGCAACGTGGCCTACAGCCAGAGCTCGACTCTAGAGATCCACATGAGATCTGTCCTGCACCAGACCAAGGCTCGTGCAGCCAAGCTGGAGGCGGCCAGCGGCAGCAGCAACGGAGCTGGCAACAGCAGCAGCAGCAGCAGCCTCTCCCTGGGTTCGTCCACACCAAGCCCCGTGAGTGTCAGCAACAGCAATGCTTTTGCAACCACCAGCACGAGCACTTCAGGCACCGCTCCCATTCCCAGCCTGCTCAACCAGGTGTCCAGTGACAGTGCGGGAATTCCTCCCTTGGCTAATGCTGTAAGTACTAACATCTCCTCCCCTTCGGAGCCCAAAGACGCGAACCGCAAGAAGCTGGCAGACATGATTGCATCCAGGCAGCAGCAGCAGCAGCAGCAACAGCAGCAGCAGCAGCAGCAGCAACAAGCTCAAACCTTGGCACAGGCACAGGCACAGGTCCAGGCCCACCTGCAGCAGGAGCTGCAGCAGCAGGCTGCTCTCCTGCAGTCCCAGCTCTTCAACCCAGCACTTCTGCCGCACTTTCCGATGACCACTGAGACCCTTCTGCAGCTGCAGCAGCAGCAGCATCTTCTGTTCCCATTCTACATCCCCAGTGCTGAGTTCCAGCTCAATCCAGAAGTCAGCTTGCCTGTCACCAGCGGTGCACTGACATTGACTGGGACGGGTCCAAGTTTGCTGGAGGACCTGAAGGCACAAGTTCAGCTCCCTCAGCAAAGCCATCCACAGCTCTTGCAGCAGCAGCAAGGTCAGCTGTCCTTGTCACAACCCCACTCCGTCCTGTTACAGCAGAGCCAGCACCCAGAGAAGAAGAATAAATCCATAGTGAAGGAGAAAGATAAAGAAACCCCACGAGAAAGGGAAAGCGCAGAGAGGGGAGACAATAATGTAACGCTGAAGGAGTCTCTTCCTGATAACTTAAAGCCCAAAGAGAAGAAGGACTTTGTGCCAGGCAGCAGTTCAGAGCCCTCTATACTACCTCCACGGATTGCTTCCGACGCGAGGGGCAACGCCACCAAAGCCTTGCTGGAAAACTTCGGCTTCGAGCTCGTCATTCAGTACAACGAGAACAAGCAAAAGGGACAGAAGAAAAATGGGAAGACAGAGCAAGGTGAGAACTTGGAAAAGCTGGAGTGCGATACATGCGGCAAGTTCTTCTCAAACATTCTCATCCTGAAGAGCCACCAAGAGCATGTTCACCAACATTACTTCCCCTTTAAGCAGTTAGAGAGATTTGCCAAACAATACAGAGAACACTACGACAAACTGTACCCGCTGCGGCCGCAGACCCCAGAGCCACCGCCCCCGCCTCCACCGCCCCCACCTCCGCTCCCTCCAGCTCCTCCTCAGCCAGCTGCTGCTCCTGCCATCCCTACTTCTGCCCCCCCGATCACCTCTCCCACTATCGCACCAGCACAGCCGTCTGTGCCGCTCACCCAGCTCTCCATGCCTATGGAGCTCCCCATCTTCTCACCACTCATGATGCAAACCATGCCCCTGCAGACTCTGCCAGCACAGCTGCCACCTCAGCTTGGCCCCGTAGACCCCCTGCCCGCCGACTTGGCCCAGTTGTACCAGCATCAGCTCAACCCCAGCCTTCTCCAGCAGCAGCAGAACAAGAGGCCACGAACGCGTATCACTGATGACCAGCTCAGAGTCCTTCGGCAGTATTTTGACATTAACAATTCCCCAAGTGAGGAACAGATCAAAGAGATGGCAGACAAATCTGGATTGCCCCAGAAAGTGATCAAGCACTGGTTCAGAAACACCCTGTTCAAGGAGCGCCAACGCAACAAGGACTCCCCGTACAACTTCAGCAACCCTCCCATTACCAGCCTGGAAGAGCTGAAGATAGATTCACGGCCTCCTTCTCCAGAGCCTCAGAAGCAGGAGTACTGGGGAAGCAAGCGGTCCTCTCGAACACGCTTTACTGACTACCAGCTCAGAGTCCTGCAAGACTTCTTTGATGCCAATGCTTACCCAAAGGACGATGAATTTGAGCAGCTTTCTAACTTATTGAATCTCCCAACACGTGTCATAGTGGTGTGGTTCCAGAATGCCCGTCAGAAAGCTAGGAAAAACTATGAGAATCAGGGAGAAGGCAAGGACGGGGAGCGACGGGAGCTCACAAATGACAGGTACATTAGAACAAGCAACTTGAACTACCAGTGCAAAAAGTGCAGTCTGGTCTTTCAGCGCATTTTTGATCTCATTAAACACCAGAAAAAGCTTTGTTACAAAGATGAGGATGAGGATGGACAGGATGACAGCCAGAACGAAGACTCTATGGATGCAATAGAGCTCTTGACTCCAACCAGTTCCTCCTGCAGCACACCGATGCCCTCACAAGCTTACAGCACACCTACATCTTCAGCCAATGCGACCTCCTCAGCTCTTCTGCAGCTCACGGCAGAGGCAGACGATTCCTCCACCTTTAGTTCTAAAGTAGAAGCTACAGATGAGAAACCAAAGCAGTCTGAACCTCCAAGTACACAGCAAAACCAAACCCAAGAGAAGCAAGTGCAACCAAAGCAAGAGTCTCAGCAGCAACAGGACCAAGGAGAACAAAAGACAAGTTCAGTACACCAAAAGATTTCACAGTTATCCTCCCCTTCTTCGCTGCAACAGCCACCTCCTCCTCAGCCCCCTCAGTGTTCCTTGTCACAGTCAAGTCCAAGTCCATCTCAGCTCTCACACCTCTCCCTCAAACCCATTCACACGTCCACCCCTCAGCAGCTGGCAAACCTACCTCCTCAGCTAATCCCATACCAGTGTGACCAGTGTAAACTGGCATTTCCTTCCTTCGAGCATTGGCAGGAGCATCAGCAGCTCCATTTCCTGAGTGCACAGAACCAGTTTATCCACCCCCCGTTCCTGGACAGAACACTGGATATGCCATTCATGCTTTTTGATCCCAGTAATCCACTACTGGCAAGCCAGCTGCTGTCTGGAACGTTACCACAGATTCCATCAAGCTCAGCCACCTCACCATCGACTCCAACATCCACCATGAACACGTTGAAGAGAAAGCTGGAGGAAAAGGCCAGTGCAAGTCCTGGAGAGAATGACAGTGGGACTGGGGGAGAAGAACCCCAAAGGGATAAGCGTCTAAGGACAACCATTACCCCTGAGCAGCTGGAAATTCTATACCAGAAATACTTGCTCGACTCCAACCCCACACGGAAGATGCTGGATCACATTGCACATGAAGTGGGCTTGAAGAAGCGCGTGGTGCAGGTTTGGTTCCAGAACACCCGTGCACGAGAGAGGAAGGGGCAGTTCAGAGCTGTGGGGCCTGCCCAAGCCCACAGACGGTGTCCCTTCTGCCGAGCTCTCTTTAAAGCAAAGACAGCTCTGGAAGCTCATATCCGATCCCGTCACTGGCACGAGGCCAAGCGCGCTGGGTACAACCTGACGCTGTCTGCCATGCTTCTAGACTGTGACGGGGGACTCCAGATGAAAGGAGACATCTTCGATGGAGCCAGCTTTTCCCACGTGCCACCAACTAGCAGCGATGGACAGAGCGTTCCCCTCTCCCCGGTGAACAAGAGTATGGAACTGTCACCTAGAACCCTGCTGAGTCCATCCTCCATCAAGGTGGAAGGGATTGAAGACTTTGAGAGTCCCTCCATGTCCTCAGTCAATCTGAGCTTTGACCAGACAAAGCTGGACAACGATGACTGCTCTTCGGTCAATACTGCAATCACAGATACTACCACAGGAGACGAAGGGAACGCAGACAACGATAGCGCAACAGGGATTGCAACTGAAACCAAATCCACATCAGGACCCAGCGAAGGTCTCACTAAAGCAGCCATGATAGCAATGTCTGAATATGAAGATCGTCTGTCTTCTGGCCTGGTCAGCCCAGCTCCCAGCTTCTATAGCAAAGAGTACGACAATGAAGGTACCGTGGACTACAGTGAAACCTCCAGCCTTGCAGACCCCTGCTCGCCCAGCCCTGGTGCAAGTGGTTCAGCCAGCAAGTCTGGCGAGAGCGGGGACCGGCCCGGGCAGAAACGCTTTCGCACTCAGATGACTAATCTCCAGCTCAAGGTTCTTAAGTCATGCTTTAATGACTACAGGACACCGACCATGCTGGAATGTGAGGTCCTGGGCAATGACATTGGACTGCCAAAGAGAGTTGTTCAGGTCTGGTTCCAGAATGCGAGGGCGAAAGAGAAGAAATCAAAACTCAGCATGGCCAAGCATTTTGGTATAAACCAAACAAGTTACGAGGGACCCAAAACAGAGTGCACTTTGTGTGGCATCAAGTACAGCGCTCGGCTGTCTGTACGTGACCATATCTTCTCTCAACAGCATATCTCCAAAGTTAAAGAAACCATTGGAAGTCAGTTGGATAAGGAAAAGGAGTATTTCGACCCAGCTACTGTACGTCAGTTGATGGCTCAGCAGGAGCTGGACCGAATCAAAAAAGCCAACGAGGTTCTTGGTCTGGCAGCTCAGCAGCAGGGCATGTTTGACAACACCCCCCTGCAAGCTCTGAACCTTCCTGCTGCGTACCCAGCGCTACAGGGCATCCCTCCAGTCTTGCTCCCAGGCCTCAACAGCCCATCCTTACCTGGCTTCACTCCATCCAACACAGGTGGGTACGGCTGTTACCTTGCTTAGGCACACCTTCCCTTGGTGCGTACCTAGCACAAGCAGTTGTTCCCTGGGGAATAACTGATAACAGGATTCCTGGCCCATTAATTAGCATGTTGACTTCACAGCAAAAAAGCAGTAGGTATTTTATCTATAATTCCTGAACTCAGGAAGTTTTACAGTAAAATCTGAACTAGGGCAGCATCTAGACATGCTGCATATCTCTGTGTAGAAATCCTGAAGCTCCTTGAAGGAAGTGGAATATAGAAGATTTATCCAATGGAACAGAAGGACTAACATGCTGAATACACTGTTGATTATTCCTTTCCTTTTGATATTCAGTTTATGTGATGCCATCCCAAGTGTTCAGAAATCCAGACTGTTTCTAGGGAAAGGTGTGCTGTGCATGGTAGCACTGGTGACAGATGCCCAAAGGCATCTTTATGTGTCTGTGTGGTGACCTCTGGGACAAATTCCTATGCAGCTGAGGATCAGTTTTGAGTGATGGCTGGGTATGACCTGAAAGCACCTCCTAAGCAAACAACGGCGTAGTTGTGGGACAAATCTAGTTTGTGTTTTAACAAGATTTTTCTTAACACTGCTACATAAAAATGAAATTTGTCGCAATCCTTTGGGTGGCCTAATCTCGGATACTGGACTTTTATCTTCTGAGAATGCTCCTTTCCTTTGTACATCGTGGATAGGTGGAAAGTCTAAGCCATGTAGCAGACACTGGCAGTGGAAGGTGCAGCTCAGTGACCAGCAGTGACCTAAAAAATGTGATCCAAAGGCCTTGTTTCATTATGTGTCTGAAGGGTCCCTGCACATGCGAGGGGTTTTCCTTGCCACTCTTCTCACCACAGATCTAGTTTCAGAGCCCTCAGCCAGAAGCATCTCTTTGGCAAATCATTATCATCTCCCTATCGCAGGTTGCTCTGCACTGTTTGCTTAGTGCCCCAAATTTCTAACAACAATTAAAATTGCTTCTTTGCACTTCAGTCCATATTGTTGCTTTTATTTTTCTCCAAAGCCCAGGATGTATCTTGTGGAGATGGGACTGCATCCGATGAATCTTAAATGCTGTCAGTGACTGCATAGACAGGACTGAACTGTTTAGAAAGTCAAACAGACTGTTTGTGGCCTTTAGATAAAGCTCCAAAGGTCAGGCCACAGCCGCTCCAGGCCTGTCAGAGCAGATAAGGCCATGCATCCAGGAATGCTGTGAATTACCTCCTGCTCCTTCACTTGAACCTCTCAGGGATGTTCAGCTGGGAAACATCCATTTCCATGGCGTCCATCCATAGCGTGCCCTTATCTGAGATCTCCAGGGCCGCTGCGTGGAGCCTCATTCCATACCTGCCCTGTCGTCACAAATCATTCTTGTCTCAGCACCACGTCAGAAGCAGACACGGGTTTCAGAAGGGTTTGGGTCAGCCACGGCTGAACCCTCCTGGCCACAGCCACGCTCCTCATGGCCCTCCTGCAGCTCCTAGGCAGTACAGCCTAAAATAAAAGTCACTGTTGGCCTCCAGGGCTGGTTCCAGGCTCCACCACCGTTCCTGCCCACGCTGGTCTCTGAGCAGCCCCTGCTGCCCTGGTGGCACTCAGGTTTGTTAGGGACAGGTTGGGTTTCGCTCGTGGGTTTTACAGCAGGTGGATCCTGCAGCAGATTCCTGCTCAGGAGCTGGGGAATGTACAGGGCTATGCCAGCGGGACATTAGAGCTTTATTTTGGGGGGTTTTTTTCCCAAATGGCATCAAGGGAGCTGCCAAGCAAAATATTCCTCTTCAGGAGCGTATTTGGCAGCTGCAGCAGGCACGACTAATGGATGTGACTCCAGGAGCCACACTCCTCTCGCCCCCAGCCACTGTGAGAGCAGAAATTGGCACCAGGGACAGTATTGTTAGTGGCTATTCCAACTGTCGGGAAGAAGGACAAGCTTCACATTCCACCATTAATCTGCCTCCTTAATGAGGAAGCCTCACTACACTTCTAATTCCACCCAAAACACGATGCTTATGCCCAGGGGAGATGTCTGAACACCACATAAACTCTGGAATTGCTCAGAAGCTGAGCATCCAGAGCCCCTGACAGTAGAGGGAGGGAAGGAAGGGCTTGCTTCAGAGGTTTGTGGATTCGTGAACATCAGCCTAATAAGGACAAAATAAATTAGGTTTAGCCTGTTCAGTCTCCAGTTGCCATGACCAGGGCTTCCCAATCAGTGAAGACTTTAACAAGACAAGCAGTGCTGCGCATTCCCACCCTTCAGCGTAGCACCATCCTGCTGCCAGAGTCCTTTGGCCCAAGGACCCCTTAGAGCAGATCCTGACAGGAGTGTCAATCGTTTGGGAATTTCTGAGGAGTCAGTAGCACATAAGCCGTGCTGGGCGCTGTGGGTGTCCCCCTCAGGCGGTCGGTGCCGCTGCGCAGTGCGGCCAAGGCGGCTGCAGGCCGTGGGCTGAGGGGGCACATCCCCACCATGCGGGGCCCGTGGAGTGGGACAGGAGCCCTTCTCCAGAGGGAGCAGGGATGGGCCCTCCGGCCTGTGCTGCAGCAACGCCCCAGCCCAGGCCGATTTCTGCCCTCATACAGAGGAGATGGAGGCTCCCGGGCAGTTGAGGGGTGGACTGCGGTCACCCTCCTCGTGCTTTCTGCCTGCCTGCCCAGCACCGAGTGACTTTTCATCTCTCTCTCCCTCTTGCAGCTTTAACTTCTCCCAAACCCAACCTGATGGGCCTGCCCAGCACAAGCGTCCCTTCACCCGGCCTCCCCACCTCTGGATTACCAAATAAACAGCCCCCGGCCGCACTGAGCTCACCCACCCCAGCACAAGCCACGGCGGCCGTGGCCCCGCAGCAGCCGCCAGCCACGGCCCCGCAGCCGCAGCAGCCAACCCCCGCACAGCGCAAGGAGAAGGAGAACGAGAAGGCGAAAGAGAAGGAGAAGGCACCCAAGGGGAAGGGGGACACCCTGCCAGGGCCCAAGAAGGAAAAGGGGGAGGCACCGGCAGGCACCCTCGCGGCCCCGCTGCCCACCATGGAGTACGCGGTGGAGCCTGCCCAGCTCCAGGCGCTGCAGGCCGCCCTGAATTCGGACCCCACCACCTTGCTGACGAGCCAGTTCCTTCCTTACTTCGTCCCCGGCTTTTCCCCGTACTACGCCCCACAGATCCCTGGCGCCCTGCAGAGCGGGTACCTGCAGCCCATGTACGGGATGGAGGGGCTGTTCCCCTACAGTCCCGCACTGTCACAGGCGCTGCTGGGGCTGTCTCCTGGCTCACTGCTGCAGCAGTACCAGCAATACCAGCAGAGTCTGCAGGAGGCATTGCAGCAGCAGCAGCGACAGCAGCAGCAGCAGCAACAGCAGCAGCAGCAGCAGCAGCAGCAGCAGCAGCAGCAGAAAGCGCAGCAGCCCAAAGGAAGCCAAACCCCCGTCCCCACGGGGGCTGCCACCCCGGACAAAGACCCTGCCAAAGAACCCCCCAAGCAAGAAGAGCAGAAGAACGCACCCCGCGAGGTGTCCCCCCTCCTGCCCAAACCCCAAGAAGAGCCTGAAGCGGAAGGCAAGGGCGCGGACTCGCTCTGCGACCCTTTCATTGTCCCAAAGGTGCAGTACAAGCTGGTCTGCCGCAAGTGCCAGGCGTGCTTCGGCGACCAGGAGGCGGCCAGCGACCACCTGAAGTCCCTCTGCTTCTTCGGCCAGTCTGTGGCGAACCTGCATGAGATGGTGCTTCACGTGCCCACCGGCAGCGGCCAGGGCAGCGGCTCGTACCAGTGCGTGGCGTGCGAGAGCACGGTGTGTGGGGACGAAGCCCTCAGTCAGCATCTCGAGTCAGCCCCGCACAAACATCGAACAATCACAAGAGCAGCAAGAAACGCCAAAGAGCACCCCAGTCTATTACCTCACTCTGCCTGCCCCCCC